>VZTN01009873.1:782-16510 GCA_013400515.1 Erpornis zantholeuca
GTTTACTAATTGCTCTCTCTTACAAAATGAAGACACAAAATTCAACAATCCTGCTATACAAAGTAGCAAATTCCTCCCTGACAAGAGTATCCCTAGATATTCCTTTTCTCTATCTTCAAAGGCCTCAATAGTACTTTTTGCCACAACACAGCACTAGAAGCTTTTACTGGGACAATCATAAACTATGCTCATTAATTTTTTGTCCAAGTCAATGCTCACCTAGAACCTTCTACTCTATATCTCTAAAATTTTTTCTTTGTCCCTGTATATTTTTTCCAGCATTTGATAAGACTATACAATGTTTCTCAGATTGAGTTGTGAATTAAGTGCGTCTTTCCAATATTATGTAGAATGGAGGGTACATCTCCCACTTTTTTTTTCAGTTACAGAACAGAAATCATTATTGGATTATCTCAGGAGTTAGGCATGTACAAGTGTACTGTTTTCTGTATATAATTAAGGGGTCATCTTAGTACGTTCAGGAGCAAAGTTTCAATCTCTTTGTCAAGTGAGATAAAATGCATATTTGGAATGAATAGTTGTGTTTAATTATGAAAATATACAGTGCTTCCAGGACTCTGGAAACAGAAATGTCCTCTGTAATCATTATCCCACAGAGTGCACAGTAATGTCTAGCAGTTACCCCCAGGTTTAAAGCTGATCACCAGAAGCGCCCGAAGAAGGGCTCAGGTCTCTTGACTTCTGTTTGTTATGGAATAACATAAACGACATTGTATAGGTAATTATGCTGCTCTTAAGAGGATCAGCTAAGATACAATATGAATATATGTATATATGCTCTTTGAATGTATGATCAAACCACTCTTACCTAGAGTCCTAGAAATTAAACACATTCTTAGAAAAGAAATCACATCACACAGTTCAATATTATCTTTGAAGTCTAACACATTAAGAGGAGTTTTAGAAGAACTTTGAACCCTCAGACTTTTCCATTCTTTTCATAAAATTTATTGAGCTTGACACAGTTTTTATTTTTTTCCCTAGCATTTATCTGCTGTTTTAAATGCAGTAGAAATAGAGAAAATAGATGGAATGATGGGGGAGGAGAGAAATCCTTTCTCTGTGAGCTAAACAGAGGGGCAGATCACCTAATTGTGTAGCCACTGAGCTTAGGCATTGAGAATGTTTTCTGGCCTACTAAACAGGATAACACACACCCCCCCACACCCCCCTTATCATGTACATATTCACACTGAAATTGCAAAATGAACATACATACAGCAGTGTAGCCCTGGACAGATTTGGGAAAGTTAGAGGAGCATGCGCACTGAGGGAGAACACAAAGCTGATTCAGTCAGAAGGTCTCCAGACTACAAGGAAAGCTCTTTATGCTGGCTGATTCTGTTGGCCAGCAGGTAGCCACGGTAAATTTGTCCCATGCTGGAGCTGCCGATGCCAGAAATTCTACTGACAGCAGTGGGTGTGTTCCTTTTCCCTCCAGCAGTGTCAGAAAAATCCCTTCTCCTCCATGTTTTCTGACATAAAAGGGCCCAGTTGCAAGAGGTTGTACTTAGAAGGGAGAGATGGGAGCAGCACCCTTGTTCTGACCCTCCAGAGAGAATGTTTTCCACTGAGTATGTTGCTGATTTTAATAGTACTGGAGTTAAAGTGAGGAAAGCTCTGGTCATCTGGCTACATAAAAATATCATTCATCAGGTAAACTGTTAAGATAAGGAGGAAGTTACTGGCACATGCCATGATAAATTATAAAGTTATGTATTTCTTAATAACAGACAATATGAACTTTGCATTTTAGCTGCTTGGTTATCCTGCAACAGACAAAGACATTACAAACGCATCAAATGTCATGCTGGTTGTGAACAGTCAAAATATTGCTGCAGACCATTACAGCTTCTGCAGAATCTGTGAAAAATCCTGCCATGAAGAAAAATCCTTTTGAGATTTGTTTCTTCAGGCAAAAATGTAATTGATTTTTAAATAGTTTTGAGAAAAAATGCTAAAAATACTGCTTGTTTCCAAATGATCACAGCATGTTTGATAGAAATATAGTCATGAATAAGGAAATAACATTTAAGCAGCTTGCAAAGAACGTATTAGTCATGCTTCAACAAAATCTATGTTTGATGCTTATTAATTTTCCAGTTCACTTTGGGGTCTTAATGAAATTATTTGGTATTTAATTTTAATTTGGGAACTGAATTTTCAGAATTATGCAGAATTTTATGATGTTAAAAAGTTGGTTTTGTATTCACTCTGATTTTTAAAGTTTCAATCAAGTTCCACTTTCAGCATCATTTTAGTTATATTTACTGACACACTAGAGATTACAAATGTTACCCCTAGATATTATATCTGAGAAAGGGCCATTGTAAGATATTTTTTTCCATGCAAAGATGTCATATTTCAGTGACCTAATGGCAGAATGTAACTTATTTTGAGTTATGGCATAAAATTCTTGGCCATTAATATGTAGAGAAAAATTGTTCTCATCATTTGAGAACACAACAGCAATTCTATGCTGCAAAAATAATTTCTTTGCTACACACTGCAAAAAGAGGTAGGTAGTTTAGCATGCCTGCCAATCTGTGAAGGGCTGAAATAGCTGTAGTTTTGTGACATTGTGCAAAGAATTGCTTTGTTTATACCTGGGTGTCAAATGGCAGAGCTGAAAAATTAAGCACTGCTCTTGAAAAAAAATTGTTAGATAAAGAAGATAATATACATTAGTAAACACTGTAGTAAAAAGATGGTCTTCTACTGGAAGTTTTTCACTATTGCTACTGAGAGTTGCATTTGCTGTCCAATAGGCCCCTCACTTTGAATATTTAAGTGAAACAAGGTTGACAGGGTGTCTACTTCCATGTCTTTCTGCAAGCATGAGGCTGGGTGAATGCAACAAAATAATTTCTATGAGTGTTCACCTGAGTTCGAATATATTTCTTTTCTTCTTATACTCTTTCTTATGCTTTTTTCCAAGAGAGGTATATGTGCATTGCAAGGATATTTGCAGAAAGAACATTTTATGTGGGGCAATTCCAAGTTTTTATGTGAGTACATTTTATATACTGCAGTAAACCACTTCAGAAAACAGAGTGTATGTTTCCATACAATACAAGCACAGCAGTGATTGAATGAATCAAGATGGACAGCCAGTAAAAGTATGTGCAATTACACTTCTTGAATGAGAAGAGAGAAAATAAATCCCATCATTTCAGTCACATTGCTTCGGGTAAATCTAGTAGTAAAGTCCCACTAGGTTTTCAGTCTGCCACCACTTCCTATGTCAATTTTTCTCTGTGGCAGACTTAAACACTTAGTGATTTACAGTACTCTCTTCTATTATAGTCATGCTTCTGTAACTAGAGGTCTGACATCATACAGTGTGACTGTAGTGGCCAGTCACAACTAAGCAACTCTGCTCTGCTTCCTAATACCTACTGTTGAAAATTCCTAATGAGCCATACATACTATCTCACAAACAATACCAGAAGCTACAGCGACAAATCTTTCCTATCCAGTTATCAATCTTCTGTTCACCTGAATACTCCAAGCAAAGAACAGCCTACCCATGCCTTTGCTGGAAAAGAAATTGCAACCTCATAGAAATCACCTTTAAATAGATGGAGGAGGGAAGATTCTAAGAACAGATGACAGAAGAAGACTAGAAATCAGAGTGGCAATAAGCAATAAAATACAAGTGATAACCTTTAGGGGAAAGAAATATACATGTACTTTTTATAATAGAATTGTGCCAGAAAAAAACATAGTGTTAAGATAGGTTGGAAATTAATGAGTAGCTATAAGACTTTGGTTTTCATAAGAGAATATATTAAATAAAATGTCAAAAGATCAGTATGATCAAGTGATCAGTGTGATCCAGGGATGGTGTGATGTTGAGAAAAGAGTAGAAATTGCTATCTGTTATCTGTTCAATAAATCTAATAATATAGCTTTTGTCTTATATATAAATAAAATGTTAGTCTTATTTGAAGGGTAGTGACCCTTTATTCCTACAAATTGTAATTTTTTTTTTTTTCAGATATCTTCTCCTATATATCTTTCACTAAAATCCCTCTTAAGGTTTCCTAAAGACAGACATTTTTTTCCTAGTCTTCCTCATACTTCTTCCTAATTCATGTCTCTGCTCTGTGTATCTGATATTTCTGGATGACACTTTACCTGGCACAGTACAGATCTACCCATTCTCTCTCATTTTGGAGAATAAATCTTCTAAACTAAAACATCAACTCTATTCGTATCTATCACACAAACAAGAAATACCCATGTGGTGATGAGGTGGGGTTTATTTTTTTCCAATGCATTTGCACAGCCCATTAGCGATGTCTTCTTTAGTGTAATTCAAATCCCTCATTTGTTCAATCTTATCAAAATAAATGATTGCTTATTTTTCTACTTATTACTCAGAGGTCTTAATAAAAGCCACTGAGCATTCTTTTCTTACGACCTAGATTACCTAACATACTGATTTCTGGGGGCTGGTTGGCTTTCTGATTCTACCCAAAAGAAAGTGATAAATGTCCTAGATTAATGCTGAAGTGTTACACGAGGTAACTCCTTTATGTATTGTCTATTTTACCAAATAAGCTTGCTGGTATTCAGAATTTCTATCTGTTCAATATATTCTTCGGTTTCCTTTCTAATCTTCACATACAGTTTGTTAGCTTTTAAAACACCCCAAAATCTAGATCAGTATTTTTAAATCAGCTCCCAGATTTTGAGCTGCAAACGTAAGTAGTTTTTTTTTCACACTTGCTTTTCTTTTCTCCATATGTAGGACAATAAAACAACGGAGTTCTTTGAATTAACAAAGTAAAAAGAAAACAAAGAAAAAGTAAACTTTCAAGAATGCAGAGGTCACCATTCTGCAAGAATGCATAATTTCTCTGTAATCCAGAAGAGATTTAACATGAGTGTATCATCACAGTCTATTTGATAGACTTTGCTATATTTTTACCTCACAAATATTTATAAATACTTGCCAATCATTGCTTGATTTTCCAATCTGTGAAGACAGACTACTGAGATCTCATAGTTTTGAAAGAGCTTTTTTATCCCAATGTAACAAAAAAAAAAAAACTTTGGCTTTTACTCAGCTCTGTCATTAGAAGTTGCTTTCATTAACCTTAATGGCTGTGCTGCTTTCATGACTCCAGGCATTTCAAGAAAACTGATAAAATCCTTATATCTTCCTTAAGACAGTTGGGAGCACAGTGATCACAGGTGTACATGGGCAGGGAAATAACAGAACAAGAGTGTGCACCCTCTTGGTTTCCTCCATCACATGAATTAATCTCCTAAGAACTAAAATTTAACAATGGAGTGCTTGGCACACTTAATTCATATAATACCTAATATTTACCGGGGGTCTAGAGCAGAATGGATATATTGAGAAGGATAATGTTTAGTAGCCTAAAAAAGGTATAACACTGACTTAATTTAATCACTCACTTTTTCTGTGTAGAATTCCAATAGCCAAAGATTTCTCTCAATCAATTCTTCCTGTTAAATTGAGATAAAATCCCTCTAGGGAACGCATCAGTTTGCTGCATAAGCAGTGCAGAAATCTTCTGAAACAATTTGGGAGCCACAGCAGAATGTATGTATTCAGGAAAAAAATTTGCATGCATGATTTCACCTATCTTCCAATATCAGATGTGTTTGCTAAGAGCTCTGTCCTCTATCATTTTCCTCAGACTGGTAAATCCAGACTTTCTGGTCAATTAAAAAATGTGGATTTGGCTGTTTTGGCATACTATTTTGACAGCAGGTCATTCCGTGATTTTTACATTATGTGTGGTTCTCCCTACATAAACATCAAGGATACACATTTGAGGATGTGTAATTTGAATGGACAAATTAGGGACAAGAGGACTATTCATTAGGCTTTGACTGCACCATGGCCTGTGATGAACTGTGAAACCCAACCTGTGCTTATAGCCACTTAATAGTGCTTTAATTTCATTGCCTGCCTGCTCAAATAAATATTGGTGTCATATTTTTGTAGGCTGATTTTACTTGGAGAACAGGGTTGCAGTAGTAACTGAGTCAATTTAACCTTGGGATTGTATTTGCATATGCTTGTTTAGCTGGCAGCCTTTCTATGTATACACACATCCTCTCTACACATTTCCTGCCCTAGGAATCTTAAATATCTTTGCTTTACAAAAGTTTGATCTTGATGGTGATGAAATAGTTACCAGAAAGGGTAAAAAGATGAAATATTTGTCTTTTTGGACAATTAGCCTTCTTCAGGGGGGAGAATTAACTTCTGTATTCTAGTGTAAAATAGCCTGCTAGCATACATATTCATGGTTTTGAAGCGCTCAGAGCACTTGATCTTGCAGACTGCTTTGTATTAACAACTCCCAATGAAGTCAGGAGGAACTGAAATACATTAGAGAGCTCAGATATGCACTGTTTAGGATATGGTTAAGTTTTGAACATTGAAATATGCAACCTGAATACAGGAGTTTGGTATCCTACAGCTGACTTCATCCTCTGTCAGCAAGGATGCATCCTCCTGTTAATTAGGTTCACTTCTTTTATGCATCACGTATGAAAGAAAACACATGACCACATACAGCTATGAGAACAGACACATTGATTGCCTGCCTTACATGTGAATTAAGTCTTTTGCCTATAGCCTGGAGTCTCTTTCACAGACCTTGCTTTACTGTGGTTTGCAAATTTGCAGCTTTATTAGGCCAAGGTAATACAACAACTCAAAACTTTGTGGCTTCCTAGGTTAGATTTCTGAGAAATGTGGAATTATTGCTTTTCAAATGCAATAAAATCTCCAGAAACTATATAACCTTCTGCTTATTAGCAAATCAAGCAAAGAGCACATGGATGAAATGTTACTTTTCCCAAGTTCTTTTGCTAATGCGTTCTTTCCCTAATGCTTTATTCCTGTCCTGCAAAAGACACCTGGAATGTTAAAGAATGATAATATATTACTGATTCTTATCTCTTAGGTTCTAATAGAAGAAATCAAAAGTTTCTCCTCAGGAAAAGAACCCAAATCCTGGACCTCAAGGTCACACTAACATTCTGTGTTGGCAGGTGCTGAAAAGTTCTCTGTAATCCCCAGTTGAAGAAAGGAAAAAAGAGTTTTCAAACTCAGTAAGTGTTAGGCTTTCCTTCCCTGGAATGGAAGGCTTCTTTTAGAGGTTTGAGAATGGAAAAATAATCAAAATGACTGCCTTATGTTCAATCTGTCAAAAATGTTCATCTTTTTCAACTGAATCTTTTCACAGTGTTCTGCATGGTCTGAAATGGGTTCAGCTAATACAAAAGGAAAATGCTGTTGAATGAATATGCTAGTTTTTGCCTGTGAGCAGTTATTTCAACAGAATATCACCAGACCTCCACTAACCACCTTTCAAAATTCATACTGCAGGCCTCTGAAAAAAGTCACTTGTTCATGTTTCAGCTATAAATATAAATTTATTCAATACAGAACACAGGCAGAAAATAATAAAAAGAAGAACCACTTCCAGACTAGTTGTGTAATTCATACTGCATGTTTGAGTTGCAGCAGAAGTTTAGGTCAAGAATGAGTCTCATCAGAGACCAAATGCCATTTTAGTGTCAATCGGTCTGAGTATTTCCACCTGCTTCATTCCTTCATGCTTATCTCTTCATATACTTTGCCCACCCTATGAAAGATCTTGCACATTCCACCTAAATTTATCTTTACTACTATGTAAATGTGTCTTCTCAAAATATCAGTTAGGTAGTCAAATGTTTGAATTCATATATACACATATCTATATATATCCATACACATTGTAGCCTAATGGCCTTTTCTTAATGCTGTCAGACACACACGTCCTCAGGCACTCCTGTGATTGTCTGGCAGGGCGACCTGACCCTACATTTACACATATATTTATCTAATATATTATATAAATATATATTTATATACAATATATTTAAGAAATGGACATCAGGCAATCACAGACCAATGTAAAAATATGTGGGCTATGTTGTTTAACAAATGGCAGCTCCCCGCCATAAAATGGTGGCCAAAATGAAATGGTGTCCTCATGCGTGGGCTGGGGAAGGGCTTCCTGGGGCTGGTGTTCTGGTGGTTGCCTCAGGCAGTCATGACAGGCAATGTGAGCAGGGGGAAGGGAGGGACTGCTGGAACAAATGGCTTGGTGGGAGTGGGGTAGGACTTCTGTCAGACACTGGGGACAGGGCACCATCCCTTCTTGCCCAGTTTTCAGTGGTGTCTCTACTGCTGGCCAACATGGAGAGAAAAACAGCAAAATATCGAGAATGGGGAAAAGATTTTGAGGGATTTTTCTTTTTCTAAAAGAACTACAATTTGGTTGAAACTTGCAAACCTTCTTTATCGTCACACATTCTTATCTTCATCACAATTTACTTTGATTTCTCCCTCTTTGAATAATTCCATAGGCTGTTCAGTTTTCAATAATGTTTCACTATGTTCAGGGTTAAATCAGAGTTAAGTGTATTAAAGTATTTATTATGTTTCCTCCAGATGTAAAATACATTGCTCACTGATCAAAATAAAACCATTGCTCAGTGATGTGAAAGTTTTTGAAGTCTGCAATAACAGATATTTCTGACATTATTTTGCGGAATCAAAAATATTTTAAAAATAATTTCTATTCTTTCACAACATTTGCAATCAGTGATGTATGAAAGTAATGATATTATCAATAAATAAAATGTACTCCCATATTTTGATGTCCCAAGGCTGTGACACATTCATTTTAATTTTTGGTAAAGAGGTAACTTGTGTATAATTGCATATTTAGATTGCATACTATATTTTTTAACCATATCTCCCTCTAGAAACAAATGTCCTAGGACTCCAAGACTAATCCTATTTCTGACTTTTGTATGTGATGCCATTAAAATTTATCTTCATTAAGCCAGCTGAAGAATCAGGGTCTATTAATCATCTAAATAATCTCTGCTTTACTGAAAAAAACATAAAAACAAGACAGTCCCCACTACAAATTCTACAAAAATGCCACTCTTTGTAACACCCCTTTGCCATCCATCTAACCTAAATTTGAGGCCAATCTAGCAAACTCTACCCAACTGTTTGTGTCATGCAGCTTATTCCCTCATTGCAAAAAAGATATTAATGACAATAGAGATTAACTAGTTAGTGGAAAGTTTAGCACCTGGGGCCTTTGCATTACATTAGGAACTCCATTTTTATATAAATAATGGATTTGCTAAGAATTTTGTGATGTTAATTTTTAGTGTACTTATTCTAAATAATTAGATTACCTAGTTTGCAGCTGAATATTAGAATCCCAGAAAAGATGCATGTAGTTTTCAAATGCTGGGAGGTTTTTCTAGAAAAAAATGGAAAATCTGAAACTTGAATCCCAAATTTATTTTACATAATTCCTATATCATAGCATGTCTGAAATAGTTCTCAACATGATTTGTCGTGCATTAATGCATCTCAAAAAATTAATTACTCATTATTTATTATCCATTCTACAAATATTGCTTGTTATCTGTTACTCAGTTATATAATTTTGTAATCTCTCTTAGATCATTCTACCTCTTACAGCATGTTGGTTTGGACTACTTTTAACAAATACTTGGCTACTACCAAAAGTAGTATTGAGTGCTTGCTTTATGTTCTTGATAAATCTACCAATCTTCAAGATCTAAAGACAAGGAGGAAGGGGCATCTAATATGATACTGTCGATCCATCATCTTTCTTGGGTAGTATTTTGCTGCTGGGATATCTATGTTCTAAACACCAATACAAGCCTTATTCATGCCAGTACTATACCACCAATCACAATGAACTCTGAAAAGCATGTTAAAGCCTATTTTTTGGAAGAAAATAAGAAAACATTAAGAAATACATGCTGACACCCATATCAATTCAGCCGAATCAGACCCAAAACACAGAGACTGATGCATTTCCCCAAGTACAAATACTCAGAAGAGAACTGCCTCAGACACCCTTTGCAAGTCCTCTGCCTGTGGATGGGGGAGAAGGTCTTGGGCAGTAGCAGCTTGCCCAAGCCTGGAGGGAGAAGTGAGGCCCTTCTGAGCCTCCAGAAATCTTCTCTCTTGTTATGAACAGCTCAGCTAATAGTCATACAGATTCATGCAACGCAATGTTTGTTAAAGTCTCCGACTAGAGCAATACTGATGAAAAAGATCTCTTGATTCTTAGAGTCAAAAAAAAAAAAACAACTGAAAAATTAGAGAAAAGGGAGATAGATAAATGAGAGGAAGGAAGGAGAAAGAGACTTCTGAGTATAGAACTTCCCTGAGTGATACGTCTGGGATTATATTGCTTTTTGTTCGATGACATTAAGACAAACAGGACTGCATCTGCCAATCTGGTGTAATAAGTAATTTACCTGTTACTCCAGTCACAATAAAGGTATCTCAAGGGGAAAACAAGCATGTCTCTGACTTATCTCTGATCACTCCAGGTTTTTTTAGCTTCTCTAGCTCAGATAAAAATAACAGAGCAAAAAAAATCCATTACCATTATCTGAATAATTTTAAACTCTTTTTCATATGTAACACATAACGAAAGGCATCCAGTAGAAAATTACTTGGAGAACAGACTGTTAAATTCTTGCCAAAATAATTAATAAACTCTTTAAAATCCAGTCAGACACTCTTCATCTATTTTCCAAATCTGAAAATTAATGTACTTTCTAATTTGAAAGATTCTCAAGTGAGAATATCCAGCTGGGCTTTTATTTCCATAAGTAATTTTTGTTCTATGATAAGGTAGTAAATAAACAAGTAATATAAATTTCCAACAAGCATATATATGACATTTTAAACAGGCTTGAATAGCCCCTACTGGGAATAATCAAATTCCTTAAACAATTAGATATAAAAAGCAGTGCATTTTGGGGCAGTTTTACTATACCTTGGGTAGTGGAATAAAATATTAGACTCAAGACCCAAGCGATTCTAGTCTACTGTGAAGTATAATAATAGCCCTGAAATGCACAATGCCTGGAGCAGATTATTGTCATTATAATTTAGAATTCATGCAGAAAAACAATGGAGTCTCGCTAGACTCTTTTGATAGGGGTTTGACATTACAACCAGAAAGTTAAATCTGGAAATCTACTTTAATTTTGCAGTAAAGGGTAAAGGCTTCATTCATTGTCAGATCTCCCTTTGTCTTTCTCCTGATACCAGCTTAGTTGTGATTTTTGTCAAACAGAAAAGCTTCTGTTCTGGGCAATCACACAGCACTTAGTTGACAACTGAAGCAGAATCTGAAGACTTGCACAGTCCTTTATGGAAGAATAGCTCAGATATGTTTGTATTGTCACTGGTTATTATTTCAAAAATACTATTTTAATCAATGCAAATATAGTTAGCAAGCTTTTCTAGAACACAATGCTTTGTTGCTCATATTGTTCACTGCCTTTAGCCAAAATTCTAGATGAAAACCCTGAAGTACTGTCTTCATTATAATGAAAAAAGAAATAACAGTCAGCTAACATTGTTTAGCTCTTCTTTACAGGCCTACCAAAAACATCCACAAAATTTTACTTCGTTGCTGCAAATGGATCCCAAGAATTGGTCAAAGCTTTTTACGCTTGCCGTAAAAGACAGGAGCACAACTCCTGTTGTGAAATACTGAGAATAAAATATTTGTATAGTTGTTATCTGTGCTTCATAATAACAATAGCCATTTGCATGCACATAGTTTTCCACAGATTCTGAACTACTGATAGAATAATCAGCCAGTCATTCCTTTTGTAGGAAATAGTCTAACAGTTTGTGAGACTAGACCTGCTGAAAGAAAACTTTTCTGGAATTGGATACTTGGACTTTTAAGAATGAGTCACAGAGATATTGCCATTGTAGAATTATTAGGATAACAAAAAAAAATAAAAATAACTTTTGTCTTGCATCATGCTCTCTTGAAGCAATGTTTTGGGATTTGGCATGCCTTACTGAGGAAATAAAAGGAGCCTCTAGAAAAAGATATTATATTGTTAAAAAATCCTTTTTTATAGGTCGTTACAGAATTACATGAGAAATGTTCACAAAAAATTACACAATCATATTTTTCATTAATATATGCTTAACAGATTTTTCTTCTATAGGGCCTTATCTTTCAGTAGAAGAATCCTGTTGCATTTTTCTATCTTTAAAACAGTCTTTTGAAACTATTTGTTTCCAAAAGAGAGAGATTAAAATTTGCAAGGAAGACTTGTGTATAAGCAAGAAATGGAAATTATTAGAAAAGGGATTAACATTTTGCTGACTGAAACTATCAGAAGAATTAGATGTATATTGTGAAGGGGAAATGAATATAAATGTCCGTTCCTCATATTTAGTATAAAAAGACAGTCTATTACTTATCTGCAAACACTGCAGCAAGAAACTAGGGGTTTTGATGTCAGATTTTCTATCTGTAGCATCTGAATCACGTAGATTTCCCCATCTTAACTTGGTGAAAACATACCTCCATTCATCCACATCAAACAAACATCTGTCAGCATTGTTGCTGCTTCAGTCATAGAATGATGTTGCCCCTCTACTAAATTATGCTTCCTTCATTAATGAGAGAATTTCCAGGTAGGTAGGCTGTGTGCATGTGTTTGTAGTCATCACTTCAGCGAGGCCATATCTATAGAGTTTGAAAAACGGTTTTCATTGAAATGATAAGAGCATTTGGGTAGCTCCTGTGAACTTTAGTGCAGATCTGTGAATTGGTAAAATGCCTGAACTTGAACAATGTTGTCCTACATTTTCTCTTGAGGGGAGGGGTGTCTTGCAAGTTGAAGTTTTGCTATCTAAGGCAATGGTCTTTCACATTGTAAAAAACATTAGGAAAATGAATCTTGCCAGAAACACTTCAAGGAGAAAATACTTGATTCTGTTATTTACAAGGATTTATATGTTTGAGTTAATAATAAAGTACTAGAAAGTTGTACTGGACATTTACATTTTTTAAATTATTTATGAGGAAATTAGCAGCAATCAGAGTTTCTGATCTATCTATCTATATCTCAGTATATATATATACACACACACATATAGGAACCTGTAGTATTCAGAAAAATAATGATTCTCACGCCAAACATTGGAAACTGTAGACTTTTCACTGTAGTTTGTGACTTCTAGTCAGCAAATTTTGAAGCAGAATGAACTTAGGATCAGGAAAAAGGTCTCTGTGGAAGCCTCTGTGCTGAGGGGCATTCATTATCTGTTATCAGCCCTACCAATTCATCTATAGTCAAGAGCCTCCTGCCAAACTTCAGTCTTTTCCTGCAGGCCTTGTTTCATCTCAAGGTAAGCCAAAGCTTGGGGGAAAAATTGCCTATCTCAGCCTGGCACCTGTTTTGGACTTAGCAGTAAACTGAAATTGAGCCCTGGAGCTAGGAGACAGTCTTATGAGGCAATCTGTGGAAATAGTACCCTCTCCACATTATTATGCCTTTATGTCAACTGGTTTTAAAAAATCTGAGCATATATTACCATATCAATACATAATTCTCCCAGCATTGACATTTATTTCAGTCCACTAAAAGAGTAGGTTCTGCTTCCATGTTCAGAACTGGATCCAGTGTATTGCAGAAGATAAGTGGTCAAACGTGGATTTTGCCTACTTCTGATGCAAGATAATCACTGCCAACATTGCCCAGCTGTTACTGCATAACATATGAAAGCAAGTTAAAATCAATTTAGCTTTCTTTATGCAGTAAAATTGCAAATGGAGTTTAGTATTCTGAAACAAAATCCCTGGTAAGAAGTGGTTTGATATATGAATCAAGAAGAAAAGCTGTATTTTTTTTCTGGAAACTGGAAAAGAAAGGGCTAGAAATCTTTTGTTTTGACAGGCAGACTTAAAAAATTAGCAATAACCAATGCAGAATTAAAAGATACAGAAAGTAGATGGTTCTACAACAACCTTTCCTATCATATTTTCATGTTAATAATGGTCAATAAATGCAAATATAAAGTAGAATTTCACAAGGGAAAATTTTCAGCAGTGTTGCAGTTTTTATTTTCATTGGCAAATACTCAGAAGTAATCAAACCTTCACCAGTATAAACTTCTAGTATTTCAGTTGCATGCAAGGACTTAAACAGAATATATCCCATATTATTAAAACTCACTTAAAGTAAAGGATTGTGTTTACCTGAAAGAAAGGGATCACAGCTGATATTCTAATACTGCCTTTATTATTTTCCTAAGAAATTCACTTTCTTGAATTTCTGAAGTTGCTATTTATTTGTTTGTGATGGGGTTTTTTTGTTTGTTTCACATTTCAGTTGAGTTAGAAAGCTTCATTAATCCCAGGAAGATGAAGAGCTGAACTAACATAATTTCATTTCTTGGATAGTATTTGCTCTCCTTCAATGATCAGTATCAGCCCTTCTGTTATTTCCTTCTAACTTAGTACTGCCACAATGTTTGCAATCAATGTGGGCATGCAATTTTCTGAAATTATTTACCTGAGACAATGAAGCAGGTATCTGAATAAACACAGTAGAAGCCTTTGTTCCAGGCTTTCTTTTTCCATCATAGAAACATTATATGAGGTCTTCTGTCCGAAGATTCATTCTCCAGCTATGGCTTCTGCTGCTGTGCTGGATGTCTCTGCTCCTGTGTCCAACTTATCGCAAAAAAGATCTTAAAGATTATACATTCATATATCTCATTGCCAGTACCCAGTTTAGCAAATCTCAGTTTTAACAAGGTCTGCATAAATCTCTCTATGCCTAGGTTTTCTGCATCTGAAAGTTTCAGCCATAAAGCAACACCCAAATATCTGACCTCAGATCAGATCTCAATTCTGTGTTTGTCCTTCAGAATATAGGGGGATTTTCTGCTACCTTCCAATTTGGAGTCTAATCAGGAACAGGCAATATATGTTAATTTAATGCCTTTGGTTATTTACACGTTATTTTGAAAGTCATAAGCAGTCAAGAAAAATAAAAGTAATCTTAAGGATAAGGAATTGAGGACAAAATGGAAAACATGAGCATGACAGTGATACCCATCACTGGGTATCACTGGGTATTCTCCAACACAGGTATATGCTGAGAAAAACTCTTCCTTTGTCAACCCCCCCCCCCCCCCCCCCCCAAAAAAAAAAGAGAACTAGAAAATTTTCAGAGGATTGTAATAGATGACTAAAAGTGTAGAACCACAAGGTAAAATTTCATGACCATCAGCCTTAGAAAACTGAAAATGGAAAAGAGAACACATGGAATGGCACTGCATGTGAGTATACTGTTGTCTTTGCTCCTATTTGGAAGTAAAACTCCTGATTATCAGCATTTCCTGTATTTGACATTTAGAAGCTGCTACTGCTTCTGTTTGCACGTCCAGCCAGTAGCAGGACTGAGGGTGAATTTCACATGGGCAGATATGCATGTGCACACACACACACACATGAACACAGAGGACTCAAGTTCACTAGCTAAGTATACAGACAGCCCAGTGTACAGTTGCTGTCACTTGGACTTTCCAACTCATGCACACAGAGGAAAGAGAGTGGGATTACAAAACAAAAGTAGTGAGGCTCAGTCATACAAGTGTACTGACCACCCGTTTGCTTGCATGCAAAAAAGTCTCCTCCCCTCCTCTTTGTTTTTCGTAGTTATATTTCTCTTCCATCCACTTGATCCTTCCTTTCTCCATCCTTGCCTCCTCCCAAATAAAGAGTGCACATGTCATTGGGCCTAAGCCTTACTTCATATTACCAATATGGTTA
>VZTN01009873.1:27519-46137 GCA_013400515.1 Erpornis zantholeuca
CTGCTCTGCTCTGCTCTGCTCTGCACTGGGGCAGCCTCACCTTGAATATTGTGGGCAGTTTTGGGTGCCACAGTGTAAGAAAGATACAAAGCTATTAAGAGAGCATCCAAAGAAGGGCTATGGAAAAAGCTTTAAAGGAGAAGCCATATGAGAGTCTGAGGTCACTTGTTCAGCCTGGAAAAGATGAGATTGAGGGCAGAACACATCACAGTGCACAGCTTCCTCATGAAGGGAAGAGGAGGTGCAGGTGACCAGTGACAGGACCCAAGGGAACAGCATGAAGCTGTCAGGGGAGATTTAGGGGCGACACTGGGAAAAGGCTATTCATCTAGAGAGTGGTTGGGCACTGTTACAGGCTTCCCAGGAAGTGGCCATGACACCAAGGCTGCCAGAGTTTAAGAAGCATTTGGACAACAGGCAGAGTGATTTTTGGACTTGTCTTAAGCAGAGCCATGAGTGGGATTTGATGATTATTGTGGGTCTCTTCCAACTCAGGATATTCTATGATTTTCTTAACAATCCATATCCTCTTATATTCTGCAGGCTTTCCTGAAGAAACCTTGAAGAAAAACCTCTTCTACAACTGCAATGTGAAAAGGAGTATTTTCCTTCCCTTTTCTTACGTTGTTTTGGAATTTTTGTGTCAATATAGTAGATACCTATATTAGTTGATTCATTGTATACAAATTGTATCTACTTTATATGCAAATTGTATATAATTGCATAAATATATTATACACAAATACAATTTATCGTTACCTACTACACTAACACAGAAATATTTTGAAGCCAAAGACTATGAAAGTAAAATAGAACTGTATTTATAAATTCAGTTGCCCTCTCCACAGCTGTGGACCTTATTTCTTAAAGACCTGTGATTTCTTCCAGGACTTCTCAAATCTTCTGGCTTTTTGTACCAGCATTACTGCCAGGAACTGGCTATTTTATTCACTGAAAATTGAACTTCAGATCATGTTTCACTATTTAAATAAACATCCTCCTTTTCAAGACTGTCTATCATTTGTGCTGTGCTTAGAGTTAACTTTGACAAAAAAAGTCACCTTGAAACTCATTCAGCTCACTCTTAAAGGAGCATGGCGTGCCTAATTCCATAATTCATTCTTAACATGAATTGTGTTTTATATCCAATATGACTCATGCACAGACCAGCTGTCACCACCTGCTAGAGACTATTACGATCAGTAGCAAGCAAGGGAATTTTTACCATAAAATAATTTAAAGGATTTAACAGCCTAACATCTATAAGTGTTCATTTAGGAAATAAACAGCTTGTCTGATCTTGGTTAAACTGATTTAAGTACAGTACAAAAATAAATGCCAGTTTTGTTTTCTTCATGGTACAGCCAATTGTAGTAGGGTCTGCTTCCTGTTGTGTGAAAGGCTTTTGTCAGTGGTAAAATTCAACATTCTAAGAATAGTCTGTGTTAGAAATACATCAGGGTTTAATGTGAGGCTCTTTAAAGTAGAGGTAACTTTTTGGCACATTGTGGGATAATGCCATTAAAACTATCACTTTATTTTAGCACCTGTTTTACTATGACTTCTTTCCTGTTGGCATTAGGCAAGTCTGTATTGTAAATTAAAATATTTTGTATAGTTTTGCATAGTTTTACTTTGAGTCACTGCACGACATTCTTTCTAGCATTTGTGCATCCCTTTGTGTGAGTATTGTCGTTTTTAAGGGCTCCTATGGCTTACAAAGGAAAGCATTTGCAGCCCATTGGTATCATTTGAATAAAGTCAGCATCAAGGTCCTATGCCTATTTTGTTTCTTAAAGCTCAGGCTGAGAACATAGAAGATTCCTCTTTTTAAGAAAATTTCTTAAATTTTTTATCTGCCTTTTGTGATAGCATCTCAATGGCCCACAGGAGTATTGTTAAAATTGAAGACTGTTATCAGAAGGGCAGAAATAATTTGGTAAATTCCTATGCATATTTGGTAAGTTCATCACTCAGGTAGTTTCTCAGCAACAATACTTGTAGGAAACTGAAATCTGCATCTTTGCATTTTGCATTAATCAAACATTGCATGACTATTCACTTTCTCTATTAAAATGGGTCTTTTTACTGTATTTGTTACTTTTAGTTCAATGTTCCTTCAATTGTCAAATAGTAATTCTCATTTAATGTAATACAGTTAGATGAAATTTAAAGTTAAAAAATATTCTGGTGCTAGAGTTATCCTTCTCCCAAGAACCTATTCAGTATTTAAAAGAGCATCGTGCTCTTTCAAGTTCAGGATTTTATATTTAAATGTACATAAGAATGATCACCAATGTTGTTGTCCTTCTGAAACAAGGGTTTTATCAATACAATACAGAGGCTTTTGATAATTAGCTCTGGTATAAGAGTTCTTTCACTTGCTACAACCACTTTCATGTCATTATATTGCAGAAAACAGAATTTTCATAGTTGATCTTCTGCACTGAACAAGCAGATCATAAAATACTGTTTATTTTAGTTAATAATTCTTCAGAAGATCTGTCATGACACAAAGTTGGATCAGATATAGGATATATGCACAGTGTACTGACAGAAATATTGGTTTTCAGTCTTGGCAGCCCAATAAAATGCCTTACAAATACGTCCAAAGTAGTTACTCATGCTCTGGTAATAAAATTAAATTTTCAGCACCTTAGAAAGGATAAAACATAAATGGAGGGCTTTCCCTCACTTTTGAAAGGAAGAAGAACCCGGCCTTTGAAATAGATTCTTTATCTCACACCATGTCCCGGTTTGAGACAACTGCCCTATGCTCTATGCCTGCCTCCTCTATGCCCAGACACACCAAATAAATGTAGGTGGAATAGCAAAGGTAAAACAAATATTTTTTCATCCTTCATTAATCCACATAAAGAATTTGGTGGATATTTGTAGAGATAAAAAAGATAAAATCGTTGGGGAGTGACCCAAACTGACCAAAGAGATATTCCACACCCCAGAATATCATGCCCAGTATATGAATAGGGTGGGGTTGCCCAGAAGGATGGATGGTCTAGGTTTGGGAACAGGGGTCTGACATCAGTCAGCTGCAGTGAGCAATTGCATCGGATTTCTTCGCCATGTTCATTTTTATTATTATTATTATTATTGTTGTTGTTGTTGTTGTTGTTGTTATGATTATCATCATCAATATTATTATTATTTACCATTATTATTTATTTTACTTTATTTTCAAATATTAAACTGTTCTTATCTCAGCATACAAGTTTTACTTTAGATTCTCCTCCCCATTCCACAGGAGGAGGCGGGGAGAGGGGATAGAGTGAGCAGCTGTGTGATGTTTCATCTCCAGCTTGACTTAAAATCACAACTGTATTGGCTATTTTCAGTCCTAAACAAGGCAAATAACTAATTTTAGTTAGTCAGACATTCATTTGTTTTGGATATTATCAAACATTTGTAGGCTGCATTTCCAGGAGAAAATGTAACAATTCTTTTAAAGCTCTACCCATGTGATAGGAGAGGTTGAACAGAGGATAGAAGGCTTGTAGAGGAGGGGAGAGCAATGGATATTTCAACACTATAAGACACAAAATCTTCATGGAGAAGCTGAGGAATTATGGACTGTGTAAGTAGGCAGTGAAGTGGATTGCAAACCGATGGAACAGCCAGGCCCAGAGAGTGGTGATCAGTGGCATGAAGTCCCGTTGCCAGTGACTAGCAGTGTACTCCAGGGGCCAATATAAGGTTAAGTCATGTTTGAAATCTTCATTAATTATCTGGATTGTGGGCAGAGTGTACCCTCAGCAAGTTTGTGGGTGACACAAACCAGGAAGCAGTGGCTGACATGCCGGAGGGTTGTGCTGTCTTCCAGATGGACATTGACAGGCTGGAAATACAGGCTGATGGGAACCTCAGGAAGTTCAACAAGGCTGAATGCAAAATCTAGCCCACAGGGAAGACCTCCATGCACAGCTATATGGTGGGAGCTAACTGCCTGGAAAAGCAGCTCTACAGAAGGGACCATGGGGTTCTGGTGGACCACACTGAACACATACCAGCAGTGTGCCCTTGTGGAAAGACTGGGAAGTTGGACCAAATGGACCCCACTGTGGCCCCTTCCAAACCATACCCATTCTCTGATTCTGTGTGAGAAGAAGGTGAATGGTGTCCAGGGCTACTTTGGGTGAACTGTTGCCAGCAGATCAAGGGAGGTGATTCTTCCCCTGTGCTAAGCACTGGTAAGGCCACACCTGGAGTACTGTGCCCAGTTCTGGCTTCCCTGGTGGAAGAGAGAGGTGGAGTTACTGGAAACACAGTTCAGCTAAGGGCCACTAAAATGATTAAGGGACTGGAATATCTTTCATATGAGGAAAAGCTGAGTGAGCCAGGATTGTTCTGCCTGGAGAACAGGAGGCACAGGGGCAATATCATCAATGTGTACAATTATCTGAAGTGAGAGTGAAAAGAGAGAGAGTCAGATCCTAGAGATAAGATGATCCTAGAAGCAACAGGCCCACACTGAAACATGGGAAGATTCTTCTGAACATCTGGAAACATTTTGTACTCTGAGGATGACCAAATGACAGACAGATTACCCAGGGAAATGATGAGTCTCCATCTTTAGAGGTATTCAAAGTTACCTGGGCATGGTATTGGCAACATGCTGTAGCAAGGATGTTCAACCATGTGACTTTCATAGGTCCCTTCCAAGCTCATCCATTCTGTGACTCTGTGAAGACTGTTGATTTTCTGTAATAAATAATGTATTTTTCCCACAAAACATTAACTAATCATGTCTATATCTGATATCTTTTTCTGACGTTGATATTACTTCTTTTCCACGTCTATTGAAGAAATAAAAGAAACAATGGCATGGCATCAAATATTAACAGTGAGCTTCTTCATGCAGGTCATCTCAATGAAGAACAGATGTCATATATATATAATAGCAAAAAAAGGAGTTAGGAACTCTGAAACACAAATCTAAAAATTACAAGAGCCTTTATGCACTGGATAATGCTACAATTACACAATTAAATGCTGTTTTTTCCACTGGCGAGATAAACAGCAGAAAGGAAGTACAGAGTGTCCAACTAGATACTGCTACATCTAGGTTCTAAAAAAAAACCCATTTCAATGTCCAACTTATTCATTACCACTAGGGACTGAGAAGCCAGATTTCCCTTTTTACTAGAGAAGTGTGTTAAACCTGTTGTTTTACTTTGCCATTGTCATTATTTGAAGAGTAATTATAGCTATGCTTACCAGAACAACTCTATTGCAATCCTTGTTTTCCAAGAGTTTATGACTCAGTGAATTTAATTCCCCCTGGAATGGAACTCAGCTTACAACCTGGTCAGCATGGTTGCATTTTGTTCCTAAAAGGGTTGCTTGAATGGATGAAACCATATTATGTGACATTTCAATCCAAAACAGGAAATTCTTTTCACAGATTCTAAATTCTTGTGTACTCCAGCAACACAATTCTAAGACACTGTAAGCAACCAGCTGTAACCCTTCAAATGAGGACTTGTCTTCTTCTATGTTGAAAGACATTAAGACAAGAAGCTACTCCAGATACGCATACACTACATTTGTGTGAGCCAATTGCTACACAGACACCAAAGAAATAGGTCAATTCTTTAATTAGAAATGTTTCCATTTTCAGTGTTGGAACCTTGAAACAAGTAAAGTTCACCTGATCATGCAGCTATAGTACAGATGAGGACAAGTACAGTAGGGTCAGCATGTCCTTCCTCTTATAATTTTTATTGTCTTAGAATAACTTTTTCCACATTTTAGCTGATTCAACCACATTTGATTACAAATATTGTTGGATTTCAAAGCCTTTTGGAGGTTTCTTTGAACTGAAAAGAAACATGGAAGTAAGTCAAGAAATATTAAAAGAGAAAAGAAGTAGAACACAATATCTAATGAAATAGCCCCATTTTGCAGAGCTGTAAATATGATGAAGTAACAGTGTTCCCCTAGAGTCTTCTAGAAACACTTTCTGCTCTCAGCAAGACCAACATAACTGCTTTTCAAATAATCCACTACCTGAATGTTCTGAAATATAATCACTCCAGTCTTGTTCCCCAAATCTCTAGTTTCTATTCCTATATCATCTTTTGCCTGTATTTCTTACCCTGTGAAAATGGAAAAATATAGATAGTCAGCTAATTAAGTAAAATAATTATGTAGAATGTTTAAGAATTGACAGCTTCTGGGCTGTATCATGACATTCTTTTTGTACGAACTGGTTGATGTGGCAGAAACAGTCAGAAGCTTGTGGCTTGAAAAAGAACATTACCACTGTTACAAAAAAAAATCTGTAACTAACAGAATTTTGAAAAAAAAAAAAAACCAAACCAAAAAAGTATTTTATGTAACAGGGAAGGAACCAGAAGATAGCTTAAGGGAAAAGCTGAACAAGAAGCCAATCTCTCTATGCCATCTGGAATCCCTAGGACCTTACTAGAAGTGAGTCAGCCGCTGTTGATTTAGGTAGTTTGGGATTCCACAACAGCATAGCCACACTGATACAGTGTTTAATAGGCCTGTACACTTTGCTCCTCATCTGCAGTGATGAGCTTGGTCCCATGTCCTTCTGGCATATTCTCCCTGGATCCTGAAGTCTATCTCTGTCCTTACTTTGCTTTATTAAGTTGCACAATCTCTTTGATGGTAATCCTTCTCCCCTTCCTATATATTTTTTGACTGTTGAAGTCAGGAGTGACAACAAAAGTAACCGAATCAACGAAGAAATGCTAAGTTTCTAAGTAAAGGACTGAGATAAAGAAAAGAGATTTACTTGTGAACAAAATATTAGTTTTAAAACAGAATATAAGAAAAGACAATAATCTAAGAGAGGTCAGAAGTGAAAAGGTAGAATAACAAGAAGCTCAGTGGAAGCTAATGATGACACTTCCTACTCCTTGGTTTATCATTGCCATGAGCATTAAATTTACCTTGAACCTGAAATCCAACAATTTCTCACTTCAAGACAGCAAATTAGAGTGAGAAAGTCACAAACAGGGTGGTAATGACACTCTCCAAGGCTGAGTGACATCGTCTCTCACACTTCCACATAGAAGTTCAGTTTCTGATTAGTTCAGTGTGTTGAAACTTATAGGAAACATGTTATATTACTTTAAATGGCATCTTATCTGCTTTGGGAGTCTAAAGTCAGTCGTATGAAATGAGCTGAGGAAATACAGTCATTATCCTTGTTACAACCAAGACATAGAAATTCAATATAGAATCTACATGAAACTTGAAGAATTGCTGTCTTAATACCATCATAATAAAGCAATGTATTGCTTATTCTGTCATAGTTCCACTGGATTTTTTTGAATTGGTATTTTTGAAGCAATTTGAGCAGTCATTTTCAGAATAAAATACATTATTTACATAAAATAACAAGGGACATCATAAGAATGGGGAGACAAGAGTACTGGATCCTCTTGGTCTGTTGTATGACATTTTCTTAAAAAAATTAAGCCAATGTCTAAAGCCACATATAGTGGAAATTTCAATATTTAGACATCCACTGTTACATTCAGTTATGAAACAGACAGATGAACATTAGAGAACAAGTCTAAGACAACAGAAATGGGAGAAGCAAAGAAATCATTCCCTGTAGGAGATCTTATAGGTCAGCCAAAATTTATTACAATATACAGCAAAGAGAACTAGGAAAAATTAGTAACTGAAATCTTCAAATCACTGTCATGGAAAAAAAAAAACCCCGAACCAGAATGAACTTGTCCTTGTCGAGGAAAACTTATGACTCAGCACCACAAAAAAGGAGAATAAGAAAATTTGTTTTAGAGTGTCTTTATCAATATGTGAAATACATTGAAAACTGTTACATTGGATATAACTTTTTGCTTTTTAAGAATATTAAATGGAATTTATTCAAAGTCTAAATTCCTTTCTCCAAATACTGAAATCAGACACTGCTGTAGGCTATGGTACTAAAAAAATAAGAAAAAATGGAAGAATTTTTGTTGTGTGTGCTGTGAATGGATGTATATAACATGATATTTATTGAAAGACAAAAACATCCTTCCATATTAATGAAATTTAAAAAAAAAGTCCCATGAGAGAGGAGGGAAGGAGAGTCTTTTTGATCCCATAAGGCTCTGCAGCCTTTGGTGATGCAGGTGGCAGATACTGTGAGTGTTCCAACACTGAAGGATAAACACTAACCTTATGTATATGCAGAATGTTACTCATAAGCACAGAGGTATTAACAATATTTAGAAGTTTAAAGGGCGTATTTTATGATTTTTGAAAAACTGGAATGAATTCAGAAAAGGATATTAACAGTAGTGATCTGGGTCCTGGAAAATGCATCATATCATAAATTAATTTATCAAACACTAAAATCAGCTTGTGTAATTTGTCCTAAAAAAGAGTAAGGGGCAGGTAATATTGCTAATATGCACACTGGAAAGTTTTCTGACACACTGGGAAGAGATTTCTGTTTTGCAAATTGGAAGAAAATGGTATAGGAAGACAAAGTGAAGGAAAGTTTTAGGCAGGTCAGCTAAGAACAAAAGTAAGGCATTGTAATTTTTTTTTGTTTCTTTCTTGGGGTTTTTTTTAATAATAATGACTCTCTGGAGCTATTGAGGCTTCAGATAGGTTCACAGGACTTTGAATCACTTGAAATACTTATATCAAGATCGAATAAATTTCTGGGGAATAAAAAGTTTCAAATATAAATTAAGCATATTGAGGCTGAAACCTTTTAGCCCATTCTGTGCAAGAGATCAGATGAGATGACACAGTAATCACAGTAACCTTTTAGTACATGTGCATCAAGAACCAGTTTTAATTTCATTAGCAAATTCCTTTGTTCTCATAAAGTTCTTAGTAAGGTTGCAACATTTGAAGCTGCAAAGTAATAGTGAAGCCAAAATAAATATATTTGCTCTAAACTCTTTATAAAATTACTATTTTCTCTGAGTTCCCAAATCTTATCTGGATTATTGTTATTGTACTCTGAAAATATTTTGGCAGATGCAAATGCAAAGCATGTAAATTTATGGCACTGATATAATAAAAGGAAATAAATACTTTAGGACTGATTTTTAATAAATTGAGTGCAGCTTTTTAGAAATATATGTGTTGATGGTCACAATTTTTTTGTCATTTCAACAAAAATCATATCATCAAAATATGTGGTATTCCAAATTTTTCAAAGAATTCAAGGTGATGTTTTGAGGGACACCTAAATGAAGCTCAAAAAACCCTATATTGAGCAAATCAAATATTATCCATTTCTGTCCTTTGCATAATGAAAACTATAATCAGCCCAAATATTACCAATGCTTTACTATTACTATTGTTTTAATAAAATCTCTTTTGATATGTTAAGTACTGCAAATGAAATATGACATAAAATTCTTGAACTCAATCAAAATTTTAGCTCATTTAGTTGTAGATTTACATGGAATTTTATTTTTTTCTGGAAAATTTCGTGTTTTCAGTAAAAGGAGATGGTTCATTTCGTATTTTGAATGAATTTTTTTCCAAATAGGATTTAAACACCTCACATGATTAAAATAAGAATGTGCAAAAGTGTACTTAGATTTCAAGCTTACCCAGAAGAGCAAAGCCTAAATGTTATTTAAGAAGTTTATGCTCTTTGATAAGTTTTGTCCTTTTCCAAATACAACAGAAAATTCAACATCACATTTTTGTTACCAGCTACCAACATTGTGATATCGTTCTATAGAATGCTTATGAAATAAACAGCTTTTTTTTTGTAATATGAAACTATAAACCTGGCAATGAATTGCAGCAAGATTTATTGTTTCTGCTACTTTTAGTACATGTGACTCCAGGCAGGGTCTAATTAAAATGCACTGGATCACTGGGTCAGGACTGTAACAATACAGCAAATGAAATGAATACCAGAAAACATGAATTTTTGAGACGTGTAATGTTTAAAATCATTTGATAGATGAGAAACTCTGCCTAGGTTTTATGAAATTCTCCAGGCAAAGCTTCATATTTCTTCCCCTTGCCCTCCCAATTGCTTGAAATCCATTTATTTCTGCAGCGGCCCCTTGATCAGGAAATCAGATACATAACAGTTAAGAAAACACTATTGCTTAAAAAACTACTGCTTGTCTTATGCAGGTTACTTTAAAAATCATGCTATAATATTGATTTATATAACAATGCTCAATCATTTGCCACAAAGTAAAATCAGAAACCAGTATCAGAGGAATGGGGCAAAGAAATAAAGTTCCGACTTGGCTCCATCCCTCCATCCTCTGACATAAGTAAGGAATAATGCTATATCCAGGTTATTTTTCCTAAAATTATTTGTTTTTTAAAATATGATTTTAAGAAATAGGAAAAACAACCCACAAAAACACACCCCAAATCCCCCAAAAAGCCTCCAAGAACTTTTTCCACTATTACTATATATAAACCAACCACGTCTTCTATTTTTGTATTTGCAGTAATTTCATGGACAAGATACAGAATGCTGAAATTCAAATTTATAGAGACATTGAGTGCAATCTGGGGATTCTGCATTCCAGCACCATCTAAATTTTGGTACATGTCTCCTGGGCATTGTGAGAGGTGATGTCCACGTGGGTGGATACTGCCTGGCATTCACTTCGCAGGCTGATGACCTGTGGGCCACAGAGCATGCCTGAGCAAACAGGTCTTGGTGAAATCAATGAAACTGGTGGTGAGTTGGATCTCTTCCTACATATTTATTTTTATTAATTTCTTTGATGTGAGTATCCAGTGTACACAGATTCCCCCAAGGGCCCAAATTTATTTTTTCCAACTCTGAACTTGGCATCCATTAACTCTCTTATCATGCATGGTTTCATTTTGTCAATTACTTTCTCATAGTAATACAATTCTTCTCTCTAGCTGTTGCACTCTGTAAGATCTGGTGGGTTTGTAGACATCAGTTTTGCTGACTTCAGGGGATAGTTATTTGAGTTTCATTACATGTATTGATCTGCCAAAAGGGGAAGTTTTTTTCAAAATTCATTTTGTTAGTAGTTGATGTGTGTCCTGAGTATGAAGATTTCTCTACGTATTTTTACCCAGTGTAAATTCATATATTGTCATTATTCATTTTAGTTATAAAGTCTTGTTGCAGTGTCTTCTTCATACTAATAATGGTTTTAAAAAACCACAAAGTTTCTTTTAATATGCCTCATTCTCTTGGGGTTAAAAAAAAAGGGGGTGAAGTTGTATTTTGAGGCTCATTTCTTTCTGTTTATAATTTTACTAGTAAATCTATATGTAGTTGGAATTAATCTATGAAAGTATAAAATGTGCTTAGAGGAAAACACTGTTATAGTACGGATAGAGAAAAGAAATAATTATGCATTTTTAAGCTCAGCAAAGAAAAGAGAGATAAGCCATTATCTAACTCTTAATATATTTTGTCTAACATTATTCCTTGTGATGCAATTAGATTTGATGTCCTCTTTAACATCTTCAACCTTTGTTTTAATTACTGTTGCAACTCAGTATATCTCTAATAAAGTGTTTGCTTTTTAAGAGCTATTAAGTAGCAAAATTTCAAACAAAGAACTATATAATTGCAGCTGACCCTATAAGCATTTAACTTGTATTATAGAATCACAGATTCATAGAATATGGCTATATATATCTAAATATTTACCTAAATATACCTAATTATACCTAAAGAAAGATTAAATCGGAACTGAAAGTCAGACACTACAGAAATTTGAAAGAAAATATCAAAAAAATCTTAACCTCAGAAAATCTTTACAATCTCCTGTAGGCTGCTTTCAGACTGAACTCACATGGATAAAATTCTCTCATGCAGTTCTGAAATAGTTTGTCTGTGAAGTACATGGCATAACTCTGGCGGTATACAGTACTTTATTTGTCTTTTCTATAGGATAACCTGCCTGTGTCACAACTCATTTAGAAGTTTATCATCAGCGCAAACAAACTGATAAAAACTTTGGTGTTTTACTGCACTGCTATGAATTTTCCTATTCCCGGTAAAGTTAATAGTTAGATGTCATTGATGATTGTATCTGTCCCAGCTGAGATGGAGTTCATTTTCCCATAGCAGCCCCCACAGTGCTGTGCTTTGCCTTGGAAGCTGGAAAGGTTTTGATAACACATCAGTGCTTTGAGTACAGCTGAGAAGCACCAGCACAGCATCAGCCCTGTCTCTCAACATCCCCCTGGGGGTGGGCAGGGTCCTGCGAGGGAACACAGCTAGGCCAGCTTACCAAAATCAGCCAGAGGGATATGCCACACCATTTCACATCAGCTCAGATTAAAGTGCTAAGGAAAGGAGGAGGAATAGGGAGGGTATTTGTTATTTACAATGTTTGCCCTCTGGAGCACATTGCTATGTGTGCTGAAGCCCTGCTGCCTGGGAAGTGCCTGAACATTGCTTGCTGATGGGAAGTAGAGAATAAACTTTTTTTTTTTCCTTTGCTTGTGAATGCAAACTTTTCTTTTGCTTTAGTAACTGCCTTATCTCAAGCTACAAGTCGTTTTCCATCTTATTTTCCTCCTTGTCCAGCTGGGAAGGGGAGGGATAGAACTGTGTACTAAGGACCTCGTGTCCAGACAAGGTCAGCCCTCCACAACGACTTCTCTATTGGAGCTATAACTATGAGTTTTTGTTGTAACTCACCAAACATAGAAACAGCAAAAAAACAAAAAGAAAAAAACCAAAGCTGGAGAAGGAAGCTACAATAAAATTGACCAAATTTTCATTTTGCCTTGTTTTTTTCCCTGAAGTAAATAATTGTAAAATAATTACTATATACTTCCACTTCCACAGAAAACAAGTTTTTTGATCTGAAACAATAGCACAATACCAGGTACTTGTGAAAGAAATAAATTAAAGAAATCACTAGAGTCACCAAAAAGCCAAATGGGCAATTTTCCTTTTATTCAGAAGCACAGTGTCTAGGGAAATTCATCAAGGATAAATAGAACTGTACTTCAATTCTTGTCTCTACCTGAGGAGATTTTGAACTCATCTGTCATATTTGAAACACCTGACCAGGCAGTATTTTATTATTCAGGTAAATATATGGTTAATTATTTTCATCCACTGTTCCTTTCTTTTGAAAAGAATGTTGGTATGAATAACTGTTCTCTCTCATTCCACTCAATCGAAAGCTGTTGACACCAGCAAATTAAAGATTTTTTTTCTGTACCTCACCAGAGCCTCTTAAGATGCCTCATATGTTCAATGCTAATAGGGCTATTAGAAAAGCATCCGAATCCATTTCTTATGTACAGGAAATAATTTCAATGGTATGATTATATTCTTTGAGCCATATTCCTCTTGACAGTATCTGCAAACATCAAAAAGCAATTAAATCTTTGTATCTGGAAATTTCAGTTGATGAAAAATTCAATCCATCATTTATGATATCTCAAAAAAAAATTTTAAGCCTACATGCCTTTCTGGTTTCAAGATCCTGGGATGATACAGAACAACCTGATATGTAGGCAACCTGATGCACATTTTGTGACACACCTTATTGGACCTCCTCACTTATGCAAAGTTTTACCATGCAAAATTATAGAATCCCCTCTTAGGCTCTTGCACATCTTATGCTGCAATTCCCTCAGAAACGTCAGTGATGTTTAATGTGGTTTAATGGACTCCAGTGAGACTTTAACTGAACAAATAAAGAACCACGGAGGCACTTAATGAGGTATGGAATCAAGCATCATCACAGACGGGAGTAAGACCCAGCAGCAGAGAGTGCAGAAAAGGCTGTAATGTTATATATTATGAACACTAGTGGGAGAAAAAAATAAATAAAAAAATTCTATACTATCTTCTGCTACTCATATCCTTGAGCACTGCCAATAAAACCTTTAAAAAATGCAAAACCCTTATAACAATTTCTACGCTTGTGTTACATGAACTGTTTCTTGGTGATAACATTTTTATTTAATTATGTCTGCGAACATCATAACTTATATTGATGAACATGGATTGGCATAGTTGTTTAAGCCTATAATGAACTAAATGTTATACAGAATACAATTTTCCTCTTCATTTACTTTAATTATTCTAGTTGTAAATGCTGTTGCCTTCCATGATTACTGAATAAATCTCACTGTAGGATCAATTACTACAGTTTAAGAATTAGACTTAAGAGTTGTTTTGTAATTATGTACGGATTTTGTGCCATTAGATCTCAGCATTATTCTTCCTAAAATATTGGGAGACCTAATGACATAAAATATTAGACTCAACATCCCAGGACATTTAAATACTAAATTTTTGTAAGCATACCACTACTTAACTGAACTATATTTTGTTAATTTGGCCTCTTTAATGTCGTAAATGAAAATGCTGACAAATAAAATCAAATTTTGCTAATTTGTGCCAAAGAATAAAAACATCAATAAACTCAGGTGGTGGAGGCAGATCCATAAACATTGCATAATTCTACCTCACAGAAGGAAAAAGTGACCTAAATATTTTTTAAGATGGATTTAGAGAGTTTCTGAATTGTTCCTGTAGAAATGGACAGGTATAACACTCCAGAAGAAAGAAGCAATTAATTAAAAATCTGTTAACTGCATTCAGAAATTTGTTAACAACTGAAAGCCATTATTTAAAATAATAATAATTCCAATTCAATTCAATAACATATTAAACTGATCCTAACTCATGGTAAAATCACAGTGAGTCCATTAGTGTTTGATCTCCTATCAGAAGATAGAAGGTTAGGACCTCAGGTTTTCTCAGTTGATACATAACCCAAACTAAATGAAAGACTGATTCAGAAACACTGTGACAAATTACCATCTTGATATATATGCTAATTTTCTCTGCTATCCCCCTATAGATATTCTGAAATTAAAGCTCATATCCCTCATTTTATTCTGTAGAAAAAAAACAAGAAAAATGACCCCACTTCTGTTAACATCAGCTGTTATAAACAAGCAAAAATTTGAAGGATGAAATGAAAGAGCCAGTGACCAAATTAATTGATATTAACCCAAATGATTCGAAGTGAAACTACTGAAAAATATGAATTGGTATATTTACATGTTTCTTTCATGCCACTTACTGTACAACTTATAACTGTTCAAGCTCTCTCCAATTTCATTTAGAATTTCTTTTCTAATTTTAATTTCCTTAACTTCACCAATAAAGGCCTAATTTAGAGATGATGTGCAAGCTAACTTCCTGTGTTATTGTTTACATCAAATTGCTCTTGTCTACAAGTGTTACATTTGATACTCACTGAGAAACAAGGGGAGAGGAATTATATCTCCGTAATTTAGAGTGCTTTTACATTCATACATTTTGCATCTTTTAGATAGCAGACATGAGTCATAAAATATTAAATTCTTTACACACAAGCAGTACAGTTGTGTGTTGTCAAGCAGAAGTTACTGAAAGCTGTCCAAAAGTTGCTAATGGCCCAACTCATCACTGAACACGTCATAAAGTGCAACAGAATGAAATAAAAATTGTATCTATAGAAAATAAATAAATATGTATAAAAGAAGTTAAAAGATCTGAAAGAAAGAAAAACCTGAAGCTGAGTATCACCACATCTGTGCTACTGACTATGTCTTGGTCAGCCTGTAGGCCAAATTCTAATTTTTTTAAATTTTGCAAATAAAATGCAAAAAACTCTCATTGGGCTTACATACAATGGTTTAACGTGGTTAAATGTACTAATAAGGTGATTAGATCAACGTCTTCATCACCAGTGCAAAACTTAATATCTTCATGACAGGGTTTTAATTTGCAATGTGTCCTTAATTTCAGTTCACCAGCCATTTTCTGTGTGATTCCATGTAACAGGAAAGTGGATGGTGAAACCAAATCAGAAAGTCATTCTGTATTGCTGCATGAGACTATCGGCATCTGGGTGAATTGAAGACTTTTATAAGCATTTCATATACATACATGTATATTTTTCATTAAACTTTTAGGGTTTCTTGGTTTTTTCTCAATTTCTTTTCCATCTTCTCACATAAATTCATTGCACTTCCTGTCTGTCAAACTAATTGAATTTGTCCATGTTTTTGGAACTCAGAAACAGTACCTAAGCAGATTCAGAAACATACGAGTAATGTCTACAAACACAGATATGCATAATGGAGATCCCCAAAACTTCAGTACTGCACAAAATCAAAGAAAAACATCCCAAAGATGGGAAAACTTGTAACACGTAAAAAGAACAATTTTACAGCCTTAGATTTTAGCTATATTGAAAATGAGTCCTATCACCATTTAAAAAACATTATTTAAATAATTTAGAGCCCAGGTAAAGCACAAAAAGGAAAAAATACATTATGTCACTTTGAGCCCTCTTTTGAAATACATCTTATCTGACATTTGGCTTAAGTTGCTGATTAGCTGGATGAAGAATTAGCAACACTCCTGTTGCTAGAATTTCCTGATATCAAAACATACAGAGACCTTTACAGTCTGGCTACCATAGAAAAAACAAGAAATGATCACATCATCCTCTTAGTTTTGTAGACTTCTCTCATTTCATTAATGAGCTGTGCTTTGATAGAGCAATATTGCCAAAAGTAATGTTGAGTATGTTCATTAGCGAACTACAGGTCCCCAAATTAGTGAAATGTCTTTGAGCATCTTAAACTTGTGATGGAGAGCATTTAAGCATTTAACTCCCCCATCCTGATTGCTTTCTTAGACTAGGGTTTAAATGTTTTGCCCCACTGCATTAGTGAAAAATGGCCATCAACCCAGAATAACCTGAGGTGGGCCATTTAGCAGGTATTGCAAAACAGTACATGTATTAGTATTATGCTGTCCAGTAATTGCACCTCAACAAAAAATGTAAATCATTTCCTACAAATGTTGATTCATTTTCAATATCTAAGGGCAATAATAGGAACTAGGAATACGTTCCAATGAATAATAGATTATGAAAGACTATCTTGCATCATTTAATCATTTTTCCCTTGAGAAAAAAAATAGTCATGCTTTTAAAATCCTAATGTTTCTTGCCTATTTGAGGAACAATTATGTACTCCACAGGCATAGTGATATTTTAATTTATTTTGCTTTCCAAATTAGTAAAACTGTAGACTTTCTCTTCCAGACATAGCCTCAGAATCCAGAGTTTTTGAATGCTATGCTAAGTCTTTCCTATATGTCTCTATACACATCAAATCTCATTTTTACACATCAGGATTATGTTTTAGAAAATTCTCCCAAAGGGGAGTTTTTGAATTCTTTTAAGAAAATACTGAATGGGAATCATTTAGGGTACATAAATGGAAAATATTCTTGCCATACAGCTAGGTAAACATGAAAAATTCAAGAACAATTTATCTTTCAAAATGACCTTTTTGGCAGATTTTTCTAATAAGGTCAAACTATTTTCACATATGGCAACAAGCTTTATTTATCAATTGCAAACACTAGTGTAATAGTTCAATCCTGTAATAGTTCTGCTTTCAAGGGTACCTAGTAGTACTGACTACTGCCAGTACCTAAATGTCCAAAGTCATTTGCTTTATAAGCATAAACTTTTCATTCTTATATTTCAAATCTCCTAAAGATCTCACCTGTTGGACTTACTCACTATAATGAAGGAAAATAATTTAATGCAACTTAGAGAAACCTACCAGAGTCTGACATGCTTCCATTGTGCAACCAGATGATATTTTTAGGGAATATTTGCCTGTGGGGAATAGAAGTTTCTGCCTGATGCACTTGTGCATCTTCCCTACAGGGCACATTCTGATGAGCTCTGTCTGCCAAAAGAGGCCAAATTGAGTGTCTTTTTATTCAAACTGAGCTAGTGACTTTTTGAAATATCATCCCAGAAACTGTGTACCTTGTGTGGGTTTATTATTCTCTACACGTTTTTTCCTTTAACTGCTAATTATTTTGGGTTATTTTTTCCAGCTGTGATTATTAAGAGGCGATATGAGTGAGTGTGATGTCAAGACAAACACTTCCTAACTTCACAAATGCAAAACCATAGGCATAACACTTACATTGTCAGAGATACACACCTTCATTCAGTGAATCACTTTATGCAGCTGTACAACACAAACCATTCATTCACTTTTTAGAAGCCTTTACTCAAGGCAACATTTCTCTCTCATTTAGTTCAAGAGGAATGGACCACAAAAGGTCAATCCAGTGAGAAGAATGACATAAAAGCTGGCTAACAGATTGATCTGTGAAAGTATGTGGTCCACATACACAAATGCACACATAGCACAAACATGTATCTGCCTCCACACTTAATGATCAGATCTGATGAGCTGATAGGCCTTTTATGGGCAAACTGTTCAGATTTGAATACTTCTGTCTCCAGTAAGCAAGAAAAGGAGAAGCAATAAATAAACATGACAACTGCACTGTAGCAGATTACAATGAAGAGGTATGCTGATCCATTTATTATACTTTAAGACTGCAACCAGTTAGGTACAGGTGATGTAGAAAGATAAGAGAGACCTCATGGTAGGAGAAGCAATATGCTTTTACAAAATATAGAAGCAATATGCTTCTATAAAATAAAGGTAAGAGATAAGAGTATTAAAAGGTAAGATAAGAGGACTTCCCCTCTCACTTACACAAAAATTAAGAGCTTCTTTTCAAAGAAAGGATGAGACTCCTCAGATGGTGTTAGT
>VZTN01009874.1:2576-12607 GCA_013400515.1 Erpornis zantholeuca
TTTTTTGTTGTTTTTCCCCATCTCAGACATATTATGCACATTCTAGCTGTTAAGGGATGTTTTCAGGAGCTGTGCAAGGTTTTCTCTCAAGAGATTATTGGACTTTCCAGTAATCAGTGCCTGCAGAAATGCTGCAAACTTCCCACTGCAAACACTACACAAATACACAGAGCAAATAACTATGGATAGGATCAGCACTACAGATAGTTGCAGGAAATTTCCATTTTTCCATGTGACTTTAGCTTTCTCTGCACAATTGACACAGTATATGGCACTGACAGACATTTGTTTCCCATCTATCCAAAGCTCCTGGTTTTAATCCAGCAGTGGTAAATCTTTTCACTGCAACTCCAGCCNAAGTGAACAAATATCAAAGGGTGATCATTGGTGTCCTAAACACAAGTATGAGACACAGTGCAGAGAAGAGGGGAAAAGAGTTAATTTCTGTATATTAATTAAAATTAAAGAATTTAAAGAAAATTTTAAAAGTTTGATTAGATTTTTTTTTTCTTATTTTAGGTTAGTCTATAGAGGAAAAATAATACAATTAGTCATAACTTTAAATTCACAGCAGAGGCAAAACTAACAATTGACAACCCAGCGGTGTCCTTATGGAGCACCGTGTAGGGAATTGTGCCACACATATAACAAAAGTAGCAGAAAAGAGAAGGGATGCAGAGTGCATCCTTGATCACCCGAAGATCCACAGGATGATGGGGGCTCTATTTTTAACATAAACATTCATTTTAGGATCAGTCACTCCAAAACAGGAAAGTGAAAAGTTCTTCAAAGAACTCTGCTGGTCTCACAGTCTCTGAGCACCCTGAAGTGGTGGGTGTTCCTGAGTATCAGTTCCACTTGGAATACACCATTACAAACAACTTTAGAACTCCATCTCCATGCAGTACTCTTTTGTTTTTCCCCTTTTTCTTGAGTAATGAAGCACGCATTTGCTCCTGAAATTGCTCTTTAAAGGCACCTGACACTTTTGCTTTAGCAGTAGTAGGAGATCACTGTGTAGCAAATGACCAAATTTCACTTGTAGCACCATCTCAGCATCTCAGTGCAACTAGCCTTACATAAATCATAAGAGAAACCACATCATACCTTTTTTCTCTCTCTCTTTTTTTTTTTTTAATTTTTTACTATTTTTTTAAGTATCCTACTGTTAGAGAACNCTCAGTGCAACTAGCCTTACATAAATCATAAGAGAAACCACATCATTCCTTTTTTCTCTCTCTCTTTTTTTTTTTTTTAATTTTTTACTATTCTTTTAAGGCTCCTACTGTTAGAGAACAGCCAAACAGCACAGGCTGTGTGTCATTACCAATTTATTTCCAAGACAATTGACACCAGGACCTAATGAGCAGGTAAGTTGAAGAAAAACTTTGCATGGTATTTCGTACTCAAGTGATGTCAGATGCAAACTGGGTTTTTCCACTTATGATTTAGTGTGTGCCATAATCCAGTTCTGAGCTAGCCAAGTATAGTTCCTGGAAAGGATGTAATGCAAATAAATGCAAACAAGCTCTACAGGAAGAAACAACTTTTTATTTTTTTCATGTTTTCGGCCTCATTTCTATTTTTAGAACATCACAACTATAACAACACCATTATTGTGCCTTCAAAAAGAGTTCTGTCCCACTTAATCTTGGGAGGCAGAAGGAGCTACCAGTGTTATTAATCACTTTCCAAAGGCAAGAGGCTTTAAATTCCAGTAAGTGTTCAATGCCAGAGAAAAGTGTTCACTGGATGCTACAGGATTATTTGAAAGTGGTTTTACACACTGTAAAATCATCTTTAGTTATAGAATCCAATACAGATCTTGCCAACTTCTTCCAAATCTGATGATGTCTTTCTGTGTAATACATGCTCTTATTGATCCTACCTGACCTGAAGGCATTTTACACTGCTAATGCCCCACATTGCTCTTAAGTGCAGGTGGATAACCCTTTTCTGGAAATACAGATTATCCTCTTCCTGTATCTAATTCCAGCAACGGTGGTCTCCTGGAAAGCTGTACATTTTTTTGGTCATCCCCTGGTACTGAGCATGTCCCTTTTCCCTTGATTCAAACTGGCCCCTGCCTGCAAAATGCACACGGTGATGTTCATGTGAACAGGAACCCCATGCTCATCATCCAGTTATTTATTTTTATGCTACCAATAACAGCTCTACCTAGGAAGGATCATGTCAAAACGAATTCACTCTAAAAGCACATGAGCACAGCTTTAACAAATAAACAAACAAATCAATGATCAGTTCATGAAGTTTATTGAAGAAAACCTCTGCCTTGCTGGGAATACAAATAAATGAAAGAAAGAGAGAAAGAAAGAGAGAAAGAGAGAAAGAAAGAGAGAAAGAGAGAAATAAATAGCAATAGGAAGAAAAGAGTGAATGAACAAAAGAAAGAACAAAAGAAACAAAAAAAGAAAGAAAAAGCAAACAAGAAAGCCACCCCCCCAAAAAAACCAGTCACCCTAGAATGCACTAATACCATTTTAGGTTTTTGTTTTTATTTCTTGTCACTTCAGGTCTGTTTCACAGTTACCAGTCACAATGATGACACGACCTCTACTTCTATTTTACAGCCACACAACTGTAATGACATGGGAGTTCTGACCAGCATTTTCTCCAGAAGCTTGAGGACTTGGGCCCCCCAATGTATTCCATGTATTTTGGTAAACTCCAGGTAGTTTCTATTCCAGTGCCAAACTCTCCCTTGGTGTTTCCTCACACTGTTGTTTGATTTTTACTGAGTTTATGCATAACTGGCTTCCTGCTGACAGTGGTTTGCACTTTTTAAGTAACCTTTAATGTAGTTGAGACAATTCTCGTTTCCCAAGAACATATACCCTGAGTTTCCAAAATACGATGTGAGCATCAACCTCATTGTTCAATCACATGGTTCAATATTTGGCATGAAGTGTTTGCCTCCAGCTGAGCATGCAGAACTTCAGCTGAGTCACAGCACATCTGCTGTCTAATAAAAATTTCACTTCTTAATATTCTGCTGATCTGGACTGGGTGCCAGGAAAACACTGGCAGTGAGCAGCAGCTCCAGTGGAGACAGAGCAGCCAAAATACTGCTTCAGGACACAACTCTGTCTCTCTGTTTGTTTTAAGACTTAATTAAGAGGCAATTCTAGTTCATAAGACATTATACTACAAAGCTGCTGATTTATTAGGCAGACATTCAGTAATATGATTGAGTGTTCTCATACACAGTGGATTAACTATGAGTGTATTGTGCCAGGATGACCGAAAAATTGAAAGCTTATCTATTTCAGCCTGCTGCTGGAGTCCCTGGGTAAAACTTTTGCAGTGGGCTGAGTAGGTTCCTGAACTGCAGGATTGAATTTTTCTATGATACAATTCTTCACAACAGTATCCTAATTTTTTATACATAGTGGGTTTATTTTTTTTTTTCCTACTTCAGCTTTTAAGTAGTTTGAAATCTAACGAAGATGACCAGAAATCATCTGTTTGCTACAGGATGTGTGAGAAGAAGAAAGAACAAGTCCCCAAATACAGCAGTCACTCAAAACATCATTTTTTGTTAGAATCAGTTTCCATTGTGGGTGTAGCCTGTATTTGCCCTCAGAAAACAGTTTTTTTTCTTTCCCTGCTTGTTACATCTAGGCTCAGCTTCAAGGTGTCTAAGGATGAAAAATCTCCTATGTTCAAGAAAAAATTACAGAAAGAAACTCTCAAGCCTTGGTATTCTTCCTTTCTGAGCAGAGACATAAATAAGCATTTTCCCTGTTGTCAGAGAAGGTTTGTAGCAGCTGGTGTGCAGGAGGTGCTTTCCCCTGCAGCCACTCCAGGCTCCAGCAGAAAGGGTCTTCAAAGCAACTTCCCCTGCCTTGCATCTCGTGCTCACTGCTTCAGTGACCACAGTCTAGCCAAGAGTGACCTTTTCCAACTTCATCCAAACCCTGAGCTGACCAAGATCTGGCAAGGAAAAAAAATGAGTGTATTTCACTCATGGGAGGGGATACCCACAGCAGAGTAAGAAATCCAAGACACTGTTTCAGTACAGTGTCTGTGCTCTTCTCTTTCCCTCCTACCTAACCAACTTCGGAGCTTTTCCCAGATGATTTTTGAATGGATTGCAGCACTCAGCTATGTAACTCTTCTGTGAATCTTCTCTCTCTGAGATAATTTTTAGTAGCTGCTCTGCTAATCATGCTCTGTCAAACACATCTCTGAAAATGCCTGCCAAACATTTCTAAACTACCACAACTCAGTTGGAGGAAGCATCACTCCTCATGTGGGGCAGATGGGTAATCCATCCTGAAATCCACATTCAACACAGGACTGTTAATGGAAATTGGAAAGAAAACATGGATGTGAACATAAGCTGCCATCATTTGACAGGAGAAAAGGAATAACTAAACACTGTTGGACCTTCCAGATTCACAGATAGGATGAAATCATTCCTGCTCTTCCACCGAACTAGTAGCAGGAAACTGGTGTTGCACTTAACTGTGCTGTCCAGAATTCATCTTCTGGTAATGGGCTAAACTCTGAGCTAATATTAAGGACTGAGAAACTCTCTTTGAGAGGGTAATTCTTTATGCTCTTAACCAGAGTATCAGTCCTGGTCTCTGCAGAAAAACATTTTTGTCCAACTTGCTGACATAGAAGTTAAAAGTACTTATATCCACCCACCTTTTGGGTAAGGTAAACTACTGCTGCAGTTTCTATTTTGAACAGGATGGGGTGGGCTGTGACCTCGGCTTAGCAGGTGTACCTCGCTCAACCTAGAAGATGCACAAACACAAGTGAGGTACCCTGGCGAAGAGAAGTCATATAGAACAAGGTGATTTGGTGAACTGTGAGGAAATGCTCTGCACGTGAGAGCTGAGGTTTGATGGTCAGTTTAAATTGTTTGAAGGGTTGGGGCTGATGTCTCTGACAACTGAGCTCACAGCAGAGCTGTCTACACCCTCCTCTGGTCTGGAAGAAAGGTCTGGCTCAAGAGAAGGACTGTTTTGCTGTCATGCAGCTCGAGCTGCTCGAGGCCCATTGCATCCAGCTGGAAACGTCCTTGATCCTAGCTCCACCGAGTGGAGATGCAGTCTCCTGCTCTAGGAGCAGTTTCCCAACCAGATGCTGTTTCACTGTGTGTCGGCAGAGACCAAAAATGAGAAAGCGGTCTCTCGTGTGGGTTCCGAAATCTTACTGCCCAGACAGACGAGAGGTGAAATACCCTCCGAAGGGCTACGCTGGGGGGGCAGAGAGCAGCAGAATCCAATGGGATGAGGGCCAGGGGGTGGAACATAGGAGAAACTAGGGAACAAGAGCCAACAGGGATCGGGCAAGGGAGGAACCAAGGAACAGAGACCAATGCTGGGTCGAGTAACGGAGAAGGTTCCAGGGATAGAGGAGTGCCCGGGAAAGAGTGGCAGGGAGGTACCGTCCCAGGGGGAGGAGGAATGGGTTGGCCAACAGGCCAAAGGGGAGGAGAATAGGCGGGATCAGGGTACATGTAGGGAAGACAAGGGGAGGGGAGGGGACAGAGTGGAGGACTGGCAGGGGAAGCAGATATGGGGTGTTGCCATAGCAACGCACTGCCCAGAGGGAAAGGCCTTCTCTTTACCGAGACTCCCAAGGGGGTTTGCTCTCTGCCTCAGAGCTGTCCCACCAGCGTCCAGCTGGCTCGGGGACCCCGCTCCCCTCGGTCACCTCAGCTCCTATCTGGGTGTCTGCTACATCTCCCCCATCTTTTTTAGAAAAGAAGGCGGCTGGTATAACCTTAATTAAACATCCTTTGAGTCAGGCAAATAAAACTAACTGTCATTAGCTTGGGTGATATTTTCCTCCAATCTCTTTCTCCCAAGGGTTCTGAAATTAACATTTAAAACAACTAAACGGGTACAGAGCAATAAAAGCGATTAAAAGAACCCATAATCCCATTTTACAGGCTATCCCTTAAGTCCCCAAAGTACTTGGCACACCAAAAGAAGCACTGTGTTTTCAGAGGGAGCTGTAATGGTTGGAGTTTCTATTTGAACTCCCTGTGATGGCTCTAGTGGAGCTGCATGTGGTTCATGGCTGCATGGCTTTACACGAAGAACTGCAGTGGTTGTTCGTCTGAACTTCCACAGCATCTCCTGATGGGCGCTTCAGTGAGAGTTGGGGTTTCAAGATGGTATGTGTGGAAGTGGACGCCTCTGTTGGAGATATAAAAATCATCCAAAAGGTCCAGGGAGAGTCCCTTTCTCTCACTCTCACTTAGAGAAAAGGCATCTCTCAGGGATGCTGAAATTAAACATTTAAAACAACTAAACTTATACAAAAACAACAAAACAATCAATCATACTGATAAAATAGTATTTAAGAAAGATGCCAACCACCCTTTAAGACACCCGGTGTCGCCTCAAGTCCCCGCAGCACCCCCAAAGGTGTTCTTTGACAGCTCGCCTGGATGCTCTCACTATGGTGGGGCAAGCTGCAGGAACATCCAGGTAAGGGTGAGCATGTCAAGGGTGAGGGCGAGATGGTTAAGGGAATCCATCTTGACGTAGGACTACTGTCACTGGGGCCAATGTACTTGGGTGCTTCTGTGGGAAAGGGGGTAAGATGTCTGAGATGACTTAGCTGGCTGTAAAGGGAAAAGTAAATAAGGTGACTACCATAAAAAACATTCCTGTTGGCTCCTTTTGGGGAACCAATGGGTATGGAGGAGCGGATAGCTTAAAAATACATTTGAGGAAGTGGGAAAAAGGGATTGTTGGGATCAAGGGGATTAGGACTTCCTGTCTCTTCCTGGCGCTGTCGCCTCCATGTGGCCACCATTACTTCTTTCAGTGTTGTTGATGACTCTTGTTGGGCTGGCAGTCCTGGGTCTCTCATTGGGATGTAGGGTTTGACTCACTTCTTTGGGATCCATTTAAGGGCTGAAGGCGTGGACACGCGTGCATACCCACGTCCCCAGGTAATCAGTTCGGGTGGTCCTTGGACCTGCAAGGATTCAGGATCCCTTACCAGGACTAAAGGATGTTCCTTTAGTTTTTGGACTTTGATGTTTTGAAAATGTCTTATAACCAGAGGATTGGGGTTCTTGAAGGAGCCGTTGAGGAAATTAATTGTAAAAAGTGCCTTGCACAGTCTTACAATGGGGGAATTGATCTCTGTAATCCCCCCTTTGGTTGATGTAGAACCCTTTGGGGGGGTGTGTCCCCCAAACCCTTTGGGTTTGGTGTGTCCTTTCAACTATCAATTGCCCATTTGGAGACTGGGGAATGCTGGTGGTGTGGGCTACTCCCCACCGTTGCAGGAAGTATTGGAGATATTTTGATGCGTACGCGGGCCCATTGTCAGTTTTTAGTTTGCGGGGCACCCCCAAGGTCTCAAAGGCTTGGATGAGATGTTTTCCCATGTCCTTTGCCCTTTCCCCCACACGGGCAGATGTGTACACGGCCCTGGAGAAGGTATCCCCAGACACACGCAAATACTTGAGCTTTCCAAATTTGGGGAAGTGGGTGACGTTGGTTTGCCACACCTCCCCGCTGTTCAGGCCTCTGTGAATTACCCCACTGCCCATGGATGGAACCTGGTGTTTCTGGCATTTAGGGCATGTGGCCATGATTGCTCTCGCTTGCTCCCGCCTTAGGTGGAACATGAGGGCGAGAGATGGAACGCTGTGATGGTGCATGGCATGACTCAGCTTTGCCTGCTGAAAGGTGTCTGGTAGGGTGGTAAGCTTCGCAGGCATAGCCAGGGCATCTGTCTTCCGATTCCCCTCAGTAATAGGTCCTGGAAGGTCAGTTTAAGTTGTTTGAAGGATTGGGGCTGATGTCTCTGACAACTGAGCTCACAGCACAGCCCTCTACATCCTCCTCTGGTCTGGAGGAAAGGTTTGGCTGAGGAAAAGAACTGCTTTGCTCTTCCCTGCAGGGAAACATTTGGACACCCTCATGATTTTCTTGTTACTCATCTCCTGCTGGAGAATTTGGCAGTGAGGCAAAGAGACCAAGCCTGCAATGCCTACTGCAGATGGCTCCTATATGTAATAGAACTCAGTGAAAAGAGGTCAGTACAATCTTTTAGACCACCCAAAAAATCATCCAAACTGGCTGATTAAATTTGGTTTGGGTTACGCCAGAACATCAGCCAGGCAGTGCAGCTCTTTTCAAAACTCAGCACTTCCCTGTAAGGGGCAAAACATTGGTGACACTGGTGGGGATGGAGAATGCTCTGAAAGAGGGGATATTTCATCAGGGAACAAGTGAAATGCAGAGATCCAGATCTGGGTGGTGTGCAGCTTGTGCTACAACACTTTCTGAGACACAAATGATTAGCAAAAGCTGTCCCTGGAAGAGCAAGGATTCACAAACACGTAGCAAGGGCACTGGAAGGGAAAGGAAAGACGTCTTCAACAGCTGGTAGGACAGAGAAAACATTAGGAGTAATTTCCATCAGAGCAGCACTGCCAGTGGGGACTGACTGTGCTCTGCAGACTGAGCTTGTGCTCTGAACAAGATTTCCAGGGCTGAAGTCTGTGGTTATAAACACAAAAGATTTCCTGATTGTCGCAAGTGAGGGAAAAAAGTCACAAAACCTGAAAAGGTTAGAAATTAAATAACTCTGGAAGCAAATTTAGCAACCACTGTGGAGCTTTGTTTTTGCCCAACAGACATGAAACAAACCAACCAGCCAAATAAACAAACAAACAAGCTCACAGATTTGTTTAACAAGCATAATATTCAATGGACTGAATTTAATTAATGCCAGTTTTTGTCAGCTGAGAATCTGGCAGTGACACCAACACTGACTGCATTTTCCACGGCAGTACTTGTGTGCAAGGAGAAACTAAACCCTGGAGAGCAGTGGTGTAAACTTCTGCCTTCTGCCTTGTGTTTCTGTTATCATCCTCTGTCAGCACTAGCTTAAAAGCCATGATTTTTTTTTTTTTTTTAACTTCTCGGAAGTAATATTCATTTAATTCACACTGTTCAGATCTTAACCTGAACTAAAGTTGTGACTTGATATAGAAGATAATTATGACGCCAGAGTGAGCAAATGATCATGAAGGTCACTGTCCTGTCAAACCACCAGGTACAACCACCCTGAAAGCTTGGACCTGTGTGTACGTTTTTGGGTTTACTTTATTCTCCTAGCAATAAATATTTGTAATGTTATGTATTAGGAATGGTGCTATGTGATTTAGAAAAAGAGCTCAAATTTTTTCCTAATTTCTCCTGTCTCTGACCTGGAGGGGGAAGGAATATGTTTTTTCCTCATGAACACTTTCTCAGGCTTCTAAAAAATATTGTAGAGAAAAGCTTAGGGCAAAGATAGGAGAGGAGATTAACTAAGAATATATGAACATAATAAAACTTTTTCTTTCCACATAGCCTTTGTCTTAAGCTGCAAGGAATCTACAACGTTATGTTAATTATCTTTCACTGATGGCGGCACTTTGCTGGTACAAGGAGGATTATTCAAGATTATATTAATATGACGGTTAAGCATTGGTTTTCCAGGGCTATTTAAGATGCACTTGCACAGCCTCTCTGGTCTCCTGCTGCACTGCAGACAGCTGTTTATACCTGTCCATTCTGTGTGATCCTCAGGCCATTACAACTGACTGGGTGAAGAGACACTAAACCACTGGATTAGACAGCCCCACGATTCCCCTTGGGCTGAGGGTCGTTCCCATTCTCCAGTGGCACTAAACCACTCAGATGTCTTTGCCAAGACAAACACTACTTTAGGCTAAATGCACAACGGCTCAAGTTCATTATTTAATGTGTACTTTTCTAAGCCAGTTTTCCAGTTACAATATAGTGGTGGATTTTTTCATTCTCTGGCTCCTTGGCTCCAAGTTTCCGGTGCACGGCAAGGGATTCAAGGCTTGCACCATGAAAACAGCAGGTTCGCCATCTGAGAACACACATGCTGATCAGAAGTATCCACAAGTTCAGGAGAGTCTGGGGCAGAGACATTTTCCTTGTCTTTCAGCCCTTCCAAAGCACATATCAACCTTCTATTGATCTATAACTCTACTGAATGCAATCACA
>VZTN01009874.1:13025-29147 GCA_013400515.1 Erpornis zantholeuca
AAAAAATCATGGCTTTTAAGCTAGTGCTGACAGAGGATGAATATTCTGGGATCTGTCTGTGAATATTCAAGGGATTGTGTTTGGTTTTACAACTCCATTTCCCCCCTATCATTTCTTGCCAGGTGAAATTGCATCAGCAGCATTTGGATGCCCCGCTGACAGAGCAGTCCTTGCTCACTCTGTGCTGTGGATTGGCAGAGCCGAAGGAAGAGGATTTGAACAGAGCAGTACTGAAAATACTGCCAGCATTTCTCATGCTGCTGTCAAGGGCTTAACAGGGAGAAAGAAACAGGAAGTTAAAAAAAACCCCATGTTCTAGGTATTTATGAACAGGTGTGTGGCACAAGGAGGGTGACAGAATCAGAATTGTCCAGGTTGGAAAAGACCTCTAAGACCAAGTCCAGCCATTAACCCAGCACTACTATCTCACCTTCACCACTAAACCATGTCCTCCAGTGCCATTGCTGCACATTTTTGAATGTTGACTCTACCATTCCCATGAGCAGTCCCTTCCAGTGCTTTACAACTCTTTCTGTGAAAAAGAAGTTCCCTAATAGCCAATCTAAACCTTCAGTGGCACAACTTGAGGCCATTTCTTCTTATCCTATCACTTATCAGGGAGAAGAGACCCACCCACCTCACCAGAGTCTCCTGTCAGGGAGCTGTAGAGAGTGAAAAGATCACCCCAAGCCTCCTTTTCTCCAGATTGAGAGCCCCCAGTTCCCTCAGCCATTCCTGGTGCTCCAGACCCTTCCCCAGCTCCATTCCCTTCTTTGGACTCACTCCGGCCCCTCAATGTCCTTCCTGAATTGAAAGCCCCAAAACCAAGCGCAGGATTTAAAGTAGTACTTCATACCAGCTGGAAGACAGACCTATATTTGCTAGGAAATAACCCAAATACTGGCATGCTTTCTGACAACTGAGCCATCACAAGCCAGCTTCATACATGTGGAGATAAAACTCTGAGAAAGTACATTTTCTTGGTATGGAAGTTAGGCTTTTTAAACTACCCTGAGGTTGGGTCCTCAGAACCTGCTGCCTTTGAAAGTCCTGTTGACTGGAAAAAATGCAACTTGGTATCAGAAGCAGTAAAGACTGTTCTCACTCTACAGCTTTAGAGATGTTTAGGAAGAGACTCCTGTAAGCAAGGGAGGGGGGTCCTTTCAAGAAGGGAGAGGGGTCCTTTCAAGAGAATTTAACATTTGAAGGTAATGCTTTTAACTTGTTCCCTGCTTGATCCTCTCCTTCTTCACTGAGATGTGGAGATCCTAAATTGTCTCCTCGGTGTAGGCAGCATCCTCAGCTGTATGCCTCCAGTCTGGGTGTTGACAATATCTCCCCAAGCAATCAGGCAGGATATTGTCTCTTTCCCACAAAACTCTGTGTCTCCAGTGGCCAGATCTTAATCAGTTGATTTTTGCACTACTATAGCAACTCTAGAAGGAAATTGCTTCTTTATTTGAGCCGGCCAAACAGCACACTGAAAGGTGCTACTTTGAACTGCAGAGACTTCCCAGAACATGAAACAAATGTCTCACCACATTGCCCAAGAAAGAATTTTTTGGCCCTGATAATAAACATCGGGGCTGTTCTAAACAAGATGGAACTTCGTTTGTTCACTAAGTTCTGCTTAGCTTTTTGTTCAACCACGTAGGACTTTAACCCAGTCCAAAGCAAGCATTCTGACACTTATGAGAATGCTTGAGGCCACAAAAGGCGAGAAAATGAACATTTGAAATGAAAAAAATTGTGAATGTGAGGAATGATACTTGCCTACACTAGATAACACCACTATTGGATAATCCTCTAGTGGATTTGATCTTGGTCTGCATGTGTGTATTTTATCTCTGTGACACATAGCTACAGTGCACAAGGGGTTTAATTCTTTCCTTAATACTGTCATGATTGCAATGGAGAAGATACCTTTAATTAAAGGGAAGGAACTTGCTAATTTTTCTTTCTTAAGATACACTTACTCACTGAAACTCACTGAAACTCACTGAAACTTCCATTGCTTTTAAAGCCTACCTAAGAGCTAAAAGAAAAGCGTGAAATAAATGTAAGTGATCATATTGAATCATTTTTGTGCCCAGCAGTGCCATGAGCCTTTCCTTCCTCTGCTGTGAAAGAGCTGAGCCATTTACTGGACTTTGTGACAATTTAAACATGTACAGAAGCAACCACAAAAAAAAAAAGGCATTTTTGCAGCTCTGTATAAATCTGTTGGCTGCTGGGCTGGCAAGGTTTGATTTCAGCTCCAACTTGTTTAATTAATTGGCTCAGATCTTCTGTAATGAAAAGTGGCAGGGATCAGATTGAAAGCTCTCAGGGTACACTGATGTTTTGGGTTCCTTCACACAGGTTCTGGGGGAGATTCTACAGTGGAGAAGCTGAATCAAACAAAAACATTCCATTATTAAACTTTACTGATGGGTTAAATAATCATGTCTAACAACATCTGGCTTATTCTTACAATCAGTAATTCTCCAAATTAAAGATTTCCTGTTCCACTATTTAACTGTGAAGTTAAGAAAAAAGTGAAAAGCAGAGGCTGGAAGGAACATCTGTATTTCAAATAGTCTTGGGAGATGGAACCGAAGTAAAGAGTTTTAGCTGTTGCGTGCCAAAATTCTGCCCTGTACTGCCTGCATCCCCTACAAACCCATGGTAATGGCACATTCTGTTTCCAGATCCATTTTCCTCACTTCCTTCAATGTGTCTTCCACAATCATTAAAAACGAGGGAGGGATGGAGAAATGAGTTCTGACACACCAAACAGATCAGTGCTACAGCAAGTACAGAAAGCTCTGCAACAGAAAATCCCTTCCTCGTGCCAAGGAAGCTGCTATTGCTAATCAATCAAAAAGTCTGTTGTCAAATGAAATTTCAGTGTCAATACAAGTAATGTATCAATGTCAGCCTTAAATCCTTAAATGAGCTTTTTTTTTTTTTTTTNTATATTAATTGCCTGCACAGATGCAGGTAGGGGTGGGTAAGATATTTCATTGACTGAAACAGCAACAAATGTAATTATGTTGCAGTTATTGATTTATTTTTCTCAGTCACAATTTTTATCATATCCCTTTACTATTTTTTTCTGTAAAAAGCCATATTTTGAAGTATAAGGATTTTATTCACCTCTTCCAGTTAATATTTATTTCCAAGTAACTGATTGCTGTATGCATTGACTCACGCTATTGATCAGAATACTTCTTTTTTATTGTTATTTTATGCATGCGATTTAAGCCAAAGTGTTAAAAAATGCTACACATAAGTTGAGAAGCTGCAGATGTTCGAATCTAACCCTTCAATATTTGGACTCCTGAAATCAGTGCAGGTTCATGGAGGCTCATTGTTGAGGTTAGATTGAAGGACATGGGCATGAGGCTGTGACAGAGAGTCTTTGGAGAAGAGATTTTACTTTAGTGAATTAGAGAGCAACAGGAACGGGGCCCTGAGTCTGATGGATCTTCAGCTAAAAGTTTTATTTTTCCTTATTTGTAAGAACAGTCTCCTTACACTTGTCCAAGTGAAATGAGCTAATATTTTTTCACCTTTCCAGTAATTTAATAATTCATGTTTACAGCATTCCTTCATCATTGTTCACATTTATGTTGAAAGGTCATCTAAGACATGCAAATTTTGTGTTAAATTAAGCTGCCCTTGTTTTTCCTAGAGGGAAAACACCAACTATAGGTTGGCTGGCAGTTCCCTTCTGCACCTGGACCCCTGCTGGCCTGGCGATAATTTCCTGAGATGTGATTATCATCGTTAACACCTCCAGCCACAATTATAGGACCCAGATGGGAGAGGAGTTGAAGTTTTCTGGCATTACTGGACACCCTTAAGGTGCAGACAGTGCTAAAGTGTGCTTTAAGCAGAAGCAGGAGATGAGGTCAGAAAAAAGAAACTGAAGAAGCTGTTGATTAAGCTTCTTCAAAAAATATAGAAAGTTTTTATACTTGTCAGATAACCAGCTTTTGCATCACTGCAGTTTCAGGGATGTTGTTTCTGTTTGACTTTAGGTGAGATTCCTCAGCCACCAAAGGAAGCTGTTCAGGGGGAGATAAGTGTGGCTCTGCCCCGTGGGTCTGTGCATCTGGCATCTCACTGCCCCTGGAGACCTGCTAAATCACATATCGATTTCAGCTCCTTCTTATCTCTAAAGAGTTAGATGGACTCAGAAGAGTTTTTTAGATGAAACAGTAAAATAATTTCTTACCTTTCAGAGCTATGAGGTAGAGAGGGAGCAGACTGGGCCAAGAGGCAGATGCCCCCTGTGGCAAATTACACAGTGCTGTGAGGGCACAGCCCATCATCTTACCTCACATCCTTGCCACCAGCAGCAGACTCTGGCATCCATAGCTGAATAAAAACAAGGCAATAATCATAGCTAGCAAAATTATTTTTGACAAATGCTGTCTTGTTTGGAACGCATGTCATTAATTTAATTTATTCCAGTACTTGTTTTGCTGCCTGGCTGGTTAGTAAACCATTATACACCAATTTCTTCCTGTTTCTAAGAGCTAAAGTGGAATCAGGTCCATGGTGGTTTGCTTCACAAATTAAGACCTGAAATTAGAAGTGCACCTTTTACCTTTCCAAAGCCCTTTCATAATAGCTGAATCAAATTTATTAATACACAGTGTTAACAAATACGGAATTTCCCTATTCCTGTGTGTATTCTGGATACACTCCCATGTGGCACCAAATACATATTCTTAAACTTGTTAAATTTACAGGACAGCTTTGAGATGAACAGACACCCTCCCTCCTCCAAAATGTCTTTGGATATATGCAATAATGCCTGTACAGTGTCAGTAAGAGGGCTGAAATGTCTTGTGTTTCAAATAAAGATAGGCAAACATAAATAAGGCTTAGTCCCCTAATGAAAATTACTTTGAGACTTCTACCTATGTTTTTACAGTGCACTGAAGACACAGTTGGAAGCTTATTCTGTTCCCAGTGTTGGGTTTTTTTTAGTTTTTGCGGTTTGCGATTTTTTTATTTTCCATTATTTCCATTATTTCAGGCCATGACACTGCGCTCTGAAATGCTGCTGTTGTTTGCCTTTCATAGGGGAAAGCCATACTAGAAGAGATTTATAGGAGGTGTCTTGATCAGAACAACCTGTCAGCCTTGATACAGCTCCTTTGGGACTCTGGATATGACTTAGGTGCAAAAACAAACCACTGAGCCCACTGCAGCAAATTGACTGAGGCTAAGATCAGTGGTGCACTAACAAAAGAGAGGAGTCTTGCAGAGAGGAAAGGCCTGAGAGAACCCAGAAAGGACAATTAGGGAGAAAATGGAGAAGAGAGGGGTGCTTACTGCTGGTTTGAGCTGAGGGCACTGGGGGTTATTCCACCTGCTGCACTAGGAGTAAAGGCAGGCTTTGAAATTAGGGAAGGAGAGAAATGAATGAAAATTTGCATTAGAAGATTGGAGCAGCTTTCCTAGTCAGGAAAACAAAAATGTCTATGCAAGAGGAGGAAAACAGGGGAAGGGAAGGGAAGGGAAGGGAAGGGAAGGGAAGGGAAGGGGATTTTCCACACAAAACCACTGTTCCAGATTCTGCTGTGGCCAGTCAGCCACGGGTCAAAGTTTGAACATTCCTGGGATGAGAGAGGAGCAGGGAAAGAGCTGAGGTGTCCATGCAAAGTCACTGCCAGGTGTGGGAACCAGGGATGTGAAGATCAAGGAAAAACTGCAGGGAACAGGGAATGGCTGAGAGGACCAAGGANGAAAGAAAGAAAGAAAGAAAGAAAGAAAGAAAGAAAGAAAGAAAGAAAGAAAGAAAGAAAGATAGATTTTGATTTTTCTGTCATCTCCAAAGATGCAGAAAAGAGAAGCATGCTTTTTTCAGGAACCCTGGGACATGTCCTTACAAATGAGACAGTCTCCTTACACTGTCTGCTGTCCTAAGTTTTTTCCTAGCAAGAAGAAAAAGAATGCATTGAGGCTTATCTTCCACGAAGAGATCCAGCAGCTAATACTGAAGTGCACTTCAGAAAGGGGGAAACATATTTCAAAGGTCACGAGAGCTATTTTCCCCCCAAACTTACTTGCTGTGAAAAAAAGAACCCCAAGTTTCCATAGCAACAAGCATTTCCTTGCCAAAGAGTTGTTCTCTGAGAACATATCCATTATGGATTATTTATCTCATTGTTTCTGTGCAAGACAATGATAACTAAAAGCATTCATTACTGCTCAGTCCCTGCATTTGCATATTGTTTTTAGCTCTTGATTATATGAACAATAACACCCTTAATGGAAGATAGTGCAAGCTTTTATTGCTGCAGTTAAGGTAGCATGCTAGTGACAAATGACAAAAATCTATTTAAAGTACTAATGAATCTTTTACAGAACTTCTACCAAGACTATGTACTTTTTTGGTGACCCCAAAAATAATGGATTCAATTAGCATTCTGTTATTCCTTCTAGCTCTCTGAAAGCATTTCACATCATTACTTTATCTGAAACAGTTATTTATTTCACATTAGAGATAAGCAGTGCTTTTTACCCAGCTAACAATAACTAATAGATGTCGATGCTCAGCCAAATTATTTTATAGACTCAGAAATTAAATATATCCAGTCACTGCCTCTGCTTTTTTTTCTCTGCGAGGGAAGGCCCATTAGTAAATATCTAAAGAGGATTTTTCCTCAGCTAAGCAGGAGCCTCAGCAGGCTGTCTGTGGGGCTGTGCCGACACAGCAGCCTTGGTTTTATTTCCCAGTGACTGTGTCCAGCCTCTGCTGGTCAGATGTTTGCCCCTCTGCATAGTCACAACAGAAGCAGTGCTGCTCAGGCTCTGTGCTCCCATTTGGCCCCCACCCAGCAGGTAAAGCCCTTCCAGGAACTGGTAACCGAGTTTGCAGATGAGAGCACCAGGCAAAAGCAATTTGCTTTATTTTCAGATTGCACTATTTATGCACCTTATCAAAAGCTTCAAGTGGCACTTGTTTAGATGTTTCCAGAATGGTTAAAAAAGGTGTAGTGGTTTTACAGCAGGGGGAAAAGGAATTCCATGTTTGTCTGATAAAAGGACCTAAAGATGGTTAATATAATCGCCAAGAATTTTTGTATTTTTCAGGGATGACAAAATTTGCTGAGGGATAAAATACAGGTTTGGGACATGCCTGCACAAGAAGGGAGATTTTGAGGGGATTGCTGCTGAAAGCTACAAATAAAACTGTTTTGTATTCATGACTAAAGAATTTGCTTGCAATGAATACTTAAATAGGAAATTGGTCATGTCAGCTTCTTCTGGATAAAGAAGGAAAATCGATAGGTACATAGCTTGTTCCTTCTGTGAATGCAAAGCAAATTTTGTTGAAGGGCTCCAAGTCTCTCTTCTCCAGTGGAAAACTTGCTAGAACACAAAATTCAGCATTTGCCATAGGAGAAAATGGTAACTTTTGAAATTGTATCTTGGGTCCAGTCTGAGAGGAATATATTCTGAAGCAAGTGGAAAAGAGATGTGAGGTCAGGAGTGGGCACAGCTGCACCAAGGGACCAGTGCTTGGACCTCATTGTGGCTCCTCATGAGGCTGGACCTGTCCCTGCCTTAGGAGTAAATATTTTGGAATTGAGTATCTGTTTGATATTTGGTGACTGCTCAGTTCCGTAGTCACCTTTTCGGCATGATTTTTGTTGTCATGCCTTTTTTTCCCTAGTTTTTAGGAAACCAAAAAGTACTAAACAATGAGGAGTGAGAAGAGTCCTAAATTTGGAGGACTTAGGTGTTGCCTGCTTTTGTTCAGAGCACCTGCTTTTCATCAGAAAACCTCATATATATGATGGAAAGCAAAAGCAAAACATATTTTACTGATTTATTCACTAAAATCTCCAGCTCTTTGAAACAATTCTTCAGGGAATGTGCATGGCTAAGTCAAATACATCTGGTAAGTGTTTCACGTTTCAGACAGGTGCAAGAGGCAAAGAATTCAATCCTGTCTTGTACAAAGTGGGGAAGAAGTGCAAACCTCTCTGTGATCTTGTAGGGCAAGTCTTGCTTCTGTGCAGTGGAAAGAGCAGCATCTGTAATTTGTACCAGCCACATCTTCATAACAAAAAAAACCTACAAACAAACAAAGAAAAAAATACGAACAAAAAAGCATTTTCTTGAAAAGAGTCCAGTTATAGTTAAGAGAAGGTGGGGGAAAAATTATTGAATTAAAAGGGAAATAAAGTCTTATTTTCTCTTTTAATCTTTTCAACATGGTGTCCCAAAATTAACTGCTAGCACAAGCATTTAAACTTACAAAACATAAAGAAAAAAAATATAATAAGGAACTCAGATATGCCACAAAAAGTTATATTTTGTGTCTTCAATTCACATCCCTATAATTTTACCAGAATCCACTGTGGCTGGGTAGCTGCTACTATCTCTATTCTATGAGTTAATGAAAATAGATCTAGGAAGATTTTGCTGCAAGTGCATCTGACCTCACATTGTGATTTGAAGCTCATAAATGTGATGTCTATTGCACTGGTGATGTCTATTACAACTGTCAGCAAGGGTAGAAGCTATTAATCACTTCAAGATTTGAAAAGCATAAACCTGTGAAACTGTTTTGTTTTGGGTTTTTTTTTTAAACCAGGTTTCCATCTCCTTCAAGATAAGGGAAACCCTTGGAAAAATAAAACTTCCTTCAACACTGAGACAGTGCAGCAGTTTGCAAAGAAATACTACACAAAGTTGGGACAAAATCCATGGAAAGGGTTCTGTTGGGGTGGCTGTAAACTGATCTGTGGAGGGGAATAACTGAGTACAGAAAAAGAGGGAGAAACAAAAGAGTTTTTTTCCTATCTCTTGAATTTTGCCATTTCTGCATGCACCTGTAATAAGCTGCAGATGAGGTTTGTCATGAAGAGTTGACAACAAGATAGTGTTTGATAATATTCCTGGCATTTACAGTAAATAAAAACTTAGAATCGAAATTATTGAAAAAAAATTGCTAAGTCTGTGCATACATATGCCTGTCCCTTTAATACAAATATGAATAACAATATTAAATATTTAAATATCAATTATAATATCAGGTAGCTTCAGTATAATTAATTCCTAATATTTACCTACTTTACTGACCAAAGTTGGAATTCTTAAACAAAGCAGCTGACCACTAAATTATTGCTCAAGCAGAATTATAATTTTACATATATATTTAAACAAAACTTTAATTAAGCTTGTTCTCATTTAAAATTCCACACTCAATCTTTGATAGATTTAAAATGCCAGCACAGATTTTACTTTGTATTTGGGGTTTGGCTTTCGCTTGACTTTTTTTATTGTTGTTGTTGTGTTGGTTTTGTTTTGGGGTGGCTTTTTAAAGTTTTTAAGTCCTTATTTTGGCACAGGACATGAATTCACCAAAATGTTTGTGTATGAAAGGATTATTCAGTCCAAATTTCATTTTATTTGACAATTGCTGCATTAAGTGCTTTGATAATTCAGGTGTCAGAGAGCTGTTTCAGTGAGAGCAAAAGCAGAAAGAAAGAGTGGATAAGGAGGGACTGAGCACTTCAGGCATTGAAGGCGAGGGATGTTGAGATTGAGGGTGGGAGAAGAAATATTTAAAGTTGATCATATGAAGGGGGAGGGAAGGATTTTTTTAATGTTATGTAATAAAGTCCCCTTTTTTCCCCCAAGAATTAAAGTTCATTTTAATTAAAGTTCATTTAATGTTTACATGACATTAAAATAAATTAAATAAAATTCCAAGAGGTCCAACTGCTCTGCCCATAACAGCATGACATGAAATCTTCCTTCCCTTTCATTTCTCAGATTGTCCCTTTCAGATTCTCTTCTATAAGTCTCCTCACTGGGTTCTGGAAGTGTTTGATCATTTCATCACCATCAGTCTCTAAAGAATGCAGTATCTTATGTTGTCTTTGTGAACATTTTGTTTTTTGTTTTTGCTTTTTCTGATTTGCAGTAGGAATGTCCTGTTAAGGTTTTAGGAAACAAGAAACCCCCAAAGTATGACTTTAAAATAGATACATATTTGGTGCTAGAAGACATCTAAGTCTGACTGAGGCCCTAGGAACTTTAAAATTTTCACAAGATTCCCAGTCAGTGATGCAGATCCATTACCTCTATCTGTCCATCACAGCAAGTGAGTTGAAAGCATCTGTCTGCAAGAGGAGGCTTGCTGGTGGATGTTTGTCACGTTGAATGTGATTGGTGCTATCAGGGTGTTAACCTTAGTACCTGACAGCATTTCAATAGAAAGAAATATATTTCCAGGCAACAATTTTATTTATACAAAGCGAGATTTTTTTTTTTTTTCAAATACAAAGATTGAGACTTTCTGGAAGTGTCACTGGAATAGAATGATAAATACAGGGACTTGTACCAGTTGTCAAAGGGAATGAAGTGATTTGTGTTGGATCTGCAGCTCTTGGGAGCTTTGGGAGTGACAGAAAGAGCAACTGCACTGCGTGCTGCTAAAACACATCCAGGCAGAGCTCTTGCTCCTGAGCTCCTTACACCCCAAACAGATAAGTCAAGACAAGAAAATATTTTTGTATCTATTTTATAGATGATAATTAAAAGCCAGACATTTAAGGTCTGCAAACTTTTTATGTGCCCTTTACACATAAAAGCCCCTTTTTACAGCTTAAGGGTCTCAGCTCTGTACAGATTTTAAAGGACTTCAAATTGAATCCTACAACTGTCTGTAATTAAACTGTGATTTTATGCATCTGTCAGAACTAAAAGTTCAGGGACCTTGTCAGAAATTTTAAATTCAATATTAAAAAAAAACCAGAATGTAATTCAGATTAATTGTTCCTAGGTTTGGCCATGAAACTGTGTGTGTGTGTGTGCGTGTATATGCACGTATTTACAAAACTCAATTTTTAACTGCATGAGAAAACATTTTGGTGTCATATTTCAGTCTGAGCTCCATCTGTAAGCCTTTTTAAAAGAAAGTCATGTGAAATCCAGCATTTACTTTCAGCTTGTCTGTATTAAAGACTACATGCTTAAAATACTGAGATGAACTCTATTTATATGCCACTGGAAATCTGCTTTTGATATAGCCAAAAGCTCAAGAGAGTCAGATTATTAATCCAGAGTGAGGCTTCTGGGAAGCAGCAGCACTAGAGCTAATGAGAAGTGGGCTAATGGGCTGATGAGAAGTGCTCTGGAACTGATGTTTTTCTCTATTGTATTAATATTAATGGACAACAACAACAAAAACAACAACAATCCCTTAATATTCAATATTTGTTAGATCTCCCCATACTCTGGAGGAATTTCCGTCTTATATCAGATGTTGGTCTTAACTTCCTTTATATCAAAGATCACACGATAGAAAATCATTCTAATAGGCATGAGAGGCTCATCTTTCATTATTTTATGCATTCTGCTCCTGATTACATCTCTGCCTCTACCTCCACACTTTGTTGTGGAAAAGAGCTACAGAATTTTGTTCTGCATTTTGTAACACAGTTATGTTTATTTCCCTTAATCCGGCTGCCCAAGTGATTACTGCATTTTCTGATATGTGCTGTAAATCCACCCAAATTACTGAGTTTTTAGTAATTTCTTTGCAGTTAAATTTCTAACTGCGATGTTCAAACATACCTCCATTGGTTTGTTTGGTTTTTTTTCTTATTAAGAGAAAAATAAAGCTAATAGTTTTCTATTGTTTTCACAGTTTTCTACTGTGAAAAAAGAAATTAATAGTTGCCATAGGAGGTCTTTCTCTTTTGTTTTCTTTAAAAATTGTCATAAATCTGGCAAAACTTCCAAATATGTTGCTTTATTTGTGAATGTTGAGCCCAATTAAAGCAATATGTTGCTTTATTTGAAACTGTTAAGCCTCTGTGAGGCCCCAGTCCCTCACAGAGTTTTAACTATGCTTGCAGCGATGTGATGGGGATTTAAAGTCTATCTCTGTACGTGCAGAGAATATAAAGATTTGAGAAGTTCTGAGAACCACAGGATCATAGAAGACTTTGGGTTGGAAGGAACCTTAAAAAAATCTTATTCCAAGCCCTGCCATGGGCAGGGACACCTTCCACTGGCCCATGTTGCTCCCAGCCCTGTCCAACCTGGCCTTGGACACTGCCAGGGATGTGGCAGCCACAGCTTCTCTGGGGAACCTGTGCCAGGGCCTCAGTACCCTCACAGCCACGGGGGACTTCTAAAAAGGAGGAATAGGGACTTTTTATGTGAGCAGGCAGACCCCTGAGTACCAGAAGGCCACATAAATTGTCACTTTTCTCCAGGCTGAATGACCCCTGCTCTCTCAGCCTGTTGGTTGAGATGATGAGATCAATAAGGACACAATTTTTATAATATCCAAGTAAAGTGAAAAGAAAAAAAAATCAAGATAGTATCAGTAGTGCGTTTCTGTTTCCAGTGCTGATGTTCTCACTACTTACCTATCTCTAGTGGTCTATATGTTATTTAGTCATTCTACATTGCCCTGGAAAAACATTTTTTTTTTCAGTGCTGGATAAATACTTGGGGAAAAAAACAAACAACGAAGAGGTATTTAGGTAAAAGACAGGCTCTTTACTGCATTCTATATTTCCTCTATTTTTAGAATTGTTCATTGTTAAGAAAAAAGAGCACAGTCTCTTGAGCACATTGAAAGCCTAAATATCCAGTAGATTAGCAAGAATAAGGAATAAATGGATTGTTTTGGTTCTTATGTTCTTGTTTAAGTTAACACAACAAGATTGATATGTTAGAAGCAAGTCATGCTAATGGTGGGATAGCCTTCTTCAGGAGTACTGAGGGCTGGTATCTCTTGCAGATAACTATAAACTTGAAAATCAAAGTGTGCTTAGACTAAAAGCACATAACATCCACAGTGAATGCAGCTCTATTCACATAAAGAGAAAGAAAAAGGAAGGGCTCTTAACTTCCCACTTTTTGCCAAAACTACTTACAGCCATTTTGCTTTTTTAGCCTGCTTCAGCCTTTTTTTACACTTGTAACTAGCAGGGAAGATAAGGACTTCTGAACATCTTTTTTTTTCAATTCACAAGTGTTTGCAAAGGGGCATCTTCCCTAAACCCCATGTCTTCTCTAGCTCTGGGGTTTTAGGATACCTGAATACACAACCCAGCAACTGCAACAAACTCTTATCAGCTACAGTCCTAAACTCAAAAGTAGACAGCTCCATCTTTTTGTGGTTCATAACTACCCTCTCAGCACACCCATTTCAGCTCTAAAGCACAGGATTTTGGGTTGTTCTCTCAAGGATTAGTACAGAACGGTCACCTGTGGATTCAAACAACCACCACCAAAATCAGCAGCAAAGTCAGCACATGCAGGTGTCTGAGCAGTGTCAGGAGTGGGAAAAATCCCTGTGATGACTAAGAAATCTCTGTTTCAGTGCCAGCCACCTGTTGGGAATGCTAATCCATCCTTTTAAACCGAGATGCTCAGTATGAGATGGAGAGGAATGAGGAAAGGGGGAGTTCTTGGGGGCTCCACCGATACCTCAGGGCTACCGTGTCCCACTCCCCTGGAGGAGGAGGAGATAATGGCAGATGGATCAACACACTTGAAGTAATGATTTGCTCAAGAACTACCTTTCTGGAGACATAACTCCAGAGCCAGGGATTCACAGTGCCATTTAAAATCGGGCAAGGATACAGGCCCCCTCTCAAGGAGATCACGGAGTCTCCCAGCAGTCTGGAGTGAGGCTCAGCAGGTGTGAATTTGCTGGCTCCATTCCACAGCTACTCCATTCCGCTCCTTTTCTGGTTAGGGTTTTTTTTTCTTCTTCTTCTTAAAATGACGAAACGTTTTTGTGAAACTCAAGGTGTTAAAGCCTAAATTTAAAACTGATGCATAGGCAGTCTGCTACCGGGAGTGTTCCTTTTGGCTTCAGCTTTAAATCCACATTAATTACACTGAAATGAATAACTGCTTCTAGAGTTGCAGCAGTGGAAGATTTTGCTCCAATCTTTGCCATATTTTGACTGAAAAATCATAGCCCTGAATATAAGTGTTAAATATTAATATTGAATTTAAATATACATGAAGGAAGCTGCTTCCATATGTTCATATTATGAATCTAATTCCATTTCAGTAGAATGAGCCACAAAGAGTGGGCCTGTTTCACTGTACCATTAATCTCAAAATGCTGGTAGTGGAATTTAATTGCCTGCATTAAAATTTAAGGCTCACTTTCTATTTTTGTCTTTCAATGCAATTGGATCTTTTCCCTGAGTTGCAAATGCCAAAACCTATTTACATTGCATAAGAAATATAACCTTACACTCATGTGACATCTGCATCAAATTTCATGAGACATTCCCAAAGAAACTGCTCCCAGGTCAGAAATTGAGAGACTTTAAGCTGTAGAGATGGGAGAACGAAAGGAGAAAAAATATAAGTTCTGTGTCATTAAAGTGAGTGGAAATCTAAGTTCAGCATCAAAAAGGGCTCAGCAGGGTAGTCAAAGTTCCCAGACATGGACAGACACAAAGGAAACCAAGTGAAGACAACTAAAGATGGAATTAAAAGCACAAGGAAGGAGAGCAAAGGTGTTTAGTTCTCACTTTCTGAGATGGTGGGGAAAACCAGACTTGACAGAAGAATACAACAGTTGCCTAAATTAATTGCTAAAGATGGAACAGATTATCAGGTGTTGGGGACCAAAAATCTTGTCACCTGGGACGTGAAAACCACCTAAGTCTCTCTGTCCACCAAACTGTCCATTTTTCTATCTTTTATGATTTGGTCTGATGAAGCTTTCTCCTCTTCCAGCACCTTTGCAACTCCTATTTCCGCAGCCCATTCATCCCTCAGGGTCTAAAACATTGAGACATGGGGATGGTAGCCAAAAGGAAGACCAAAGGCATGAAAGAATGTACATGAAATGTTGTTAGGCTGTGCCTGCTGCAATACCACCAGCTTCAGCCTGAATATTTCCACTGACTAGGGTTGTCATACTTGATTCCTAAAAAAAAGAGAAGAGGAGGGAATATGAGAAAAGAGAAATGAAGAAGAAACAGACTCCTTACAAGGCATGATAAAGATAATACTGTAGAACATAAAAATACCAAGTATTTTTTTGATTTCTGGCCATCAGTGAAAGCCGTATCTGCCTGTATGCTGAGACAGGTAATTTATTTTCTCAACATATTTCTATAAAATATTCGTTTTTTCCCATGCTAGCACAGGATCTGCAAGCTGCAGTTTATTAAAAATCCTACAAGTAAAAAATGGCAGTAATGAATTTTTAAACAACTGTATTCTCTCTGAAGATGATCAAACAGAGTTTACAAGGCAGAAAAATAATATTAAAAATGCAAGTAAGAAATCAAAATCAAAATCAGTTAAGCAAACGAATCTAAATGGAGACTCTTAACCTCATTTTCCCAGCACAAAAAATTGATCAATGGGCCAAGTTCATTATTTTAAATAGTAATTTTGCTTATTCATTCAAGAGGTTGGGGCTTTTTTGACACTTCTTTTCAGTAGCTCCTCGGTTTGTAGGCTGCTAAGCAATGCAATAGCTTGTTTACAAACAGCCTTGGGTCCTGGTTTGCATCACATTGCTTACACATGGGAGGCAAGGGAGGGAGCTTGAGGAACAAAAAAAAAAAAAAAAAGGTAAAAAATCACCCTTCAAACCCCATTCCCTCTTCAGCACGGACTCAGACTGACTCTCTGCAGACTTGGTGCCTAAAGTCTGTGCTCTGCTGCTGGGGAAAAACTGGGCTCTCTATGACACCAGAGGGAATTCCTCTCCAGTGCTCCTGTTGCTGTTGTTGGTGTTAGCTCACCACCAGACCCAGTGCCTGGTGCAGATCATGAGAGGAAACTGCTTTCCAGAAATATCAGCACTGCTTATCTCGACACGAGTGTTTTGCCACAGCAACGAAAAATGTTTGGTGTCTTAATTTTCTGTGCTCTTGCCTTCTCCAAAAAGCTGAAACAGCCTCTAAGACCTCAGGGGTGCTCAGCTCAGGGACAGGATCAGGTTGAAAAGGACTTTGACATTGGCTCAGTTGCTTTATCAGCCAGATGACACAGCACCAAAAACATCTAGGATCATCCAGCGACTAATAATCCCATTAATTTCCAACAAATCATCCCTCATACATAAAAATTGGAGGTTTGTGGACCCTTTTGCATTGTCAG
>VZTN01009874.1:29181-47380 GCA_013400515.1 Erpornis zantholeuca
AATATGGCCACACAAACAAACCCAAGGTGTTGGGTTTTAGTCAAAAGGATTCATACCTTACTGCTCTGCCACTGACTCAGCTCAGAGAAGATTTAAGAATGGCATTGCAATTGTTGCTTCCATGGATACAGAAAGTTAGAAACTGCAGAGAAAACCATTCCTGCTGTTTTTGTCTTAACTTGGTATTGTGAGAAGGTTGCTTCAATATCTGTAGTTAATGACACCAGCTCCCGTTACTCTACTTACAGTCAGAATTAGACAGTAAGACAAAATAACCACAGCAACAGTAATGCTTTTTAAAAGGCCTTTGGTGAGGAAAGGACTTTGTGGTTTGAATGGGAATATTCAGTGGCTTTCACCAGTTAAAACAGCCCATCCTGCTGTGTTCTGGTGGTGGCTGTGTTCTGCAGTATTTGTGGATCCATGCCCATGTACCTGCAGATCCAATAGCACTACACCTACATCAAGTTTTCACTTGTTACAGTTTCACTGTTACACTTATTTCAGTCTTTATTGGATTCATACACTCACCAAAGCTTTACAATAACATCAAGGAGGACAAGTAAAAGGTCAAAATTCACTCAAAATGCAGGAGTATTTTGGGGTGATGAAAAGTTATGAAAACCAGCATTTTGATTTTGAAAACTAAGGCTGCTAGTGTAATCTTCTCCAGCTAGAGGTCCACTGTAGGAGTCCAAGGGGTTTTTCCTGCATTGAAAGTGAAAGCTGACTGGTACAATAAACATGTCCAGTGCTTCAGGCATGGTTCTCAATGAAGAGAGTGAAGCTTCCACTCAACATGAACCCCAGGCCAGGAAATCAATTAGTTCACAATAACTGAAAAATATGTAAATACTCATGCAAATTATTCCTCTCTGCATTTGAACATCTTTGCTAGAGCATAACAAAAAAATAATCAAACCATCTCTTACCCCAAGAAGAATGTCATTAAAACTCAGTAGATACATGTGTAGCATAACTGACTACAATAATTAGAATTTCCATTAGGCCATTATGCCCATGGAAACAACTGTAGACATGTAATATTTTATCATAGCAAGTAATATCCATTTAAGTCAACATCCTGCATAAGCTGAGCACTGCAACTATACCCAGATTAAACTTCCACTGACTATTTTGGACACTGAGGAGAGGGAGAAAAAAGTTTAAAATGCAGTTAAAATTATTCTTTATTGGACAAAGGAAGCATGACTTTGACACTTAACTTCAAATCTCTTTCCCATTCTTCCTGTGTGAAAAACTGTATTTCTTAAAATCTCGTAGCATTTATATTTTATTCTTTTCAGCCCACAAACACAAAGAAAACTCTATGTTTGCAATGCCTAAGGAGTAGTACATGGTATTTTTGTCTCAGTAAGATAGAACTCCTTTTGCTCTTTGTTCTCTGTCTTAAATTTGATTTGCAATTACCTTCTCAGCTGAGCACCAATCCCATTTTTCCTCCTTGACTCCGTTCCCTGAGTAGGTGCTGAGTAATATTTTCAACAAGTTAAATTGCTGACATCAAACCAGACTCAGAGGGAGACAGATAGTCCTAGTCCCCTAGAACTATCACTTGCTTCTGTTCTCTAATTGCAAAATATACTTCAGTGTCTCTTTTTCAACTGCCCTGTAAAGGTACAGAGTTTTTATGGTCCTGGGCAAACTTGCTCATGGTCCTTTGGCTTCCTGCTCCGGGAGGCTTCTGTTGGTCACATTTCATTGATTATAATACAGTAGTTTACCTTTTTTTTTTTTTTGTTTTAATGCTCATCTTCCAGACACAGTGAAATATTTTAGTCTCAACATGTTGAGACATCACAGCCTCTTCCCCTGGCACCCCACGGAATTCAGGAGGCATCACACACCATGTGGCTTCCTGAGGGCACAAACACCATGATGCTCTGTGGTCTGTAATTACACCAAGGACAAACAAAAGCACATCTGTGTGTAAGTGCTCTACATGGACTTAATATTTCCAATTAAAAACTTCTTCTTTCTGAGGAAAGGAAAGAAGAAGAAGCTGAAAGATTGCTTTAGAAACATTTTGTTGTAAGACTACCTGCCAAATGTTTTTTCCTCCTCTTCCCATCTAACATCCTCTCCCCTCCTCCCTCCCTCTCTCCTGTCCTCCCTCCACTTCCCTCTTTCCCATTCTGTCAATATCATTATAATGCACACTTAATTTAACCCAGCATATTGCATCAGGTTTCTCACAGGACCAAGCAATATAAAAATTAAATCTCAGGCTCAGTTCATGCACTGCCTTGCCTCCATTTCCCTGAAAGTGGAGCCGGTGTTCTGACAGGTTTCTGTCTGAGTTGCAATGCTGCAGAGCACAGTATCTCATTATCCACCCAGCAGGTTTGCTGTGAGCAGGGCTAGCACTGCCCTCTCTGCATCGACCTGCTTACCAAGTTGCAGTCCCCTGCAGTGACAGTTTTGGTTCTGAATCTATGGTCGAACAAAACAAAGATAAACAATTTTTTCTTCTTGTTTTTAATGCTAGACAATTCTTAAAAACATCACCTACATTTCTTAAACTATTTTATGTACAGGCATCTAGCAAAAAAATCTAAATTCCTTTTACATGGTCAACATTCAGGGCAGTCCTTGCACAAGCACTCAGTGTAGAATTACAGAATTGTCTACTTTAGAACAACTAAGAGTACAAACACTTTGTTAACACCAGCACTGCTTCTCCAAAGCAGTATGGCAATTAGAGTGTATTCCACAGTGCACTGTCTAGTACAATTTAAATATAAAAGCATTTGCAGCATGTAGTAGCCTTTGGGGAATTGATATCTACCATGATGCATTATTTGAAATGCCCTGAACTACAGCACTAAGAACATACTTTTATGGGGTGAGGCACAAAAGCTGTCAGGGTCATGGAAATTGGCTGGTTTACTCTAATTGTGTAAGTCTAGTGTGTCCCCAGAACAAGCACAAGAAATAAGAAATATTTCTATGACACAACAGTTTGTTCTCTTTTCTGAAACTTTCTTCACAAGCTTCGTTCACGAGCCAATTGGTGCAGCTCAGTCAACACATGTGCATTACCTATATATTAAAACACTTAATCTTATTTTACATATATATTTCAATTATCAAACAACACTTTCACATCAGTGGTGGACAAGATATTATTATAATTATCATGTCTACCTTTATTACTGCTTATTAACTTCCCTACATCCTAAATCTAGCATGTTAATATCACTGTGCCCTGCTGGTGCTGCTCACACAGCTCACAGTTTCTGCCACTCCCCAGGCTGCAGATGAAGCACTGATCAAGACACTGCTGCTCCTGGCTGCCTTTCCCTCACACAGCATCTCCCTGACACAACCCCACCACCAGTGTCAGAGCTGACCAGCCCATTTTCCCCTCTAGAACCCAAAATATCTGCCAAACTGACTCAAAATGGGGAGGAATTTTGTGGGGGATGGTTGAATATGTGCCTACACAAAGTGCATTGTAGATTTCTGGTGATAGAGAGAAAGATGTCAATAGGTACTTCTGTTTCCATAAATAAACTTCACACATTTTAAATCTATTTCGAATGAACTTGACAACTTTTAATTTTTCAATTGTTCTGGCTAAGTTTTCAGTCTTTCTTGCAAACTCTCAAGTGATAAAAACCTGCTCATGATTTCATTTTTTAACCTATTTTATCTATTTTTTACCTCTTTTAATGTGTTTCTTGTATTTTTCACCCCAGAAAAATGGGGTGGTTTTTTATATTCCTTTTACCAAAACCAGGATTTTCCAGTGTCACACAAAGAATGTCCCTGTCTCAAAGCTGTTTGCCCTTTCAGCATTTCACTACTACCATCCAGCAAATTGTTCTGCTCTTCCCATCCACTCTTTCTAACGGGAACATTTGCAAACAGAAAAGGAACCATTTTGCTTAAGTGCCGTTCGTGAAATCCATGCCTAGAGAATTTGATGGGGAATCTATTCTTGCATATATCTGAAGGAAAAATATGCAATATTTAAAAAAATTTCTTTGGGGCATTATTTTTGCCACCAGGGACTAAAATCCTTTAAAAATACCCATAACAAACGAACTACTTAATAAATTTTTTTTGGTTTATTGTTATATGTGCTTCTGAGGTTGAAAAGAGGTGGCTTTTATTATGGATAAGAAGCATGAAAAAAATAATAGGAGAATGAGCTGTATGTTTTGTATGTTTAGTGCAAGTACACCTGTGTTGCATGATCCCATTTTACAGGGCAGTAGTTTTCTTACTGGGATGAAGTAAATTGGAGTTTGACCTGATATGTTTTCACACTGAAGATCTCAGACACAGGATGGCATGAATGTTACTCTTTCCAAAGGCAAATGTGCAAGGATCTCCCTGACAGTGATAGAAAAAGGGCTGAGGAAACCACTGGCAGTCTCAGAGTACTGGAAACAAACAAGCAAAGACAAACTGAGATTTCTTAATTACTTGGGAAAGTTTTCAAGATATAAGCTTAGGACTTAACAGACAGGAAGAATTAATTTTCTTCTGTCATGGGGACCGTGAGATTAAATGAGGCCAGTAACTTCACTTTGTACAGTCAGCAAGAGGGAAAACTGAAGAGAAAACAAAGCTCAGTGATACAGTGTTGTACAAAGGCTCTGCTTCTGCTCAGCATCTAAGGGCAGGCTGATCCACACACAGCTGGGCTGCTCTTAAATGCCTTTAATTCTTAGCATCCATTGCTCCCTCAAACCCTTTCACCAGGCATTATCACTCAAACCCACCATCCTCAGGTGCTTTTTGAGGCTGTAAACCTTGTAATTTCCCAAGTATAAAGTTCCCAATTTACATCATGCACGGGTGTGGTGGTTGTTCACAAGGGCTCAAAAAAGAAAAAAAGCAAAGGTCTAGTCCTGACTTCACTATAGTTCTTCCCATAAAAGCAAAATTTAGGATCCTGCCCTCTCTTTCATGAGTAGTTCCCAGGACAGCTGAATCTAAAATATTATTCATTAGAAACACCAGCTTCTGTGTACAGCATTGAATTCATTTTTAAGAACAAGGAATTGAAACTTATCCAGGTCCCAGGAATATAGAGCTTAGCTCCTCACTGTATTTTTCTCCCAGAGGAAAGTCACTCTCTATTGAGGAATATTTTAACTCTGGGAAGTGAAATGAGAGAAGAACTTGTGGGAGTGTCCTGTTTCATCAAAAAATGCATAAAGGAGTTAATAACTCCAGGTTGTAAATACTGTTCCTTTTGCAAAATAAAGTCAAAACAAATTGAACTGTTACTTGAAAAGCTTATCTGATTCAATGCTTTTGAATGCAGTTTATTTAACATGATCCTCCTTTACTGTGGTTTGGATTGATCTATAGATTTATAGCTCTTGTTGCAAGAGCAGAGCAGGCAAAACCTCACTGTGTGGGAAACCTACCTGCTGCACTGGGACACACAGGGTTGTCAACTGTTTGGGACAGGAATTCAGGCAAGTGCTAAAGAGATGAAGAAGCATAGATCCTGCCTGACTGGTGCCAAACTGGCCCTGGTGCCTCAGCCACCAAGCTCCGCCAGCCCAGCAGCTTCTCCCAGCAACCTGTCATCATGTTGGGCTACAGGACACTGAGTTCACACTCCCCAAATTCTTCCTCTCCAGAACAAGACCCGACACTCATGCACTTTCTGTGTTGATAAACTGGTATGAAATCCCACACCAGTCCTCCAGGTATCAATTGACTGTGGCAATTGAAGTGGAGAAGTCACTTATTCTAGGGAGATCTTAGTTTCTTACCGTCTTGATCTACTTCTGCTTCCACAAATTTTTTTGCACACAGCAATTTCAGATCCCCCTAAGCCCTAGGAATAATTTACTGTATGACACCATGTGATCACTGCTGCTCTAAAACAAAAAAGGAGGGGGAAAAAGGAAAGGAAAAGCTTAAGGATACTACAGATATGTCTGCATTTCTCCAGGCTGATCCACATCAATATTCTGGTAGGATTAACAGGATTGGTAGAGTTATGATCATAATATCCACCAAGAACAAAACTATATATTGTTGTTACTGTCCTTGTCAGCAAAACAAAAAATTCAGGCCCTCAAAGAAAATGTGGGCTTGAAAAACTGTGCACTGGGAATTTTATGAGGAACTGTTTTCTTACAGTCTTTACGCTCCTTGTGTTTGGAGGGAAGATGGAAGCAAAGGCAGCTAAAGGAGGCTGCATATCCATCTTCCCTCAACAAGAGGGGAAGATTCTGTTCCCAGAGCTCTTCAGAAAACTGAAATCACCACAGCCAAGCACAGGGGCTGAGACTGAGCTGCTCTCTCATGGAGACTGACTTCTGAGTTCTTCAGCCTCAAAACGCCATCTTTTCTGCTCCCAGGGTTCCTCACACCACCAAAAATATTTTTATATTACACTGAAATACCTGTCAAGTTACTCGACCCTGCTGCAATGACATAAACTGACTCAAAACATATCTCAGCTGGACAGGCTGAGTCTGCTTCCCTTGGCTTCTTTTCAATGCAGCAATTCCTGTGGTAGCTCAACACCTGTAACCAATTAGATGTTTTACCTTAAGTGAGGCTGCAGTCTAAATATTAATGATTTTAATCTGACCCATAAACTCTGTTAATGTATTTCTGCTGGTAATCCATAGCGTGAAATTTTGCAATAAATTTAAAATTGGTTATCCTGTTGTTATTATTATTAGCTGGAAGTATTGTAAGCTTGCTGTGTATCATAATGAAAATGTTGATTTATTTCCCCAAAGTGGTGCAGGTCTTTTTCAGGTAAAAAACTGTGTGTTGCACATCAGTTCTTAACACAGATAAACCTCCAAGGGCTACTGGCCTAAACCAAGCATGGAGGGTTTCACACATCTGCTTGCTGCCAGCCAGGTAGTGCTGACTGACTGATGATGTTTTGGATAGCAATTATCACCCCAAGTGCCGAAACCTTGCATTGAGTGACTCATAATTAAATGAAAAATTACAGTACCTTTTAGTGGATAAAAAAATATTGTCTTGTGATAAATACCCTGGAGATCTTTATGTGCAATATGTATTTCTCAAGGTGATGACAATATACAATTGATGTTTGTGTTACAAATGTTTGTTGGTTTGTTTTTTTTGTTTTTTTTTTTCCAGTGCAATTTCTCTGTGACTGATGAGGGCCATTTTTGAATGTTAACCTCCTTGGGAATTAAAATAATGATGTGGCAGGTAATCACTTCTGTCTTTCCCTGGCACTCATATACTGACATAACAGCCAAATTCACAGGGGTTTTTGAGATGTGTAAAAGAGCAGATGGAATGCAAAGGAGGGGAAGAACTGAGCTCATTTACTTATGTGCAGAAGCTTGTAAGTGAAGTAATAAATTAACCTGTAATGTAGATGGCAGAGCTAAGGCAACAAAGTGTGTATTAGATGTTCATTGTTTTCCAGAAACAAGCTTTAGATATTAACCTGTATTCCATAGCCATTCAGCACACTCACTATTTAAATATATCCAACTAAACTTGTAGGACTGTGTTTGGCTTGAAAGACGTATGTAACAGGTGTTTTGTTTTCACAACAAGTAGATATCCTGGACTAGATGTAATGATAATTGCCCATGCATTTGTTTGTATCATCACACTTTCCTGAGCTGTTTTAGGTAGGGTCAGTCCAAATGTTCCCACATGTCACCAGAACTGAGAATTGCTGAGGCTTGGAGCACTCATTAGTCTCTCTGGGTTTTTATTCTGCATTTTTCTACAGCTGCTTCAGAGAAAGCTTCATTTTCCATCTGTCATTGCATGTGGAAAGATGAGCTGTAAATCCCCTCTTCGTTCTGCATTGCCAGACCAATCCTAAGAAGTCCTAAGACCACACCACTGGGAACTTTGAAGAAAGTAACTCAGAAAATGAATTTCACTGAGGATTCTAGGGAAAGTATTGTGAGAGCACGCTGTGCCCCTACCAGTCCTATAATAGCCTGTGTTGCTAGAAACACAAACACAAGCATTTGGTATGAGCTGATTTCCCAGGAGCTGGTGGATTTCAGTTATAGATACAATCTATTGCTGTAATTGGAGCAGCTGTTTCAAACACAGGTACAGCCTAGGAAAAACCCTCATCCACTATTAAAGGACAATTTCTGTGCCAGCCTGAGGTGGTACATTACAGTCCATACAAGAATTGTTGTGCAGAATATAAGATAAGCAAATATAACAGAGGCAATGAACTGGCATTTAATATTCTTATATATATTTGTTTATTTATTAATATTTTTCTTTACAAGCTTACTTATTTTTGATATACATTCAAGTCTTCTGCTTTTCTCTGCCTATCAGTGCAACAACAGACACAGCATTTTGGAATCAGTTAAGTGATCAACACTGCTTTGTGTTGGTTTCATTTATACCCCAGACATGGATTTCTTTAGTGTAGATCCATTCCTATTGTCCCTGAAAAGAACGGCAACTTTCGCATGAGAGAACTGTGAGTGGAACTGCCTTTTGTATAAAGGACTGAGGTTTCCTGGGAGTCAAAGTTGATATATGGGACAGGTTTAAGATTAAAGCACAACAGATCAATTAAAAAGCAGCTCAAGGAACTTTGCCTATTTTTCATAGTAAGATTGGGCATAAGTTTTTCTGCTCTCCAAAACTCTTTTAATCTTTGTTCACAAAACATAGGTAAGTATTTTTCACATATATCTCTCTCAGGAGGTGCAGCTCCAGATAGATCTTACAGGAAAGATCAAGTGTACTGCTCCCGACATGGTGTTTTTTTCCTGAATGAAGGTAGCAACAAAACAGTGGTAACTGTGCATAAACAAATGTGCATTAGCATTGACACCTAAGTTCTGAGCTGTGATGGTTTAAGGTGAAAGTTCCAACTTTGTACATCTAATTCTGCAAATTAAGGCATCGATAATAAAACAATGATAACTAGTCTGGTGATCAGTGTTTCTAAAAAAATAGATGACTTGGATGCTATGATTTCACTCTCTAATTCATACAAATTCTGCACCAGCAGCAGGATCAATGATGTTGAACATGAAATCACATAACCTTATCACTTGAATGAAATGAAACAGATATTTAAGGTTAGCAGAAGAAGTTCGTTTTTTCACCAGTGATAAAGGGATTTATCTGAGCAAACAAGGGAAAGCAGAGAAGTATACATTTTCTCGTATCCAGGTAAAAATTTTTTTATTCCCAAAACCATGTATTAGTTTTGAATTAGGTAAGAAAAACACAATATTCTTTTCTTTTTACTGGATGGAAATGAGTACATTTGTATTCCAGCAGAGAAGACTAAACTGCGATTAATTCAACAGGGCATATACTAAACAAATCACTGTCTGTTTAAGAAGAAAGCAAACAAAAGGAATGACAGTTTCCAAATAAATGCATATATACAAAGGCCAGGCTGATAGGTGGGACATGACAATCAGTCCACGTTCACTGCTGGTGCTCATCCCACATGATGATGTCTTAGATATGATGAGGCCCCAGCATTTGCAGATGTTTCTCTCCATCTCCTGAAGCCTCTGGAGCCCCGTGGAGTTGGGGACGCAGCCATGACCAAGGAGCACAACCTGAGCTTGTCCCCTGGCTGGGGACACAGATGGCACAGTAGTTTTTGGCCCTTTTAAATTGTGTGTGGTTTTGGGTGGATGCTGTAGCCAGATGTCACCTGGAGAAGGGGTAAAACAACCCCAAATTTGTTATTTGCAGTTATCAGAGGAGGATGAAGAAGGAGGGCCATGCTGTGTTTGGTATTGAAGAACCCCAAACCAGCCTGACTCACCATTCCTAAAGTTAAACATCCTCAGGAAGAGCAAACTACCTCTTAAAGTACCTGATAAGGTAACCAGCAAGTTATCAATAACTTACCCTAAACACTGCTGAGCTGACGTAGCTGGCCTGGAGACACAGGACTGGCAGTCTTAACCATTAAGCATCCTCTTTAGCATCAGGGACCTCTAACACACCCCTTCCAGCATGAAGGTTCCTCCCTCGAGCAGGGATGTCATTCAAGGTTACTCCTTGAGTCTAAGATTGGCTCACAGTCATTGGTGTGGGTGAGTGGCATCAATATCTACTTAATAATTGGGCTTTGCTAGCTTTAATATTGCTTCAAAAATGGTGCATTATACTAGCATTTATAACTACCAATGCCGTGTAGTAAACAATTCTGATGAAGATATTTTAGCCTAATCATTACCATAATCAATTTAAATATTTTTTTTTATATATAAATATACTGTGTGTGCCATCCTTAATGCTGCAGGACAAAGTCATGTAAAGACTCAATTACACCTGTATAATTCCTTAAATATAAACTGTTGCCCAAATCTGGGGCAAAGATTTACACTCAGGCTGCTTTCTGAGAAGGAGTTTAGAAAGCCAGGGAGTCCTTTCTGCACCTCATGTCTCAATGGAAGCGTTCCTGATGAATTTTCTCTGAAGCTCCCACTCTACCTGCAGCAGCTGTTTGCCTACATTCCAGGTTAAACTTCAGAGAATGGTTTCTGCTGGTGCTGGGACTGGGTTGGGAGGTGCTCTCAAGCAACTGGATTCTCCTGGGGTGGGGAAGGGTTGGTTTTGTTCACAGAATTATAGAGAGCTAAAAGGAAAAAAAGCAGCCAAATGCAATAGTAATAGAATCATGACAGAATCACAGACTGGTTTGGGTTTGAAGGTACTTTAAAGGTCATCTAGTACAACTTCCCTGCTGTGATCAGAGACACCTTCCACTATCCCACGTTGCTCCCAGCCCTGTCCAACCTGGCCTTGGACACTTCCAGGGATGGGCAGGCACAGCTTCTGTGGTCAGCCTGTGCCAGGGCCCCACCACCCTCACAGGGAAGGATTTTTCCCCAGTATCCCATCCAACCCTGCCCTCTGGTACTGGGAAGCTATTCTGCCTTGCCCAGTCACTCCAAGCCCTTGTCCAAATTCCTTCTCCAATTCTCCTGAAGCCCCTTTAGGCACTGGAAGGGACTATTAGGAGCCTTCTCTTCTCCAGGCTGAGCACTCCCATCTCTCTCTGTCTTCATACAGAGGAGCTCCAGCCCTCTGACCACCTTTGTGAAAAATATCTTCCAACCACACAGGAATGTGCAGAATTACAAAGATCCTCTTGTGTGATGTCTTTTTCTAATCCAACAAAGGAAAATATCTGCACCAGCAGAACAGCATTTATTTGTTGTTCATGAACAGTGACATTTCATATCCCTACAATTCTGGAATTAAAACTTCTCTCACAAGTCAGTAAGCCAAATATCCTGGCTTTTTTCTTTCCTCCCCACTACTGAGATAGTTTTCTACACACTCATATTTGCTATTGCAATCAGCTTTACACTGACCAAGGGAAAACTGGCTGCAATGGTGTTATGTGCAAAGCTGGATTTTGGCTGTAATCTCAGAGAAATATCTCACACATCACAGAAAAACCAAAATAGGGGGGGCATGTTTTATGTTATTGATTGTTTATCAATAATACTTATGGTAGGTGGAAGAAGTTAGTTCAGATACTATTGCAAAATTGTGCAAGAAACCTTACTGACCAGGGAAAGAGAAAACCCCAAGAAATACAGGGAAGCTGGTGGAGAAATGCTCCTGAATGTAGAAATAATCCAGGCACAATTTATATCCATTATATTCTTATATTAATAACAGCATAAGTGACACAAAAAATAGGAACCCTAAATTGGAACAGTACTTAAACACCCACATGCTTGCTTAACTGGATTCACCATTGGGAATCAGAAGTGGGTTAGTTCATTGTTCCTGAGTTTTAATGCACAAAGAGTACAGCATCAGGTTTAAAACTGAATGAGAATCCCACAAGCCCTAGCTGGCTCTTTATTTAACAAATGCATAGTTTAAAATTAGACATGTTTTCCAGTGCCTTCCTGAATCATGGCCTGCTCCTTAGCAGTATCAAAAATTCACCCAATCTCAAGGGAGAAAAAAAGAGGGGAAAGATTTGAAAAATGTCATCCTTCTTTTAGGCTTTACTTCCTGTAATTAAAAATACCCTCATTTTACTTATTTTGCTTTTATGGAATCCAAGATATTCTGGTCATTAAAAAAAAAAAAAATCCATGTAAAATAGAGTAGAAGACACTTAATCAGCTGCAAGTCTTTATTTGGAAGTTAATTAATTTTCTCAGTTTGTCTTGAGAAATATATCAATCAACAATCTGTTTTTTGGTTTCTTCAGGTAATTAGTATCAATTAAACAGCAAAATAACTGGTTATTGCTATCATTAGCATCATTATTATATTCATAAGTGCCATTATAATGATTGCTATTTACCTCTTCCTCTCTCACCATCCAGTGAGGTTCTATGCCTTAGTACATATTTTCTGCTGTTTCCAAGGATTGTCCATGTTTTGAAATTCCTTAAAACAGAATTAGCAAAGACCTGAAGTGATCATTTCTGTCTGACTTTCCTTTTCCAAAACAAATTCAGCTGTACTTAAAAATATGCAGAGAGATAAATGTTTAACCTCATTAAACCAGCTTCATCAAATCAGGTGTAGAATTAACGCCAAAACCAGCTTTTAAAATTGAAGCTGGGAAGGAGTGAGGTGGAGGCTGCTGCTATTTTGTGGGTTTAATCATTGTTGTGGAGTTTAATCCATTGTGATGGAGCTGTTTAAGGAAGAACTGGACGTGATGCTTATTGCCAAGGTGTAATTGACAAGATGGTGTTTGGCCAAAGGTTGGACTTCATGATCTTGGAAGTATTTTCCAGCCTTATTCATTCTGTCATTCTATGTCTAGCTTGTCTATCAGTTTTGAGAAACATGTACTAAGGAAAAAAACCAGGTATCCAATATTTGCAATATAACCACCTTGCACCTGGATTTCACCATGTTACTTGCTAGAGTGAATTAAAATATATAAAGATTCCAGCCTGCAGCCCATAAGAATTACTGCAAGACAGGTGCCTTTGAAAATCAAGGCCATAATCTTGATAATAAAACCAGAAGTTTTGGTGTTAAGTCCCATATTTCTAAGATTAGAAAAACCTCCTCCCTTAATTCAAAGGGCCAAGGTCCATCTCTCACAGTGCAGGGTATTGCTCCCCCCGGAGACTCTGGGGCTGTGCCTGCTTTGCCAAATGCTGCTGGTTCTTGCAGCAGCAAGAACCAGTGGTCCCAGCCATGACACAGAAACCACTTGGAAAGCATCCAGACAAGAGGAAAAACTCAGTCTCAAGTTGTTTTGAACTTCAGATTTCCTGAAGATCTGTAAATTACTTCTAAAACTTGAGTTATTCAGGTACCAGTTTTCATCTCTTTGGGGCACTATAATCTTACAGTTATAGCATGTATTAAATAATATCTGTGTAAAATAATGAATAACACCTGTGTAAATAAGTAATAAGTAGTATCTTATTTATATACTAATAGTATACTTATAGTATTATAGTAGCAATAAATAGTATCTGTGTAAAATATACATGTATAGTACGTATATATACAAAACAGCCAGTAAGCTGGTATGGTACTATATTAATTATAGATGTAATAGATAGTACTATGATAATGGTATCTCATTATTTGACAGTCTTCACTCTAATGCATCAATCAAAGCATTATTGTGTATTATTACCCTTCTCTGGGACACACTCATAAGAGACATGTATCTATTTCCAGCTCATGACTGAGTTAACAAAGAAACAAAACCTTGCAAAATGGTAGGAGTGGAACAAGAAACAAATAAAATGTGCTCAGAAAAAGATTTGACAGGATTAAAACGTCCCTCAGGAAGTTTATGTCTTCTGCGGGCAGTTATGGCAGCCACAGGCAGTGGCCTTGATTTATCCTCTGGGATCAGGAATGTGTCTGTGTATTCATAGATGAGTTAAAAGCGTTACAAGGAAGCTGAAACACCAGGAGATTTTGAGAAATTGCTCTGACACAGTCTCATCTACAAAAGAGCAAAACATATAAATTCCCAGCTATGGTGAGGGATTATGTTTTAATGAAAAAGCGTCCTTCCATGTAGAATAAAAAGTTAGGGACAGAAGGTCTGGGTCTTTTGTGAGGCTTGGCATTTCCAAACGTCCCATGTGCAGCACTGCAGGTTTTACTGCCTGATCTCCCTGTTGTCCTTTCCTGAGAGATGAATAAAATAAGTGTCTTAAACCATGTATGCTTTCCATTTTCCTCTCTTCCTACTGCTGTGATCAAAGCAATCTGTAATTCATATGCAGGGGAGATTTAATCAGATTTCTGGCAAAACGGAACCTATTATTAAAAAAAATGCAGACCTTAAGTTTTACAGAAAGCCCTTCTCAAATAACACCACTTTTCAAACACGAGATGCAACCTCAGGTGGAAATCCTGCAGTTTAAGGATGTCTTTTAACAAGTTGCAGTGTAGTGACTGTGAATGTCAATATACCAGATGCATTCCCAGCAGATTCTTAATTATGATGGATGTTACCAAGAAAAACCTCCTCCTTGTAAGAAAATAGAAAGTTCTAGCTGAATATTTCCTTTAAATACTGATAACCTGAAGCTATCAACAGATTTAAATGAGATGCATCCACTTTTCTCTTTTGTTTATACATTAATAGCCACATTCAGGAGCAAAAATACAGTGTTTGGTGTGACATTGAAAACACTGGAATTTGTTGTTGCTGTACAGTATAAGGAGAGATGTTAAAAGTGATTTTTAAAAGTTACTCACTCAGAACAAGGACAATACTAATTTTATTCTTATGATAATCCCTGATTCTTATATACTTACCTTTTTGTGGGTCCTAACAGGAGTTTTGAAAAAGAAACCAGTATTGAATAGGGTCCAAAATGACAACTCAAGTGAAGTTTCTTCTCTAAATGATGTTTTCATTTATTAAATTACAGTGTTGTCTAGCCATGATTTTCTACACACACAAGTAATGTTTTCATTTGATCAACTAGAGAGAAGAAAAATAATCACATTTTGGACAAAACCAACACTTTTGGACATCTCAGAAAGTCAAGACAAAGTAAAGATTACCAGTTGCTGTGGAAGAAATGTGGCTTTCCTCTGAAGAGATGAGAGTTAAATTTTGTTTTCCTTATCAACATGTAGAGTCAGTCTCTGTGTTATGAGTACGACTTCTGTAGGAAGATTCAGAAAGGTAAAAAACTTCTTCAGAGATGTCTGCCTTGTTTTCAAGGCCCAGTAAAAAAAGCCAAGAAATTCAGAGGACCATTATGGCCTCTGAGTGCATTTTCCTCATGTATGTATGCTTGAAACATGAGGGATTAAATAAAATATGAGTGTATGGGACACTGTGGCACTGTCACCCTCTCACCTGGATGACAAACTGCATCAGCACCACCAGCAATCACACGTGGTGTAGTTGCTTTTGTAGAGGCTCGATTTCAGAGTTTGCCACACCCTTTCATGTTTCCTACCATGGGCCTTGAACCTAAAGAACATTTTACTATCTAATTCTGTCTTTTCCAAACGTCTGGGAGTGCAGATATTATGTATTAATGTTTTCTGGGATGGAAAAGAGGAAAATTAAGAAAACCGCTGTTCCTCAGCAGGGATACAAGTTAAATATTTCAATCTAAGCACCACATTACGCCTCAAGGCACCTCCCACGACAAACTTCTGTCCATTCTTGGTTATCAGAAGGCTCAACTTTTTATACTGAGACATATGTAAATTCCCAAAACAACAAAATGCAGAATGATTGTGGCAATAAAAGCTGGAATTATTTTCACTCTCCTTACAAATAAACCTAATAACATGCAATTAGTTTGAAAAAAACTTCAAATTTTACAACTAACTTAGGACCTGAAGCACCAGAACAAATGCAGGTCACTCCTACGACTGAAATATAAAAATAAGGTCCACCCTATTGGCCCTCCTGGGTTAGCTCTTCTTCATGTGATAAAAGGTAGACAGTGAAGACACAAAAAGCTGCACCATAAAATCAGGACCACTTTAGAAGGGACATAAAGTTTCTGTTTAAAAAGCTTCCAGCTAAACCATTGTTAGGATAACTTCTGATACAGGGGACATCCTGCACCTGCTGATGAGCACAGGCTGCTGTTGAAGGCAAGACACCGAATCAGGCATCTGCCCTGACTTGTGACTCATGGCACAGATCAAGATTTATGTTCAGTTCTTGGAGCACTTTCAACTGCATTAATTTTTAATCAGTCAGGATATTAGCTCTCTGCCTAGGCATTGTCCTTTGTCAGTACTGAATCAATTTGACTCTGTTTATAAACTTCTCGTGTGCTTTCCTCAGCTCTTCAGATGCAAGTGGCACGTGGCCTGTATCACAATTTAAATCAGTCTCATTTTCATAGAAAATATCTGTAAATCAGCCATTTTTGATCCTGTCTTAGCCTGTGGTGGTTGCAGGCTGAGCACACCCTTGTCTCCCTATCAATGCCAATGGCAACACATCCATAGGTCAATATGCATTATAAAGGTCTTGACAGACACTACTCAGCCAAAAAAATCCCAGTGATTTATCAGAAAGTTTGATAAATCTGGTTATGTTATTCATAGAATTAAATTCAAGACAAAAATGAAGTGGACATAAATTCCCCCTCCTTGATAAAATTGTTAGCATCTCAGATTTCCTTCTTTCCACTGAGACTATGAAGAAAGTAATTGTATTTTAGAAAAGCAGAAAATCTTTAAACAGTTCAGGCAAAAGACAGTGAAATTCAGTCTGCTGAATATATCCCCATTGCAATCTCACAATTTAAGCAATTTCACCTTTCCTACCTTTTAAAATTCTGTTTCCATGATGAAAATATTTTAACACAGCTAATTTTATCTCTAATTTCCCTCTCTGTCAGCTGCATTTAGTAACTCCTCAGTCATTTTTTTTTCCGGGATGAAGTTGAAAAACCAGATCACCTCATCAAACCACAGCCAAACATTTGCTTTATACAACAATGGAAGCATTATAGCATTTTTTCTTCCCCTCCCAGGAGCATGATAAATTGTAGCTTTAGGCTGAAAACTGCCTTTGAACAGAATGGTCTGCTCTGACTTGAGCAATCCTTCCTGAGTGCACACAGAGTCATACCTGCTGTCTCCACTGACTGAAATAAATTACAGGCAACTCATCAGTGCCACCACACCAACAGTGACAGGAGCTGGCAGCTGTCCCTGCTCAGCTGATTCTTTATTGCTGCCTTTGCAAGAGATATAACTAACCTGGCCTGACTTTCATGTAGAAAACTGAGTTTGTTGATTAGAAGTTTTGGAGGAAAAAGTAAATTTTAAAAATCAAGCAAGGTATTTTTAAAAAAAATTTTACCTTCTAACAAAAACTATTTAGCAGCTGGAAAAANCTGAAGGCAGTTCATGTTTATAAGTGGATCCATGTTTTCAGAGTCAACTGATGCTGTGTTTGCCTTGCTCCATCAGGCAGCCAGTGAAATGAATTGTGCATTTGTTCAACTGCAGTTTTATGTTCCTCAGGGTTCCCTAGAGTATCCAGATTTCTCTTTTTCCAGGAGTGAAATGTCTTGCCTGCTGCCTAGCGACTCAAAGCTTAGGTATTTACTCTGATTTCACTGAAATATGCCCATATACAGGGGAGGGTTTTTTAAACCATCCTAGGATGCTCATAGTTCCTTGGTCTAAAAAAAATAAAATGTATCTTAAACAAATTACTGAAACAATTCCTTCCCTAATTAGACTAAAAATTCTTAGTATCTCTTCACACCTTTTCTTTCTAGAGACCTTTGTTGAGAGCTCTGAGCCTTTATTGGCAGCTGACCCCATCCTTAGAAGAATATCTAATTTCTTTTTTGACTACTCTGAAACAAGCTGTTAAGTTTATCTTGTGAGGAAATGTTTGCTTGATCTCCTTGTCATCTGTGGAAGGGGGAAGCACTACATCTTTATGGCTGTCTTACTTACTTCACTCTCCATTTCCAGCACATTTCAAAACCATGAGTTTAACACAATTTTTCTGGTGGCAATGCAGCTCAGAGTTGCAGGGAATAACAAAGCCATTGGATAATTGTCCATCACATAAAACATCTGGCATGCAGGCAGTTTAATGGATCAAAAAGGCTACCTGGCTATGTGGTGTGATGGCTTTGACTCCCTGTGCTGCCCTCAGACTGGTGAATTCTAGAAAGGTCTTAGTGTTGCATCTTTTCCATCCCTGCTGTCAGAGACTGATGTCCTTTCTACCGTCCTGAAGGAGAATGGAGGAAGCAGATGAACAGATGGA
>VZTN01009875.1:3370-14737 GCA_013400515.1 Erpornis zantholeuca
TATAAATAAATATATTTTTATGTTTCTGCTATTTATGAAAACAAAACAACCCAAAAATAAATGAGATAGAAGCAAATCTGTCCACTCCCCTGATAAACCACAAGCTACTATGGCAAGCTGACATGGAAAGTCTAGATGGATATTTTTTTCATTTATTTTATTAATGGAAATATTTTCTGTGACAGTTGCATAATATATTTAAACAATTGATAGCACTTCTTCTCTAAATGTTCTTCAAGATATTATCCTGTGTCAAAAGGTTATATTCATGCCCAACATTTGATACACTAAATTATGTCACCATGGCCTTTTTTCAGTTTTACATTCCTCCCTAGAGTATGATGTTTCTGATGAGTAGCTTGTTCAGAATTTCAATCATATACATGCACGTGTATTTTAAAACACATTTAAAAATAGATAGAGTTACTTCTCAAGTGTGTTCTGAACCAAGTTGAGCAATACTGTGACACAGTTAGTGAATGCCTGGTTCTTTTGACAGACTCATTTCAGTCAGGCACACAGAGGTGTCTGGTGCAACACAAGCTCCCTGAGAGTCTCCATGTGAGATGCTTGGCCTCCAGAATGGCATGGATTGTCAAACAGTGTATGCACAATAAAATGCCTGCAAATTCCTTGAGGATGTCTCAGATGCCCTCAGTATGTCAAATAACACTGAATATCTGGTTGGCACAATTAAATTGAGCCCAGAATATCTGTTCCCAGTGAAAGCAATGAAGGATTTTGTAGACATTTTACCTTTGACAGTACATCCACATCTGCATACAAATTTAAGTAGGGCACTTTACCAACTTATCAATGTCTTGTTCTGTGTTCACCTCACTTTGTATAATCCATATAAAAGTTACAGGCCTATTACTCTTTGACTGCCTAGGCTTTATAGTTTCTCTATTGTTAATGGAAAAAATAGGCACATCTTCACTAGTTTAGACATATTTATTTAGACGGAATAAATTACATTGTGAACGTACCTACAACTCCTGACAAATGACAAGTGCACTATAGATTCGAAAGCTAGCTCACAACTGCCTTTTAGGCAAATGAAGCTCAATGATATTAATTGAACCACTGATGCATGAAACAAAAGCTTTCAGAAATAATAGTAATAAGCATGGGAAGGGATATGAAGGACTAGAATCACAGTTAATTTTTTAACTTTCTGTAAACCTTCCTAAGGGTCTGATTTTTGGACATCTGCTCACATGCACATANATAGTAAAAATATTATTTTCTCACATTTAAGTTGCATTTCCTGCATTTCCGTTTGTTCCCATTTCCTCTTGTCTCTTAACTGGACACTATGGAGAACTGGACGCTATTGAGAAGGGTCTTACTCTGTTTTCTATGCTCTCCACTCCCAAGTATTTAAACACAGAGATAAGTGATAACAAACTCTCTCAGTTTCTCCTCACATAAGAGATGCTCCAAGACATAAATCATGTTCCTGACCCTTTGCTGGACTCGCTGCACTGTACCTAGGTCTCCCTTTCCTGGGAGCTGAGGCCTGCACCCAGCAGTTCACATGTGGCTTCAACATCTTTCTAGAGGAGAAAGATGATCTTCCTTGACCTTCTGAAGATGTTTTTACTAGTGCAGCCCAGAATACTGTTGGCCACTTTTGCTGCAACTGTGATCTACTTGTAGCAGTATGGGAATTGACTTGTAATATTTTGCTCTGCATACAGAGTAAAATTACAAGTTATGGAGTTTTGGTTTCGACTTTTTTTTTTCTATTTTACTGAAGTAGGTTTTATCAGAAAATTAAATAAATCATTTGCTTAAAAAAGAAAATTTAAAACTGTAAATTAGGATAAATGATCCACTATATTAACAATTAAATGATACAAAAATAGCTATTAGTAATTCTTTACAGAAAACAATGCAATTGCAAAAGACAATACAAAAAAATTTATGATATCTTTGATTTAAATCAGGATGCAAATCAGTGGTTCAGGCAATTTACCTCACTCGCACACTTTATGGGTTCATTAGCATCAATATCTTGTCTTTGGCAATGTTGCTGAATGATGATTCACAAAAACACTTCACCCAACAACTTTCCTAATATATCTAGGCAGCTGTGCTATGCTTTTTGTGAACAGAAAAACTCTTTATGCTATATATGGAGATGAATTAATGTCTTTCCATACAATGCTTAATCCTCTTCTTTTAGAGCACATCATCACAAATTCCTATAGTTCATACAATTAGTCAAAAATACCATGCAGTAAACTACAGCCCCATATCCATATTCTTGGGAATATGTAATAAAATACGTGAAGCAGTCCTGAAGTTTCAGTTTAAATTATGGAAAAAATTTATACCTCTTTTAACAAAGAAACCCATACGTCAAAAACCACTTCATAATATGTACTTATTACTAGGTATGACAGAAATAAAGAACGATTAGCATTTTTTGACAGGTAATTGTAATTTAATCTCTTGTACAGGAAGCAATACAATAGCAGAGGAGTGTTCTGTTGTCTGTTATAGGTAAAAACAAGCAAATGAAACAAATCAAAGAAAACCCCACAGAACAGAGGACTACAACAGACTTCAGATTTTTTCATTTCTTAAGGCTTTGATCTTAAGAAACTATTTCTTAAAAGCTGTACGATCTTCTTCCACTGAAACTGACAAAAATCAAAATCTCCATGTGGAAAAGTAAATTAGATTCTAGTCACAGTTATGGTTCATTTACAACCCAGAGAATAAAAGTATCTAGAACATATGATTGTTTTCTTACAACTTAGCTGTTAACATATTGGCAATGGTATCAAGCTTATATTGTAAAACAGTATTTTAGATTTTGATTGCATCAGCTGATTTTTCATACAAAGTCTTGTTGGTTACTTACGACTATTTCCCTTTTATTATTTACTCTTATTAGAGTGTAAAAGTATGTTTGTACTTACAGTATTTTAAAATAAAAATTATTTAGGAAATTATGAAATCCTTTGTGAAGTTCATGTTCCTCAAATAACTGAAAAAGTTCATTTCAGATACATATAGTAAGCTTGCACTGATTGCCAAGGAGACATTGTCTGAGCTAAAATTATTGAATTCAGACATCATAGATGACATTTGGATTTTCAGATTTTAATCCTTTCCATTTAATTCCTTTTCTGTAACATTAGTGAGGTAATTAAATATAGTTACAGGAATGTCTTAATTAGCACATTAATTACCCATCTGTAGCACTGTTTTTTTTACTGTCTTGGCATTTCAATAGTTAAAAAAAATAATAGTTCAACAGCTATTTGAATGTTAATTCATAAATCATTGAGCGTTTGGAAGGCTTTTTATCTGCTTAAATAGACTTCCCATTTGCCATAAAATTTAATTCCTTTAGTTTTGAATTTTTCAGGTACTACAATTTGCTCTTTTATTAAAAGCAGGGAAAGATAATCCACCCCACAAAAAGCAAAAAAAAATCTCATGAAACTTTGCACTGTTGGGATTGAATAAGGAGGAAGTAGGACAAGTAGGCTGGATAGCTCTGAAGAGATTAGACACAGGTCATATCTTACATATATAGAACTACTAGTAATTAAAATAATTCAACTTCTGACTTCTATTGAATTATAGTTTATGAAAGAAAGTAACAGATTCAAATTCTGATAGAAAAAAAATAACTATTTAAAAAAAAAGTATGTAGCAAAGTTTAGAGATAAAAATTAAATAGAAATATAGTCAAAGTAAGAATAAAATAAAAAAAATTATAGAAAAATAGAAATATAATCCAAAATAAAACTGATTTAAAGTATGTATTATGTTTTGATTTTTTTTTTTACTTATTATTGTAAAACTTACAGTCCAGAACTAATTTACAAACAGTAATGAATTTAGATTTGTAACATTCCAGTAAAAATGTGTCTAAGACGTTTACAGTGTCAGTGCCACAGAACATAAACAGTTCTTCATTTTCAAATCTTTCTTGTTCAGTGAAAAAAACCCCATGTATCTCATCTCAGTATGTATAATGTTCTACAAAAGACTCAAACTGTATCAAAACAGTGATGGCTTCCTCAACTGTAAACATGTAAAAAATATGTCAGTGGGTTTTTTTTTCTTAACCATTTCTCAATTTTACCTATAATATTTTTATTTAAAATTGAAGAAATGGTCATGTATTTATATTTTATTAATTTAATCCAGTTCAAATTTTACTTGACTAATGCATGGAAGCTGTATGCCTTTGGAGCATTCTTGATTTGATTCATCCTCTGCCTTTTCTAACTGAAGAAAAGGCTCTCCATTTTTACATTGCAAAATGGAAGTCAATGACAGACACAGTAGATATGGAATGAGACAAAAATAAATCTCTGTACTTATTTAAAAAAAATTCAAATGTTCCAACTTAAAAATTTCTTAAATAAGAATAACTTATTTTCCTATCAATAATAAATTGTAACACTGTACATAATAATATTAAATCCCCTAAACAATTGCTTGCTAACTAGTTTAGTTTATCTTGTAAATATTTGTTGTTGGATCTAACTTAAATGTGTTTTTAAAATTAAAACTCATGTATTTTAAAATACAGTTCTACACATTTGTTTGTTTGTTTGTTTTTGTCCCATGGTGCCTGAATGTGGATATTTATGCTAGGTTTAAAAGCAATTGTCTGAGGCACTGACTCAGCACACACCTGAGATTCAGATAACTAAACAAGACAGGAGAAAGTGCCAGACGTAAAATGAGAAATTGCTGGAAGTCATAAATAAAAGAGTGAGGAGTTTGCAAGAGTTACAGATAGCACTCCAAGGTACTGAGTGGGTGGCTAAGGGAGAGGCTGAGAGAAATGCCCAAGATGAATGGGAATGCTGTTGACCTTTTGGAGAGCAGCAAGCCAGGCAGTGCCTCAGGAACCCTGTCCATGATACTGCATAAGGAAGGGATGGTCTAGGATTCTAGCAAAGCTCAAATCAATGGGACTGTTTCTTTAGGAATAGGAAAGGAAAAAGAAAGAGAGATATTAAGCAATAGAGGGTCAGGTCACGTAATGGGAAAAAGAATGGTGAGATATGGTTGTGATTTAACCCCAGCTGGTAACCAAGTACCAAATAGCTGCTAGCTCAGTCTCCCACCAGTGAGGTGGAGGATAGAATAGAAGAATTAAAGGTAGAAAACTCATGTGTTGAGATAAAAACAATTTAATAGGGAATGCAAAATATGCACAGACAAGCAAAGCAGCAGAGCCCCATCACACGCAATGGTAACTTGGGAAGACAAATACCATTGCTCCAAACATCCCCCTTATCTTCCTTCACAGTCCCAGTTTATATTCTGATCAAGATGTTATATGGTTATATGGAACATCCCTTTTGAGTCACCTGTCCCAGCTGTGTCTCCTCCCAACCTCCCATGCACCCCCACTTCATTGCCAGCGTGGCAGCACAAAAAGCAGATAAGGCGTGGGCTCTGTGTGAGCCCTGCTTAGCCATAACAAAACCATCTCTGTATTATCAATCCTGTGTTCAGCACAAATTCAAAACACAGCCCCATACAGTCACTGTGAAGAAAATTAACTCTACTCCAGCTAAAACCAAAGTAATTCAAGTCAAGTGACAGGGCTACCTGGGGATCCCTGCTAACCATCCCCATCTTACAACAGATCACTGCAATCTAAATCAGAATAATAACCCAAACTTGTCACTCTGACCATACAATATGTTTCAAATCATCTTCCAGGTCCAGGGTGATCCAGTATGCTTTCTCTAGCTAGCAGGAGAACACCAGGACCGGACAAACTGAACATCCTGATAGTAGTGTGTCAGTGTCTGATTTGGGCGAGATGCCATCAGCATCTGCCCATCCCTTCTGGATATCTCACATGAAATATGCTGGGAAATAAAACAAACATTGAGATGTTTATCCATAGTATTGTCATAAGAATAGTCTGTCCAACTAGCATAGATTTAATATTTTAATCTCCCAAAGGAAATGGTAATTAAAAACCCTATTTCAAATATTCACAGTAAGATGAAGTACTCCTTTTTTATTATATTATCATGTTAAATTATTATGTCTGTGTTCATGCTATAAAAGATACATAAAATATAGCAATACTAACCTCTCTTAAATTGCCCCATGTGTAAACCATGAGATTTATTCACCCTGAAAAGGAAAAGATTGAGAGGTACCTTCTTAGCATGAGGAAGCAGCTGTTTGTAGAATCCCTTTAAAATTGAAGATCTGAAAAGTATTTCAGTGTAACTAATAATAGTTACACTGGTGTGTTAGGTTATTATTTTTGTTTTGTGAAAAAATCTATGATATTTGGTTGAATGTGTTGAAATTGATAACCATCACTCTGTCTCATTAGTTTTTTATCCTTGTGAAAATCTAAAGGAAATTCTGTGCTACAGCTGCTTTCTCAGGCGAAACTGGCTTTCATTTCAGTGTATTGACTTTGTGGGAGCTTACATTAGAAATAATGCACTTAAAAGCCCCCCTAATGCCCAAGCAAAATTGACATCCTAAACAACAATTCATCTTTTGTTTGGGTTTTTTTTTTTGGTGTTTTGTTGTGAGTTGAATTTCCTCTGGTTTTTTGTTTGTTTGTTTTGTTTTGTTATGTTATGTTATATTTTGTGTTGTTTGATTGTTTTTTTTCCCCAACATTCTTCTGGAGGATTGGGAAATAGTATCTTATTAACTCTACTTTTTCCACTCTGACTATTGCTCAAGATTGCCCATACCACCAGAACAAAAGACTTTCAACATAATTCCTGTGGGACCTGCAGCGGAAACGTCAAAGTAAAGCTTAAATTTAAAAATATATATTTATTTTGATAACTTTCTGAACTGGGGACATAAGCTTATTTTTTTTGAGGGTAGAATATTACCTGTTCCTGTTTCATGTAAGGAGGAAATATCCAGGAACTTATGAAGACCTTCAAAAAAGAAAATTATATTTACTATACCAAATAATATTTATATGAAAAAATAAATTTACTGTGTAGATGCAGGAGGTTTTTTTAAGTTTTGAATCATAAAGAAAATAAGTAGTTCCCTTTCTTCATGGTTAATATCTATGATATATTGTACATATCACACTGATAGCCCACAGAGATCATTGTCTATGTAAAGAAAGCATAGACCACATACGAAAATAAAGAGTATGTTACAAGAAAACAAGGAGGTACAGAAGTTGTCCAAACAGTTTCTAAAACCTCTGTTTATACTTCTAAGAAAATTTTCTATATTTGCCTTGAAACAACAGGAATTCTCATCAACTTCTTCTACTTCCAAGGTCGATTATATAATTCTTTGAATAATATCCTCATCTCAATAATGGATTTAGTTACAAGAAGTATTTTCTACCCATCATAATACTTGGAAAGTGCACAATAACCCCATCTCTCTCTATGACTTTGCTGCTGCAAACTAGCCAAAACCAGCTGCTTTGTTTATACCCTAAATCAAGGATGAAGCTGTGAGTTGATCAGGGTGTTGATTAGTTAACCACTAATCTCTCCTGAAACTCAGGGGATGCTAGTGAGCTCAGTTTTCATGCTGAAGGATATCTTTTATATATTTTATTGTTATTGTTTTTATTATTGTTATTATTTATTTATTACACAGCATTCTGATCATACTTTTCAAGGGTAATATGAGTGTTCTTAAGACTTTGTGTGCATTGCATAAAGATTGCCAGAACATAGGTCAGTAAGTTCGTGGGTGAATGTGAACTATTGTTTACTGCATGTTGTCATGCACCATCTCAAAAGGAGATGGAAATGTAGAGATGATGCCAGATCTTCCTTCCCTACATTAGACAGAAAGAACTGTCTGTCTCCACGAGACTGTGCTGTCTCTTCTAAAAGAATGTCACAAATTTGTGTGCTCAGAAACTCAACAGCTGGAAACTCTCTGAAACCGCATGTCAGTCAAACTCCTCCCCATGTGCCTTTTGGGGTACTGTGCTCTTCATGGGCACTTGACAAAAGTCTTTGCCTTAAAGCACGGGAGTCCCTGTTCCATGTTCTGGCAGTTTGCCTATTGCCAGAAGCTATTACGAAGTTCTGAAAATCCTAAGAATAAGAAAAATTGATTTGCAATGATTATAGGAGTTACTGCTCAAAAAAATAATTTAACATTTGGAAAATTAAATATAGAGGTGTTCACCCGGGCAGTGCAGCTTACTACTCTTAGGCTAACATTTTAGTATAAATGTCAAACTCTTGAGCCTCTGTATATTTGTGAAAGCTAGAGATAGGAGGAAAGCTAAGAGTATGGGAATGAGAAATGGATTTTGGGGGAGTGGTGGTAGAGAAATTTGGTATTGAATCAATCATTCTTTTCCAAATTATACCAAAGTGCAAAGAGATCCATCAAATGATGGGGATGTTTTGATAACACATTCATCTGTACCTTCAGTTTCTTCTTTGCAAAGGAACAGATGGAAGTATAGTCTAAAAGAAGGTAAGTATATATTTTTGGATTTTAAAGCGAGGCATTAAAAAATAGAAATATGAAGGTGATTTAAATATGCTCAAACATAACAAAATTTCTGATGAACAACTGTGTTTATTTAGAAATTACAGATGTACCTAATTTTTAACTTGCAAATTAGAAAAAGAAATATTGATATACTTTGTCCTGGCTTATGAATTGGACTATCTCCACAGAATTAAATCAAGTTATCAGAAGAATAAGGAAAATATTTTCTGTCTTGAAAGTAAAAATTATTCTTTTGCAAAGCTTGAGAGATGATATGATCACAACTATGAGTACAATCACAGACTGAGTACTAGACAGAGAAAAAATAACATTGTATGAAACAAAGGAGTCGGAATGGTTCCCCCAGCAATCTCTGTTGAATTGGATAAATGTGAGCTTGTTGAATGCACTGTCAGATGGTCTGAAACAAAGGTCTTGTGAGTAGTGGCTGAGGGAGCTGGGGGTGTTTAACCTGGAGAAAAGGAGGCTCAGGAGAGACCTTTTCCCTCTCCATTAGCTACCTGCGAAAAGGTTGTGGAGAGGTGGGAGTCCATCTCTTCTCTCAGGTAACAACTGACATGAGAAGTGGAGATGGTCTCAACTTGTCCCCATGGAGGTTTAGATTGGATATTAGGAAAAATTTCTTCACTGAAAGGGTGGTCAGGCATTGGAACAATTTTCCCGGGGATGTGGTGGTATCGCTATCCCTGGAAGTGTTAAAAAACCCATGTGAATGTAGCATTTAGGGACACAGTTTAATGGTGAACATGGTGGTAGCAGGCTAACAGTTGGACTTGATGATCTTAGAGACCTTTTCCAGCTTTCGTGTAGCTATGATTCTATGGCCATTACATGGGAGAGAATGTTAAAGAACCCAATCTCAAATTACACAGAGTGAAGTTTTGATGTTTTTTTTTTCAGATGAGTTCTACTTTATCATTTTATGTCAAGATATCTGTGAGAAAGCTACCTGTGTATTCAAAAGCTAGTACAGCATAGACTTCATGTATAAAAGATGTGACCCAAATAAACATCATAAATTTACAACAAAAGAATCAGTGGGTAAGGAGATATTTCCAGTTTGGAGATGTTGTTTTTCCATTAGTAGCAAGAGCATTTACTTTATTTTTTCCTTTATTATCAGCATCGGCTGAAAATACTGTTCTTTCCAATATTATTTTTTGTGTGATTTATTTATAAGGCATAAAATGCAAAAATAAGGTTATGCACCTCATTTTTTGGATAAATATTTACTTTTATTTATTAAAAATATATGCTTAAATACTTTGAAAAAAACCCCACCTTTTCACCAAAAGCAAAAAAGAAAATTCATTAGAATAAAAAAGATATTCCTAAAACAACCTGGGTTTAATTTCTTTTTACGAAATATATTTATCCATAATTTTTCTGAGTTATTTTCATGACAATGATTTGATGATTTTCAATATGTGTAATTTTTTAAACTACACTTTTTTGTTAGACAATCTCCACTGAACAAGTTGTCAGAATGTAACAGGGTTAATCCCCTGTAGAGTGTACTTGATAAACAGAAAATTCCTTTTTAGAAGAAATTTATTGACTAGATCAGCCTCAAATTAGCTGATTGTAGCCTCCAATTGCAACCTCAAATTGCTTCTTGTTAGAGGTGCAACCACTGCCCCTTGGCCTCAGGTATTCCATTTTGTGGTTATAGATTTTATGACTGCACTGGGCTGGTCAGTATTTTTCTTCATAGCAGCTCATATGGGTCTGTGTTTTAGATTTGTCCCCAAAAGAGTGTTGATAACACAATGTTTTACCTATTGATGAGCAATGCTTCCACAACAGCAAGGCTTTACTGTTTCCCAGTCTGTCCCACCAGGCTCGGGGTGAGAAAACACTGGGAGGGGACACAGATGGGACAGCTGATTCCAACTGACTAAAAGGATTTTCCATACCATATGGCATCATACTCAGCAATAAAAACTGCAAAGAGGGAGTTTTTTCAACATAGCCATCATTCAGGGCTTGACTGGATATCAATCTGCTTGTGGGAGGTGGTGAGTGATTGCATCACTTGGGGTTTTTGTTAGGAGTTGGTGCACTGGACTGTTTTTCTCTCTTTCTTAAAATGCCTTTATTGCAGCCTTTGCACTTTCTCAGCTTTGCTCTTCCAGTTCTGTCTTCCATCCTACTGGGGCAGAGTGAGTGAGCAATTGCATCAGGGATTACCTGCCAGTCACAAAACAGTAACTGTCTGATGGAAATTTCCAAGCAGCTTTTTAAGAAAATTACAAGGGTTTGCCCTTGTCATATCACTTTGGTAAGGCTCAGCAAGGGTCTGCATATGCTCTTTTTGGAAAAACACCACCCCTGTCTCAACATGGGTACAACAGAGCCATAGAAAACTGATCAAATCCAAAGTGAATGAGAACCCTGTCACTGATCAGCATTGTATGGTGCTACGGTCTGTCTGCTTCTGTCAGAAAAAAAGGGAGATAAGGAAAACACAGATGTCTTGGAATAATTCAGAATGGACAGATAATTTTCTCTTTTCATTGAAAGTGTCTTAGCTGTTTTGACTCTGGTGCCGTTAAAGTCACGTTACCTAAAATCTGGTAATGTCTGAAAATCTTAAGAGTTTTATTCAGTCTTTTATAATGAAGTACAGCATACTTTACTGGAGACCATGCCATTGACTGCAGAAAATGCCACAAAAATATGGTACTCTTCCAATTGCAAAAAAACATCACCTCCCACAGTGCCATGTGACAAGTAAAGCAAAAAGTTTTCTGGCAATCTATGTAACTCATGAACAGTGGCATTACGCTTTCCATTTTCCTTTTCAGTAATATAGTTAGAAAACTGATTCTGATTTCCATTAACCACCAGATTACAAACAGAGTTCTAGAAGTACTCAGT
>VZTN01009875.1:15143-45723 GCA_013400515.1 Erpornis zantholeuca
AAATATATTCTTATATATGTATATAAGGATTTCAAAAATACACCTCTCATAAAAAAAAATCCCAATATTAAATGTAAAATATCGATTTTCCAGTCATGATCAGGACTTCAGAAAAGTATATAATGTTTTTGACCCTCACTTAAAGTAAAAATATACACAATATATAAAAAAGCACGTTATTGAGAAGAGAAAAAGTCCAAAAGTTTCTTTCTCTTTTTTCTTAATTAACAACACCATTTAAGACTTGCCACAAACCTGTCAGGATGGAAAGCATGCCACAGAAGTCAGTGGAAAACACTACCTATAATCTCATAATAGCCACTGAGAATTTATAATATGTTAGAGAACAGCAAGGTATAATAAAATCTGATAAACAAGCAGACATAGATTTTGAATTCTGCTTTATTATCTTTAACAAGAGTCTTCCAGGATTGATTAGTTTGTCATTACAAGAGAATTTGATTTTTTTTTATTCAAGCAGACAATGAAGTCAACTATCAGACAAAATTATATTCAATACCAGAAGATTACTTGCACTCTGTTCATGTATATTCATTCTTGAAGTGGTCATTTGCAAATTACTCTTCTAAATTTGTATTCTGACTGGGGATATAAGTAGAATAAGTCTACCCCAGAATAAATTCATAACCTTCTCAGAATGACATTACAAATTCAACTTAAACTAGTAACAGTCTGTCTTTACTACACTTACATATTTTGAGAAGTTTGTTTATGAGTAACAATTAAAGAAATAAATGTGGCAATTAAAGAAATAAATTTCAGTCCATGTTGTAACTGAAAAAGTTGAAATTGAAGTGGTTCTTTTACTTACACACAGCAAATTTTCTATTAATAGAAGCATTGATAGACTAAATGATCTTTCCCTTGATCAACCTAGTGTCTGTTCTGCGTTTCTCTCACTGAATTAGCCCATTACAGCATAGAGGATTTGTATAATAAATTAAAATTAAATATATATGTCTTTGTAACATAAATTTTCTGTAATTTATCTAATGATTTAACAAAAGTTATAAATTGATTGTAAAACATCTCAGTGGCATACATTAATTCATGAAAGAAAAATCCAAATGAATGGTCTTTTTAAATGCATTCAATTAATTTTTATTATATACTGAACAAGCATTGACTAATAATAACTGACAGGGAAGAAAGGGGGAAAATTATTTAACAAGAAAATTTATTTTATTTTATTTTATTTCATTTCATTTTCTGTTTTTTATTTTCTGTCAACCCAATAAAGTCCATTATTCAATACACGCTGAAGGACCAGTATCTGGCTAAGCAGAGTAAAATTCTTAGTTTAAGATTCTAGTTCTTCAAACATAGATTGGAAAAAAAAAAATAAATCTCTCTCTATATGTGTTTTTTAAATTACCAGTGCTCAAAGTCATCACTTCAGTGAAGACATGGACCCTAGCTCTGTCTGGAGAACTAAAGGGCATCTTTCCTGCTGTCTGTATGAGTGATGTCATTACAAAAACAGTTCTTTGCTTTCCCCATGATCATGCCTAGCCCAGGAAAGCAGTAAAGCACACAAACCTTCAATCTCTGCTCCCGTCCTTGTCACACAGCAGATAAAGCTCTGCGTTTTATCGCATAAATCAATAATCCAGCTGCAACTGTTGGTCTTGTTAGTAATGCTTCCATTATGCACAGAGAGTATCTAACCAGAGACACCGGAAGCACGCACAGTCCTGGTGACCCAGACAGATACTTACTCATTCATCTTTCTGTGATTTTATTAAATTGTCATCTGTCTCGGGAAGACTGTGACTTTTTTCTGGGAGTTTCAACCAGTCATCTAAGCATTGTTAGTTTGCTTTTACAGCAGAAATGTTAAGGCTAGAGTTTTAAAGCAGGTTTTAGATGTCAAGGGAAAGGCAAACAGTGGTGGAAAGCACTGTGATCTGAGTGAAAATATCCTTTCTTGCTTCTCCATGATGAACCCTGGAAGGCAGTCCATGACTGCCAATGATGGATAGACCATAACTGGAAGAAACTAAGGCAGGTTGCACACCAAAAAAGGTGCACAAGGCTAGAGTGGGTCAGTGAGTGGGAAACAATGATCCAACTGTAAGTAGGAGCTACCTGGTTGCAGAAACATCACAGAGCCTTGTCCTGTAAGTTTAGTAAGGTTTCAAGTTCAAGAACCTGCCAACTGATATCCAGTCCTTTTGAACTGTTCTGAATCTTTTGCAGGTGCTCGAACTTCCTTGGGACATGCACAGTGCCGTCCAACACCACAGCTGGGATTACACTGTCATGATGTAGAACTTTTTTCTGGAATGGGTGAACCTCAACTACAGAATTCTTCAGTCCTGCTGGAAGCTGAAATCCTTGATCAAGTTTGAAGTTCTTGGTCAGGCTGTATTGAAAGCATGCTATTCAATGAAACTTTGTGGCTAAATATGGGATAAACCTGTGTGGGCTTGGCCAGATACCCATTTCCTAGAACATTCTTCATGTTGGTTCTTCACTGATCAGTCACTTCTTACCAGCTGATATCTTACAGCTCCTGCTCTCAAGAAGCTCTTAATGATGACCTCTCTCCAAAGTGATGTAGTGTTTTAAAAGTCAGTCCTGTGCAGTTCATTAAGTTCTCTACTGGATCAGAAGATGCTAAAATTTCCCTAAAACTTACTTTTTCTTCCTGAAATTTTACTCCTTTTTTGCAGTAAATTTTATAAATATTAATATAAGAAGAAGAATGTACCATATCAAAACTATTCTGGAGAGTTCTTCCTCAGGAAAGATCCTACCAAAAGTCAGTAAGTAGTTATTGCCACGAGTTTTGGAATATTATTTTATTTAACAAAACATGTCACTAACATTTAAAAAAAATACTTGGCACCTGTTTTTTTTCAGCAGTTTCCACTGCATAAAACTTGGTCATGATTTCTGACTTGTAATTAACTTTTCATTTACATTGATCATGCAGTTAATCTCAGTAAGTTTTAAGGCTTTTATGATTGGAAAATGTCCAGAACTACTCAAGCAAGAAAGTGTTTTGTTCACTCTTATCACAGTATAAAAAGGACACAGCAGTTAATTTTATGTTATTGAATTATTGGGCAGCGTTTCTAATATATGAGTAGAAAAACAGTAGGGTGCATCAAGCTGCCTGATGAGAGCTCAAAATAAGGGTGAGTAGGAGCAGAGCACCAGCGATAGATAATCTTACAAGTGATTAAGCTCTTTATAAATTGATCTAATTTTAGTTTTCTTTTAATGTCTCTTTTCTATCTTATTTCATGACTTCCCTGAAGATTTTCTCCAGTTTGTCAACCCAGAAAATTTTATTAGTCATTGTATTTCTATTATTATTCCATCATGTTGAATCATTATTTTTACCCCCTCAAATGATCCTCACAGATGTATTCAGCTGCTTAATTTTTCATCAACATCTACTCTATAAATATGCTTTCTGTGTGTAATATTTTTATTTATGAGTATCAGATTTTGGACTCTCTCATTTCATCTGAAAATGTTCTATATCACCATATGTCACCAGCCAACAACGTTCACAATTGCCTCTTGAACTATGATTAAATTACTTCCAGTTCTTCAGAAGGAAAATAATGGATGTCACACAAACAGCATAAAAAACAAACACACACAAAAAAAAAATCTCATTTCCATGTTTGTCTCTAAAATCAGCTCCAGAGTAATATTCAAAGTTTGCAATGTTTGTCAAGAGAATAAAGGTTTAGTGTGTGGCGTTTTTTATCCAGAAAGTGATAAATTATAAAAGATTTGTTTTGAAGACTGCCAAAGGACTGTCTCATATGTGCCCTTATATACATACATAAATGCATATATATATGTCTCTGTGTGTATATCTAACAAAAGAGAGATGAATGCCTGATGGAAAATCTAACACATGAAACTGAAAAAATTGCAGTAAACATCCGTTTGTCACTAGGCAGAAAAAAAACGTGGGTGGTAGGACAGAAATATTTCATCCATGAGTGCTGGAATGCAATTAGGAGAGATGCATGAGGATAGGAAGAAAGGAAATGGCACCCTTGTTTTCAGAAAGGGCAAGAACAAGGATCTAGGGCACTACCAGCAAGTTAGCTTCACCTCCATCCCTGGAAAGGTGATTGAGGGCCTCATTTTGAAGGCCATCTCTATAAATAGGGTGGCAAGAAGGTGATCAGAAGTCAGCATGGATTCAATAAGAGTAAATCATTCTTGACCAACCTGATTGCTTTCTATAATGAAACAACTACCCAGATGGATGGGGGAGAGCAGTGGATATTGTCCGTCTCAACTTCAGCAATTTTTTTGACACTATCTCTCACAATTTCCTCATAGGCAAACCCAGGAAATGTGGACTTGAAAAGTGGATAGCGAGGTGGACTGATAACTGGCTAAACAGCAGATCCCAGGAGCTGTGATCAGTGACACAGAATCTAGTTGGAGGCTTGTCACTATTGGACGTTGCCCAAGGTTCAATATTGGGCCCATTATTTTTTAATTTATTCATCAATGACTTGGATGAAGGGATTAAATGCCTTCTCAGCAAGTTCACTGATGACACAAAGTTGGGAGGGGTGGCTGATACCTAGATGGCTGTGCAGCCCTCAGAAGGACCTCAACAACTCGGACAGATAAACAGAGAACAGTCTGAAATTCAACAAAGGCAAATGCAGGGTCCTGCACCTGCGGAGGAATAACGCCATGCACCAGAACTGGCTGGGGCCAACCTGCTGGAAAGCAGCTCTGAGGAGAAGGACCTGGGGGTCCTGATGGGTAACAAGCTGTCCATGAGCCAGCATTGCTCTTGTGTCCAAGGACAATGATATCCTGAGCTGCATTAGGGAGAACATTGCCAGCCCATCAAGGAAGCTGATCCTTCACTTCTAATCAGTCTTAGTGAAGCCACATCTGGAGTACTGTGTCCATTTTTGGGCTCCTCAGTACCAGAGATATATGGAGCTCCTGGAGCAGGTCCAGTGGAGGGCCACGAAGATGATTAAGATCCCCAGCTGAGGAAGTTGGGCCTGTTCGGCCTCAAGCAGAGATTGAGAGGGGACCTCATCAAGGTCTAAAAGTATCTGAAGGAAGGGTGTCAAGAGGATTAAGTCAGGATCTTCTTGGTGGTTCCAAGGAGTAGGACAAGAGGCAATGAGCAGTTAAGTGATGCACAGGAAATTCCACCTGAATCTGAGGAAGATCTTTTTCTCTTTGTGAGTCACTGCATGCTGGCACAGACTGCCCAGGGAGGTTGTGGGGTTTCACTCCTGGGGGTGTTCAAGAACTGTCTGAACAAAAGCCTGTTCAAATGTGCTCTAGGATGATCTGGCTTGAGCAGGGAGGTTGGAGCAGATGACCCACTGTCATGGGTGGGCCCAAGACCTTCCAATCTTGCCCATTCAGTGATTCTGTAATACCAAAATTTAGGAAGAAAGTCATCACTATTGATGTCCTGGTTAGCAAAATACAGAAGAGGCAGTTGGGCAAGAAAGATATGAGTATAGGAGGATATCTTTGTAAGGAACCATTGGAAAATCTATTAAGTCATTTTGCCTACTTGACTACTCTGGAGTCCTACAACTGGTCAGAAGAGAAATGACAGGCATAAATTGATTTTATTTACACAGTAAAAAATAGAAGGGGAAATTCCCACCTGGGTTACTGCTTATTAAATTTTCTGGATGCCTCTAACTAAGAATAGAAATTCCATTTTCAACTAGACAAGGCCTGGAAGAAATAAACAAAGTCGCTTATGACTTTATGTCTTTTTCAAAGGACTACACACACCAGAGTTTATAAATGTTACTTCATATGTGATTAATAATGAAGAAACCTTACAGAGATTATCAGTAGTCAGCTTTATTCCACCAAAGTTTTTCACCAAAAATGGACAATTTCATGTGTGAAAGTCATCACACGTGAAGTTTCTAAAATCTCTTCATGCATTTACACATCAAGTTATTCTACACTTCTTTTTAATAATCAGATCTGTTGAGGTATTTACCCAAGTTCCATATTAAAGTGTAATCAGATATTAAAATGAGACTAATTATAGTTTTATGTTCAATGAGTCAATCACAGTTGCATTTATGTAACTGCAGTTTAAATACCGCACTTGCATTTTGACAGATATTCTTGGAATAATATGAAAAAGACAACATTAGAGAGAAAATATTATGTAGCTTATCCGTTGAGCTCTGAAAGTTAAATAGAATACATTCTCATTAAAATTTTTTTTAAGATCTTTTTTAGTTATCCAAGTCCTCAGTATAAATAACCCCGATGTTTCTTTTTTCTGAAGATTATATAAAAATACCTGATTCTTTATCTTATCTTGATGTGATCTCTTTTGATAGGTTAGTCTATATAGGTAGAAATTACAAATAATTTAACAACGCATTGTCCTCTAAATGCGGATTAAAGCAACTGAAAATATACAAGTTTGGTTCATTTTCAGTACTGAAAATGGACAAATATATTAAGAGGAAATACTGAAATGTTGTCATCAAAAGAACTGTTAAAAGATTTGCATCCTGAACTTCCCAGTTTCGAAGAATTCTGAAAAAAATCTGCTCATGATCTGTAAATAAATTATTACATTTCACATTTAAATATTTTGTAGAACTCAAAATATCTCAGATAATTTTTATCTTGTCTCATGAAAATATATTTTAGACTGTTCCAAAACCTTTACTAATGACTTTTCCTTCAACCGTAAAATACAAGAAATATATTATCTGCACAATTTTCTTTAAATATTCTTAGGTGGGTTGGTAGGTAGGTAGATAGCTATATATCATATTAAATCATACCAATAACTAAACATATAGGCTCAGAAGGACTATCCATGACAGGCGTTTGTGCCTAATTTCCCTAACCAGAGCATGATAGCAGCTACATTCTCTTCAGAGTATAACCAGGAATTGTAACAAAGAGTATCAGCTCTGGTCTGTAGGGAAATACCGAGGAGGCAAAACTGCCTTAAGGCTCATATTCCTTAATTATTTAAGCCTCCCACATTAAGAGTCCTCATGAATCAAAACTTACCTGTTTTGTCTCTGTCTGATGTAGAGTTAATTTTCTTCACAGTATCCGTGTTCTGGGTTGACCTTGGCATGAATTTATTCTGAAGTCCAATATTGCATTGTGGTAGGGAGAAAGAAGACAGAATTTAAAGTGTTAAAATACATGAGGTGTATTTGTCATCCATAACTTTTAAAATGTCTTCTATAAGTGCAACACCCAGGAAAAAAAAAAAAAAAAAGAAAGAAATAAAAGAAACTAAAGATAGTATCTTTCTGTTTTCAATGAAAACTAGATTGTTAGGGTACTATGTGATAAAATATGCCTTCTGCAATCCCTGTAACTTCTTTTTTTATTTTATTATTTGGATGTAAGCCACAGTGAGATATGGGGTAATTCCATAAAACTTCTATTTTAGGCTTGAAGCCATCTGGGATAATGAGTGCAAAACCCAATTTCCAATCAGCCTACTCACATTTCTGGCTATTTTCCAAATGATTAGCATAAATAAAAAAGAAAAAAAAAAAAAACAACATAGTGGAAAATACCTAAATTAAAGATCAAATTTTCTTAATATACAATTAAAAATTTTGGTCCTGGCAGGAGAGTAGAAGATGAAGGCAGGCTTCAGACTGAGAGGAACATCCTAAGTAAAGATTATTTCCTCAGTGCCTGATTGCATACCTGTCTGAACTTTAATATTCCTCTTAAATCAGCAGAAATTAAATTATTCTACTCAGTAGGTTTTTGGTTGGCTTCAAATATGAAAGTTCATTAAGAAAAAATAGTCATAAGCAAAACCAGTCTGGGAACGGCTCTGTAAGGTTCATTAGTGCTAAAAGATTATGAGGAATGCTAGGTATTTCATATACCTTCAGGGAGTGCCACAGTAGCTAACCAACATGGAAAATATATTTGGGTGCACATATAAATATGTAAGATTCATTACCTTTATGGGGAAAGTTGTATATTTAACACCTTATTTAACAAGCTTTGGACAAAGATTCTTTAAAATAAATGCTGAGGTTGTACCTGTAGCATCCTTTTTTGTTACTTCACTTGGGGATGTTTGTTCAGTGAAGATAGATTCTGCACAGTATTGTTGCAGCTCAGAAAGGTTAATCTTGCATAATGAACTACCGTGGAGCAAGGTTTCCCATGAAAAAGGTGTTATGTTTACTCTCTGTCCCTTATCTCTCAGTACCATCATGACATCATGGAAGATAAAACTTGTGGAAGCCTTATGAGCATGGGGAGTCAGATTGGGATTGTTAAATGTATTTGTCCCAGGAAATTGCCCATGAATGCCAAATAAAAGCAGAGGAACTCATTTATGCTGAAATCAGCTTAAATCACAGGACAGCAGACTTGCTGTGCCCACACTTGGCCTTTAATCCTGGCTGCCAGCCATATAATGCCTCTCTAAACCTAAGACACAAATAACGTTTCTTGAGCAGGGATTTTTATTCTCTCATTTCGAAGTATCTAGGATAGTTAGAGATTGTTTTATGGTATATGAGAGTGGTAATTCTCATACTACAAAACTGAGGTTACCTCCTGCAAGACTGTAGTATGACTTGAGTATATAAAAGATTGTTTGAAAATGCTAAGGTGCCTGGGACAGGCAAAGAATCACATTTGGTACAGCCTTGGTTATAATATCTCTCAGAAGTGATCCCTACAGTGAAAAGCCCCTGGAGCACATTTGGCCATTATCTTGGACATATTATTTTTGGAACAGCACAATGCAGAGGCAGGCAATGAGAAGGAAGCAAATCGTAAGGAAGAAGTTCATCACTCAAATGTGCTTCCTCAGCCTTTTTATTATTTAGCAGAGTATCCTTACATTTTTAAAAGTCTTGTGCATAAAATTGCACAAAAAACATTGCATAAAATAAACTTAAACTCTAATATTTTTCTCCTCTTTGTAGAGGAAACAAAACAAAACGGCATCCAACAGAAAAATGAAAATTTAACAGCATTTTCTTGAGGGCCACTGAGTTATTTCTTTTTGCAGTTGGTGAAATATTACAGCACAGAAGGCTGTACATATTATTCTGGAATAGTTTTCCACTGTGTATTCTGCATACACTGTTCTGGCAGCTCTATTTTGATTCCTTCAAAATAAACATCTCTGAATTTATAAAACAAAATAATAAAGTAATTATATTAATTACAATTTCAAGCATCAATGGAATTATAAGAAAAACAAACCAAACAGTTTACAATTAGAAATGAAAGCTTTTGAGAACACCTAAAATAAAAGAGATATAAAAATGAAACCTCTAGACTGAACCTGTAGTGAAATATTATTTGGGATCTTAATTTCTACTCTTTTTCATTGAGGATCTCTCGGATCAGGAGCCCAGTGAAGGAAAGATTGCTTCAACTCCCATATCAAACAAGAAAGAAGGCTGAGCATGAATTCCCAATGGGTATATGAAGAAATAGGCACATACAACACAGACCTACAAAAATACACAGCTGATCACACCAGTCACAGACAGACACACAGTTCACATGAACACAGCACAAAAAATCTCTTACTGCTTCCCTGTGTGACTCATCAGGATAAAGGCCAGTTAGTGAAAAATATGCACATATAGATTGTGCAACATGGATCCCTCTAGCTCAGACACTTGGTCTGCCCAATAGTTGCTCCTGCTCCCCAGTCTCCCCAGTGGCTGGACTCTCTCCCATGCCCCTGTGCTGCAGCCCTACTCCAGTTTCTGGTACAGGACCCCTTGTATGCACGCACTAGCACACACACAGACACAAACACACACATCCTGGATCCCTCCAGAACTGGCATCTCACACAGAGTCCATCCTTGCGCTGGTTCTGGATCTTTGCTCCTCCCCAGTTTTGTCAGGCACAGATGGACCGAACACAAACACACAAATTCATCTCAGTCTCCAACTAAGTTATTTAGCTTCCCCTGCCCTGTACCACTGCACTCCTCTGTGTGTAGGGAGATGACATTTTTATTGCATAACCAAGCATTTTTCTTGAATTGCTTTTTTTAGCCACAAATCTTCCTATTTTCTGTCTTTTATATAACAGTACTAGTTATAAATGACATGTCAATGTTTTGATGCAGTTAAAATAACAGCCAATAATTTTTGCTAGGACAAAGAGTCTATCTTATTGGATTAGTTTGAACTTTACTAATACTTAAATAAATAATGTAATGCTATATATTAAATTAAAGAGGACATTAATTTATGCATCATTAAAACAGAGAATTGCCATATGTGCAATTGTTGCAAAAAACTTAAATGACTTTAAGGGAATTAAGGGTTAATACTGAAGTTAAAAAATTACTTAGAATTGGTATAAGTTATCAGACATCAGTTCTTGCAAAAATTGTGTAAGCGAAGCTCAGTTTATTTTGCTCTCTTAATTAGACCATATGGTCTAGACAAGACCATCAAAAGAAAGATGACACATAAGGAGACTATGTTCTGGAAAGCTAAAAAAAAATACTGTTCTTTGAAATGAATTTCTCTGTAAAACAGAAGAAAAGTATTTTAATGACTATACGGATGATTCACTGTGGAATACCATGAAAAATTTCAGAGAACAGCAGCCTAGATAAGCCTCTTTTGTGCTGACTCATGGGGTGCTTTGCAGCTTTTGTTCCTGTGAAAAGGAAAAGAACAACCTACAGCTCTCAAATGAACACACATTAAATGCAAGTAAATAGAAGTAGTCACTAAAGGAGGAAGGAATACACAGGACACTACTGCAAATGAAATGTGTGACAATGGAACAGATGTTGATGCATAAAGTATCTGGAAGACAACAGAGGTGACATAATTTATAGTAACAAGAGTGTTTGCATAATTCTGTCTTCCTCAAATGAAGCAGTATCACAACACTGATACAAAATATGTGTCATTACAGCTTTATTATACGAGAAAGTGGTGACTAACTTACTTGGAAGAGAGGGCAGGCGGTGGAATTCTCAAAAGGGCAAATGGAATATCTCTAGGATAGTTCTTGTGAAAGGAGAATCCAGCCTGATGTTAGAACTTTTGCACTTCTTGCACTACTGAGGCAGAAACTTTCAACTTTTCAACTTTTTTCAAGGCACAAAATTGCAACACATATAGTTGGAACGAATAAGAAGTCTGAATCTGTTAGTCTTCCAAGTCTAGCAAATTTCCAAGTCTAGTTTTCTGAGTCTCACATTTCTACAGCCTATGAGAATAAAAACTTCTAAGTAGCTGCTGGATCACAGTAACTTCTCTAGAAAAACTCAGTCATTGCAAGCATGAGGGTGTCCTCTTTTGTTTTCCATGTGGAGAGATTGAGATAGCAAGCAACTTTGACCTCAATGAGCTGCAAATCTGCTCCTGTTCATACACAAAGATATACACAAAAGAAAGAGTAAGGTGGTTACAGACTTTCCTCCAAATGAATGACCAACTTTGATTTATTTCTTTGTACATTGATGTATTTACCTCTATCTCTCTCCCCCTCCATTCTACTAAGTAATTATATGTGCACCGAGGTACAGCATCTTTAGTATCTTGCAGCATACCAAAAATGCTAAAAAGAAAAAAATATGGCTACAAAGGATATCTGGAAGGCAACTGGAGGTAGCTTACAAAGGATCATTAGTCATGAACTCTCCAGGGTAGAAATCTAATGACATGGACTTGAATGGGTCGTTATTTTTTTTAAAGAAAACTAAGGTAATGAAGAAAAATCTTAATGCTAACAATTTTGTAAAACAATTGCTGCTTCAAAATCAAAAGGTCTGGCACATATTCAGGACGTTTTCATTAGCATGCTTCTCTGAACATCAGGAAAATTATCCCGCAGTCTGTTTCACTGGCTAATGTTATCACTGGCACCACAAAAAGAGCCAGTGTATGACACAGCATCCCTGAATAAGGCAGATGCTGAATGGCATCCCCAGCAGCAAGCCCACTGAAGATGTAGCTCCTGAACAGCTATGTAGGAAAAGAAGCATCTGCTAAGGATAACAAGGCAGAAAGGACAGGATCAGACCTTTAAAACATAATATCCATTTCATTATTATATTAATATTAGCAATTTAGAACCGTATCTTCCTGTATGTGAGGTTTTGTTGTTCTTACTTTACTTGCTATCATTTAAAGGTAATTTTAAAGGCTGGTAATTAAGCTCTCCATCTTGTGGGCACAGAGTTATGTATACCCCTGTTCTCTTTCCCTCTTTGCACCTTTTAGGGAAAAGCAGAGACAGTTGTTTGCTTCTTAACTGATTTTTTTCTTTGAGAACTTTGCTTTAGTTCCACCTTGGTGTTGTCTGAACAGAAATGCTTTCTGAGTTTTCAGAGTAATATTAATTGTGTCCAGAAAGTGAACGCTATAGCTTTAAATTTCCCTGCATGACCAGTAGACATTCCTGAGAGAGGATGGGACTTTTAGTGTGGGGGACTGATATGACTTGATGGCTGCTAATAAATATACAACATAAAACATCTGAATGATCTTGCAAATAAATGTACCAGATATACAGTGATGCATATCCAAGGTGATAGTCTAATTTATGTGATATGCTCTGTAGTGTTTAGGTGTAAGTTATACTGAGAAACAAATTCAGCATTTTGAAATGTAATGGTGATTTATTTTGTGCTTTCATACAAATTCTGCAGTGATGTTTCTTTTCTCTCCATTTTTCCTGCTACCTTCACAATGGTTGCATGTAATTTCTTTCCCCAACTAATGTTCATTGGGAAGTCCAGGTGGTCAGTGTTGGTACTGATGTTGCAGCAGCTTTGACAATGTGTTTCCAGCTGGGTCAAATATTCTATGCAAATCAGACAAGTCAGGTACATCAAAAATATCAAAAAATGCACAAGTCACACAGGTGGACTAATTACAAGGTTTTGCATGAGTATGGTTTACAACACATTGTATTTGATGTGATGTCATGTTGCCTTGGGGTTTTTATCAAGACACATTAAGATTTGACCATGACTTTCCAGCCCCAACATCCAGATCAATGTTCTAGTCTAGACACGGCTTAACAAAATTCTGCAAGAATACCCAAAATACGTACTAATCTTACTGTGGCCAAAATTAAAACCACAATTTAATCAGGTTTTCTTGATTTAAGGCAATTTTTTCCCCTTTTGTATTTAGACACCAAATCCAGTAAAATGCAACATAAAAATCTTACCTTTCTTACCTTTCTAATATCAGTTATTGTAAGACTTTGCCAGCCACAGGAACTACCTCAGGTCATTACACCTCTATGTCATATAACTTATAAACATTTCTTCAGTTCTATAAATGAATAAATGTAAACTGGATAAATATTTATAAATTCTGACTCTAGATTCTGATTTATAAATATCATAATCATTCTGTCATATAAATCAATGTAATCATGTCAAATTTTATTGTGTTTTTTCAGTTAGTACTTAGAGATAAACTTAATTTATTTCGTCCTTAAAAGGTGAAACTTTAAGCAGTAGGAATGAGCTCCAGGTTCCTCTTGTTAATTCAGATGAATAATTACACTGTGATCTTGAAAGCTCTTGATATCTTAAAACTGAGAGTAAGAATGTGTAGGGTACAGACTGAAATTAGGAAGAATATTATACTTCTGGTTTATAATTCTGGCTCTTTAGCAAAGACTGTAAAATAACTTTTAGGCAAGCAAAATATAAATAAATGTTAAGGTTTATGATAAAACCATTTTAGGGATTTTTAGCTTACTGTTAAGGCTTTAAATCTGCCAGACTAATAAAGGTTTTTAAAGTTCTGCAATTGTATGTGAATATATACATACATACAAATCTCTCTCTCTCTCTCTCTTTATATATATATATGTATTTACTTAATAATATAAGAATATCTGTACTCTAACCAGCTCTTGCTGTGGATAAAGAGTTTGAGAATTGAAAAGAAAAAAAAAAAAGAAGAAATCAGAGGGACCAGCCAAAAGAAAAGAGAGAGAAAAGTATTTTTGTGTAAATTCATGGATGCAGAAAGGAGAACAGACTTTTGTTATATACAGTGAGTGAAGAAAACCGACCAAACAAACATGGAAGAAACGATGTGTTCTTTTATTAAATCCTCTCTGCAGCAGGCTGTCTTTTAAGTATGCATTACACTGGGAATTAAGTTTCCTTTCTCATCTTTACAATATTTATGTGTTTCTACAAGTAATGTCCCCTTCCTACATCAAAAATATTTGTGATAAAATCAATTTCTTAGGAAGTTTTGTGATTGACAAATTTATTTTTATTCCAAACAAGAAAAAAAAACGAAGCTTGAAAAGTCCCCCACTGAGAGCTGTTTAGAAACCTCACTGTTTATTTTCTTTTGTAGGCAAAATACTTTTGAACACACCAGTTCTGAAATATCAAGATATTGGAGAAATGTGAAGAAGAATGAAAGAAAAAGGCTGCTCTGTGCTTCTGCTTTCTAGTCTTATATAACACAGCAGTATCTGTCTGTGTGCTGTTAAAAAATACAAGACACAGGAAGTCTTTTGTGATACAGAGTGCTAAATAGTGATCACTAAAGAATAGTGATTCTTTAGTCAGCTGAATGATTTTTTTTTTAATAAAGTTCTGTCAGGACAACGACTCCTGTCTGTATATACACACAGGTACTTCAAGCAGTCCTGTTCTGTAACTTAGCTTTATTTATAGACTTAGCAATCTCAAACTTCCAGCACTTTTCAGTAGTTCTGCATAAGCTTTTTAGTTTAGAGAGTCAATCTCATTCTCCAATATGTTAATCACAAAAGTCGCATCAGGATTCACAGTATGGAAATTATGGCATTAGGGTCAAAAAGAATTACCCAGCCTCAGAGGAAGTAGCTTACAACTCCTGATTTTCCTCGTAGAAAGACACTGTGTCATAGATGTATTTTTTGTTTTATTATTGACCTTGATGTATTTTAAGAAATATTGTATTCTAACAGATTTTACCAATGAAAACGACCTTTTCAGGAAAACCTCTACAGATTTGCTAATTAACAGATTAATGTAGCCAATAACTATGATTACATCAGTTTCTGAAAACCTTTTTTGTAAAAGTTCCCTCACAGGATTTCAGTATCAAACATATGTGACTTTATTTCTTTTAGCAGATCTCCTTTCACATAATTTTTGTTTCCCCAGACATATGGGAGATGAAAGAATGTACAGGTTTTCCTGCACGGATATCCTCAAGTAACATCTCATTTTAAGACCTGAAACAAAAAAGGGAAATAAATTTATATCAGTAGCAATTATACTGGCAGGTACAGAAAACCTTCAAGTATTTTACATTACATGTTCTTCACACAGCAATCCCTGTTAGCATAATTTATGCTCGTTTTGAGGCAGAAAAAAGAGGAAAACTAAAAAGAGGAAAATGTGCAGATTGGAAAAAGAAGGTTTCTAGGGAATCTTTACATATTGATTTGATACATACTGGATTTACTGTAATTTGATCTTAGGTGTTAGTTTGCATTTTTGCTCTAGGGGGATTTTGATTAGATATTGTAAGAAATTAATTAACTTTTACGTTATTGACTCATCTAGCAGATTGTAATTTAAAATACGTATTTAGGACATGAACTAAGACAAAAATAAATTAACCTGATTATTTCACTTCCACTGGAGTCATCTGTGGGTCAAGGTCACAGAGTCCGATATGAAAATTAATTTTGTAGATGACAAAATTAATAAATAGATCCATTCAAATCACCACCATTATTTGTAATTTGACAACAGCCCTTGAAGCACAGTTTTCTTCCATTTTTAGGGATGTAGTCATGTCATTCACAGTTTGTTAATCTGGACAAGGTTTTCTGGTGTGAAAGTTTGAAACCTCTTATGATTTTTGAAAGGTGTTGCATCTCCTTCTCCATTCAGGACAGGAAGAGAGCAAATACCATCAAGTAGTTTGGTACCTGGCTGGGAGTAGCAGTGCTGTCCTTTCAAAAATTCTTCACTAATCAGTGAAGAGTGGAGGGAGTACCTGAGAGCATGGAGCTTGTAAGTTTTCAGGACGTCTCACAGAGTACTGTGAACCAGAGTGGGGAACACAGCTGATACGATTTAACCCTGGTTGTTCAGCCCCACACAGCTTACTGTCCCATACTGGGATCAGGGTGTAAGGGTAAAAAGGCAATTGAAAGGGTAAAAATAGAGAAATTTCATGGGTTGAGACGATGGACAGTGTAATAGAGATGAAATGTACTGTTGTCCTGGTGTCAGCTGGCATAGAGCTAATTTTCTTCTGAGTAGCTGGAACAGTGCTGTGTTTTTGATTGAGGATGAGAATAATGTGGAAAATACACAGATGTTTAGTAGTTGCGGAGCCATGCTTCCACTGAGTCAATGTCTCTTCTGTCTCTTATGCTCTCCTAGTCAGTGAGGATATGAGAGAGAAAAGAGGTGCACAAGAAGTTGGGAGGGGACACAGACAGAAGGCCCAATCTGGCCAAAGGGATATTCCTTACTATATGGCATCATGCTCAGAATATAAACTGGGGGTAAGTCTGCCTAGGGGATGTTTCTCAGGAACTGGCTGGGCATCAGCCAGCTGGTGGTGAGCAATCACATTGTACATTGATGTTAGGAAAACTTTCTTTTCTGACCATACAGGAGTCATCGTGGCAATCACACTGGCACCACCTGAGCTAGGGCCAAGGAGCCTTCACGGGGAGCGGATCCAGTGAGCTGAGAGGTGCCCTGCTTAACTCCCCATACACACTGAGTGCACTGTCTTCTCACCAGCTCGAACACAGGTTCCACAGAACAGAATCTCAGATATCTGCATCCATAAAATAACTTAACCATCATTCAAAAACAGAATAAGAACTTGAGCTGGTGCCTTGGAGGAGAGACCCTAAACAAAGGACTCCCTAGGCTTTTATAGCTTCACAGTCTGTGCACAGTAAAGTCTGGGGTCTTCCAACTGAGTCTTTGGCTCCTGCTGCGTCTGCCTCTGAGTGTTCATCTTCACAAGATCTCATGCTCTTCATAGTGCTAAGTGTTGATGCCAGCTCATGGCCTCGTCTCAGGCTCCAGGCACCCAGAGCTCAACCTGCAGCTCGGACAGCAGCTGCACACTGAGCTACCAGCACTAAATGTATTTCTCAATATTCAGTAGCTTTTTATATTATTCTATTATTATTGCTATAGTTTTTCCTTTTCTGTCCCATTAAACCGCCTTTATTTCAATACATGAATTTTGCTTTTTGTTCAATTCTCTCTCCCATCCCACAAGGTGGTGGTGTTTAGGTGCCTGCTGGATTAAACCACAATCATAAACCATAGACTATTTTTTAGCTTTATCTCTAGACACTTAAAACCCATGTATTATTTGGAAGGAATTTAACACTATTAAGGAAGAAAATGCTCAACTTCATCTAAGAATGCATTGCCTGCTTGTAACATCGAAAGAAAAATTACCATGACTTCACTGTATCAAACTCTTATTAAAAAAACGCCCTTGGAGTTCTTGATTTGTTTTCATATTTCTCCATACGTTGTTTTCTCTTCATAGAATCATTTATGTTGGAAAAGACCTGTAAGATCATGAAGCCCAATAGCTAACCCAACACTGCCACATCCACCAATAAACCATGCCCCTAAGCACTGCTGCTACACGTGTTTTAAACAACTCCGGGGATACTGAGTCTACAACTTCCCTGAGCAGCCTGGTCAATGCTTGAAAAAGTTTTTAGTAAAGAATCTTTTTTCCTAATATCCAATCTAAACCTCCCCTGGCGCGACTTGAGGCTGTTTCTTCTTGTTCTGTAAGTTTTTTACCTTGGAGAAGAGACCAACACCCACCTCACTACAACCTAATTTCGGGCAGTTGTAGAGAGGAAAAAGGTCTCCCCTCAGCCTCCTTTTCTCCAGGCTAAACACCCCCAGCTCCCTCAGCTGCTCCTCATCAGACTTGTTCTCCAGACCCTTCACCAGCTCTGTTGCCCTTCTCTGGACTTGCTCCAGCATCTCTATGTCTTTGTTTTAGTGAGGGGCCCAAATCTAAATATGGTATTCAAGAAGAAACCTTATCAGGACCAAGAACAAGGGGACAGAAACTTCCCTAGTCCTGCTGGCGTTTTGTGTGCTCCTATGCAGTATTTCTTGTTCAACATCTCCTATGCAGCATTTCTAGTTCAATATCTCTTTTGGTAGACATGCTTTACAGTCTGTCACACTATGTATTAAAAATAAAAAAATCTTTTTCTTTCTCTCTTTTTAGATTTTGAATACTTAGCATAATTAAATTCTTTAATACTTCAGATTTGTCTTTTAAAATCTGTTCTTTTTTAGCGTAAGATTCCTTATGTCTAATGTCATGATTAAAACCTAGAAGTTTTTAAATTGGATTGTCAGAACATGCTAATTTCAGAGTTATTTCAGAGTTTCTTCCACATGGAAATCTGTGCTCTCCCACATGACTTCTGCCAACGTTAGCTAACTAGGCTGTAATGCTATTTTAATGAAGAGAGAGATTTTTAATTGAGCACCTGGTTCCCCAAATGTGTCTGATTTTCACAAAATGGGTAATATTTTGACTGGTTTTGAAGACGTACTCGTGTAAAAGCGGCTGTAGAAAATGCAGACTGAGTAATCTGCATAGTTCTTTTACGACACAAATTCTTCTAGTAATACTGATTTTTTTGTAATTTCATGCTATTTAAAAAAGTCAATCCAAACCCAAATTGAACTACCTTCTCTATGCAGTATTCTATCTCAATCATGTTTACAGGATGTTTTAGGGTCTAAAAAGTCCCCAAAGCCGTACTGAGGGGAATTTTCTTCAAGATAGAGAAATCGATATAATGTCAGGGTTTATACCAGACTGGTAGATGATGCAAAGTATTGTACTTGCAGATCTGCAAAAGCGATGCATAGATGTAGTTAAATAATCTTATGTCTATTAAACTTTAGGCTTCTTACATATGACATCTGTAGTTGTGTGACTTTCATACTGCAAGTTTCTTTTCTTGATAAAATAGCATTGCTGTAGGTTTGACTTAAAGACATAAACCAGATTAAGTTCTCACAGAGAGACAATAGCTTTATTAGACCAATTTGATTTACAAAGAGTTGAGTTTTCCATAGATAATTTTTTTCTATACAGGAAACAGAAAAACAGGCTTTCAAAATTAAATATATGTGCTGCCTCCAATAGTTTATGTTTAGCTTGGTTATATGACTTGTAATTGTTGTGGTTTAACCCCAGACAGCAACTAAGTACCACACTGCTGTACACTCTCTCCCTGCCTCCTCCTGTGGGATGGGAAAGAGAACCAGAAAAAAAGTAAAAACTTGTGGTTTGAGATAAAAACAGCTTAATAACTGAAATAAATTAAAATTTAATAACCATGAAAACATCAATAATCATAATCATAATCATGAGAGAGAGAGAGGGGGAGGAATAAAACCGAGGAATATTAAGTGATGCACAATAAAATTGCTCACCAAGAGCTGACTTCTTGTCACTTCAAGCTCTTTCTCCTGGCTTCTTTTGCACCTGCTCAGTGGCAGATCATGGGAACATGGAAAGTCCTTGACTTAGAGTAAGCACTACTTAGCAATAGCTAAAACACTGTTGTGCTATCAACAATTTGCTATTCTGGCAATAAATCCAAAGCACAAGACTGTACCAGCTACCAAGAATAAAAATAACTATCCCAGCCAAAACCAGGACCAAAAGCAGAGATTACAAAAAAAGGTACGTAATAGAGAAGAGGCTACACACTATAAAGATAGATCAGACATACAAAAACAAACCTGGGAGGGTGTCCTGGAAGTAAAAGTCAAACAGTGTTTCATTGCAAAAAGAGAATGAAAATAATTTATCATTAAGAAGCAAGTTTGTGACGTAACTATTATGTAAATAACTACACTGATAGATGTTATTTGTTTCATAGATTGAAATGTTTGCTGTGTAAATGTGCAAATGAACTGATAGGAAAAATCTTAAACTTTAGGGATTCTTACAAACTCTGAGGAAAATATTTAATTTCTGAGTTTGTACATTCTCCAAGGAAAAGGCTTCAATTAAAATACTGGAAGCCCCCAGACTCCATGAATTTTAAAGGCATAAAGCTGTAATATCTTACATATTCACATAAAGATATAAAGAGTGTGAAACACTCATGTGGAGAATATGAGCAGGCGCAAATATATATTTTAAATATAACAAATGATAGGCAACTATATAACAAATGATAGGCATCTATTTAACTGCAGGTGACATGCAGTATAAGGTAACATATTAAAATAACAACTTTCAGTGCTAATGGTTTGTCATTGGTTTGTATATGTTATCAGAAAAGAGAGATTTCTAGGTGTGTAGTTCCTACAACACTGTTTAGGCAAAACTCCAGGAACTGAATTCAGCAAAATTTAATGAGCTGTAAAAACAGAAACCCTGTAGTAACTAATTTGTAGGAAATATTCCTTTAATGAAATATGTCTTTCTTCATTTAAAATGATATTTCTATTGCATTACCTTTAATGACAGAATCTGACAACTCTTTAGTGAATAATTTTGACACTGTATAAACTATAATTTGTAATGAAGAATTTTGTCAGTGTTTAAAAAAATATATATAAGTAGATATGTATAGAAAAATCAGCAGTTTTTAGTCAGAATAAAGCTTCATGAAAAAGAAATGTTGTGAGAAAAATTTAATCCTTTTATTAATTCTGATGTCTCCAAGTGATACTTAACTCAGGACAGACCTGAAGAATTTTATGTCATCATTTTCTATCGCGTTAGATGAACCTCTTAGATCAAAGACTCTCTTTGAAATGAATGTGTATTTATCCAAAGAAAATTTAACACTGAATCCTAATAAACTCTCCTAACTTCGACCTTTCACACTGATTTCTGAGATTCTTATTCTTCTGCAAGGAAGATTAATAGAGTCACCTTTGAATCAACACGTTATTATACAAGTTCATATAGACACCCACAGAGGAGATCAGAGAGATAATGCTTGTTATGCCTTTCTTTGGTCTTAAAATTAAAACCAAAACATGTTTTTTGGGGAAAAGGGGTTTTTACTTTGGTATTTATTTCAGGATCCTTGGGTACAGCACTTCGTCCAGGTGGAATGTCATGAAAATGTATGCACATTCCTTCACACTGAAATACGCACAATTATAGGCCTTGCAAAATCAGCATATGTATCAAAGGTCTTCTATGAGAGGCTAGAGTGACCCCCTCTGTTCTGAGGAACCTTCCCCCTGGATGGGCCTCTCTTAGTTTACAAAAATGTGTTTTAGAGAGGACCTTGGTGTCTGCGGCTCCCAGACAGTTTGGTCTCCTGGTTTAACAGTGCAGTGGGTCTCAGCTGAGTTACCAGGATTGGAAAGTTACAATTTTGTAGGCTAAAAGCACTAAGAATATATAAAACTGTATAAAAGAGTATGTAAGAGGGGTACAAAGGAAAAGGCAAAAAATCGTTCTGGCATCACTAGGAATGGGGCACCAAACGATGTTCTGCCAGGGTACTCTCAGCTCCATCCCCTCGGGAGTCCCAGACAGCCCACTCTGTGTAACTCCAAGGGTGAGAGCAGAGTGGGGTTTGCCTGTGGGGAACAACAAGGGGTTCCTGTGAGTGCTCTGAGGGTCTGCCAGTTATCCATGTTCCTGGCATGAGGTGTTTATGTTCTAAGGATGGGCTTGTGCAGAGCAAGGAGTTGCACTCGATACTCGTGGGTCCCTGCTGACTCAGCACACTCTGTACTTCTCTGATTCTGTGGTATGTGTGCTCTGCATGCTTATGCTTGTGTCAGTCTTCCTCCTGGTTAAACCTGGTTACACCTGGAGCAATGGCAGCCTCATCATTGCCACAGCATATTTTCCTCTAGCAATATTCATTCATAATTGAATAAGATACCTTCTAACTTCCAGGGAATCCCTTATTTGTGGTGTATCATTGCAAAATTTCCTTTAAGATATTTTCAGTACATCTGAGGAAAGACAGGAATTAATTGTGAATTTAGGATTGCTTTACCATAATTGAAAATACCAAATAATTTACTGAGAAGACAATTGAAAATAAGTTATAAACAGAGACAAATTGCAGTTTGATATGAAGAACTTTTATATAATTCCTACTCTCATTTTGTTCACCTCGGTCTTGTACACCATGAATTTTTTTTTGAGCTTTAGGTTCAAATGAACTTCTTACTTCAAAGCAAGATTCAATCAATCCAGCGGTGTTGCTTAACCTTTCATGTCCACCCCAAGTGAAACTGCAAGCAGCAATTTAATACAATTCCATAATAGACCCTTATTGTTTCTTGAAAGGTTTCAGTGATTTAGAAGAGTTTCAAGCCTTCAGAAAAATCACAAGCCCCAGAAAATTAGCCAAATTATACTTTTTCTAGCTACCAGCACCAAGTGCTGAAGTCTGGTTAATGAGTAAACTACTGAAAAAACCCAAACCATAAGAATAAAAGGAGGTCGGCATTGCAAATAAATCAATTTGTGAAATTAATTGTAGGAGCTATTTGCTACCTGACTGTACATGCATTTGTGGATTTTTTTCAGTCACTTTTGAAACTGTTATTACTTTTCTAACAGACTAAGTCTGATTTGGGGGGAAAATCTGATTTCTCGCCCTTCTTAGTACTTTGTGATCCCACCACTGCATACTTCTAATATTTTTTTGTGCAAAACTGCTTTTTTGACCTATATAAAAATATTTCAGTAAAGTTTTTTACATTTACTTTTTATAAGGGTTATTTCTGAGTGTATCAAGTTCAGTTGTTTGAATATAATGCCAGTAATGATTTTTCCATATTCTTTATTATATACCAAAATGTGTCAGATTTCTGTCGGCCTTGTTGTGGTTTTTTTTGTTTATTTGATTCCTTTTTTAATTCTCTTTGACATTCTATAACCTAGAAATACCGAAATCTCTTTCTCTTCACTTAGCTCTAATTTTCTTTAGGAGTCTACAAGGATCTATGTTTTGATACTTTAATGAACTGCTTCTGAAAGTGCATACTAACCAAGTTTGAAAAGGATCAGACATAAAGACTGTAAGTGTCTTCTCAGAACAACTTCACAGCATGACTTACTATGTCTCTGACAGTCCATTTCTGTATATTTCCTGAGTAACAAATAATGTCTGTCCTTGAACAGATTTCTGACAGTGCTTTTTGGTGAAAATAGGAAATAGTATAGTAAAACCCAAATTTGATTAATTTACTGAAGTGTCAATGATGTTCTCAGAATTTTACCACATAAACAGGAAAGATACTGGCTTAAAGTGGGAAAAAAATGCTGATCTGAAATGAAACCATTGAAAGCTGAGAAAAGTGTCATAAAAAGTTCAATATTTGATCTAACTAACACATTGGAATAGTTATTTAGATGTTGCACAGCTTTTCATTAAGAATCTACCCATATAGCATCCAACACGACTTTGACAATTTTGCTGAAATCTACTGTTAAAATAGGTTTTTCCAGATCAAAGAGTGAACTTGACTCTTGATATTACATCCATTCCAAAAACTCCACAAATAGCAACACTTTATCCTCACTTATTTGAATGAATTTATTAAGTAAGGCCAAAATTCGGAAGTGTCTCATGTTGTTGTTTTATTTCCCTGACCTGCAGCCTGCAATATCATCCACAGTCCCTTCTCTCTTAGCTACAGCGTAGCTTTATCCCCTTCTTGCCATAGTTCCTTAGAGAAATTCTTTTAGCACTGCCCTTGTTGAGACCAAAGCTGATATTAGGTGTAGTAAAATAGTAACATAAAATGTTAATACTGAGGATTTCAAAATACTCTTTTAGGTTTATATCTCAAAACTCCTTAAATGAAAGCCAGTCAGACAAAACTTTCTAGCTTCTGGAAAATGCTATTTTGATCCAAGTACCTCAGGCTTAATGTGACAAAGTGGTGCTGGTCTGTGTTATAACACATTATTCTTTCTGGGAGTTTTCTCCTTTTTCTGTTGTTGGAAAAGGAATTCTTAGGAATCAAAAGGATAATGCTTAACAAAAATCAAACATTTATTATTTTTATTATATTTATTATTTTTACTATATTTGCTCTCCTTTTTGATACAGTTTAAAAGTCTGGTTTTATTGTCCTTTGCTCTGGTTTCTGTTTATATTTACTGAAAAAAGAAAAACTAACAGTCTCCTCCTTTGACCCTGCTATATTTAAACAAAAATGCCTAATGAAATTCACAGATTCTCTGTCTATTCTCTGATGTAGTGTTTCTAGATTTAGTAAACTAATGATCTCAATTTAATTAGTGAGCTAGAATAATTATATATTTTTTTCTTCAGTGCATGTCACAAAGCTAGTATATGACATTTCCCTCTCCAAAGTGTGTCATAATAATGTTATTTAAGCCTAACTATTAAGGTACTTCTTCTAAGCAGAGAAGAGGTAAAGCATTGGTTTTGTGTGAAAATACCCACATTCCTCTCAAAATATTTTGAGTTACTATTTTTTTCCCCTTTAGTAATTAAAGATTAATTATTATTCTAAGCGTTCCTTTAGTTAAGAAAGAAAAAATGTGGAAAAGAAGAGGAAAGGGAAAAATTCATAGACTAAACTTCCTACCTTGGTGCTAATATACTTAATTTTAGCAGAGGAATTTTTCCTCTTTGGAGAGTAAAATGACTACAAAATTACTTATCATGCTACCTGGGTCATGCTTTAGTTCACTGAATATTATTTTTCTGAAATATTGCCATTCACATTCTTGTATTTAGGACTTTATATTATTGACACATTCATGGTGCTAATTTCAGAATTTAGATTTTGAATTTTCAAAAGTCTGACTTAGAACTCTGGTTATACTTTTACAGAGAAACAGTTCATTAAAGTGTTTATATACAGCTGACTTCAAATTTCTTTCAAATGATATATGTGTCTTTAGATATACCCATTTCTGGTTTTGCCTCTAAGTTTCCATTAACAATAAACTCATATGCAACTGGTACAGCTGAACTTTTAATTTTGTCTTTGTGTCAATTTTTCTCATAAAATTAATTTCTACATTATTCTATATTACACTATATTCAGCAAGTGTTCCTGAGGTATTAAATTATTACATCTCTCTTTGCCAATTGAAAAGAAAACGCTCTGTAGATTGTTTTCTTCGATGGTCCATCGTCTAATTTACATACATACAGGTAGGAGCTGGCTTTAATTAAGTGCATAAATTGCTTCTTAATTCCTTATTCCTAAATGCATTCCTACTTCATTTTATCACAGGTTTCCTGTCTACTTTAAATGCTTGTAATCTCTTCTGGCTTGGTCCTTCTATTTCTTTGATTTAAATGTCTTTACACAATACTATCTGTAGTTATGTCACTCTGATTTACAGGATAAAGTTAAAATCAAGGTAATTTTTTTCCATTAATTTTGGCCTTTAATACTTTTATTTAAAACCCAAACCAGGTCTAGTGCTTGATATTTGTTTTTTGGGAGTTTTGTTTGATTGTTTGTTTGGGTTTTTTATCAGTTAAGTTTTTGCTTTATTGCTTTTTCATTTATACTTATGTCTTTCTCACATCTCACTGCCATTAACTCATCCTTTTGCTACTTTTCCTTCTTCTGTGTAGCATTTTTTTTTTGTGCAACACTTTACAAAATACTAAACACATTAATGGAAAGTGTTCTTTCCCTCTGATTAGTTTTATTATGGAATCACTGCAAGTATTGAAGCTGAAGTGCAAATGAATGATGATATTCTATAAAAAACAAACACTAAAGTCAAAACTTTTCAGTGGAGGAGAGGTATGCAACTTACTTTTTTCAGAACAATGAAAGTAAAATTTCTTTCCAAGTATTCTTTGTATACTTTTTTAGTATTTGGGAAGGGATCCATTATTTAATTTTGGTATAAAAATGAAAAGAAAAAGAAAAAAGGTCAAACCTCAATTTACTATAGCTTAATCGATGTCCGTGATCTTTAGAAAATCATGCAATATTGTACATTATCAGTAAAATTTACCATTCTCAGTGCTATTTTTAGTCATTGCAGGAAAAAAGAAAAAAGCTTTGAATCTTAATATATAAAGGAATCTTCCTATATTGATACTTGTCTGGTCAAAGTATATAATTCATTGGATATAAGATCTATCCAGTCTGGGAAGTGGATATATTATGTCTTATTGTCTCAAGAAATTTCACAAAATAGTGATGGGAGATGTGAAGTAGGGCAATACATAATGCAAACAGGAAATTGTAACATCACTGTTTCTTTCTGATTTTCTGAATACAAAGAGATAAAAAAGAAGTTAGCAAATTTATTCTTGAGCTAATCAAAAATCAGAAAGGAGAAAAGTTTGAAAATTATGAAGTCTTTTGAAATGGATCTTTTGGTCCTTTGATTGAAATTCCAAAAAGGCTTCAATCACAGTCCCCAAAAGCTTCTAAGAACCAGAGTAGATAAGTGAGACAAACTGCAGAATTCATTGAATAAATTATGGGTATATTAAGCAAGGTAGCATCAGTAATCACAGTTATTCAAGTTTGCCACCTGCCTAGTGATTAGCTTCCTATGAGCCTCATCATCGTAATGTTTTAATAAGGGGTTTGGATGAAAGTGAAGTAGTGGCTCCACAGCTTTTTATGCAAATTCTTTTCCTACTGATCGAGTGTAGCATGGAAGAAATTAAATGGATATAACAATATTATGGATTTTTTTTCCATTGCAGCTGTCCTGTGGGGTATTGCACTGGGGTGGAGCCTCTTCAGACCTCCCAGCTGGAGGTCTATCTTCCATAAAGAATCTAATGTAGTGTTACAGTGGATATATAGACTTGGAGAATTGCTTCTCATTTTTAGTCTCCCTAAATAATGTCTCTGCATAGGTTTTTTTCCCAAATCAGAAACAAAATGATGAATTTGATGAAATGTAATTAGCTTACTGTTTTTGCCACTGAGTATTTTAATGAACCCCTTGTCTCTTAGCAACTTCAAATAAAATTCAGCTCCCATGAGAAGTCTCTCAAAATCCATATATACCATTTATCCAGGTTCTAATGTTGAGGTCCCTGTGCTTCCCCATAGAAGACACTCTATGCCACAAGCAGCATGTCCTGACAAGACTCATAGACTTAATAGCTAAAATCTCTTTTTTCCTGCAGACCTCTACAGGCTCTCAGGACCATAATATACCCCTTAATGTATTCCCGCCTGGCCTGCAATAATTCACTTGTCATAATACACCAAGGATACAAGTCAAAAAATGCAGATTTGTGTTTCATCTTACATTTTGATCTCTCAAGTTATGTTTAAGGAAAACAAATTAAAATGCTAAGGCACTTTTTTTTGGAACCAGTTGGTAGTTTATTGTTATAATGAGATAAACAGACCTAGCAGAAACATTTGAGATACAGAGAACAATCTTTCATGTGAACTAAAATACTGCTTCCACTGTTTAAAAACATGAACAAAGATCAGGACAGTTCCAAGGCGTGGCAGAGGGACAATGTGGACTGCAAAGTGTCAGCAAAACTCTTTACAGAAGTAATCAAAAAACAAAACAACACTGTTGACTCTATCACAACCCAAACCTGTATGGTATTCTTGGAAACTACGAAGCATACTTAGTATTCTATAATTGGCTTTTAAAAAAACCCAACCAAATCAAACAACCCTCTGGATTTTGAGTATGATTTTTTCCCCATGAAGTAATTTCAAGGTAAAAAAATACCCAAAAAACAAAAAACCCAGTAATCTTTGGAGGAAAAGAATACAAATGGGAAATTAAGACTTACTTTTTTGCAGCAGATCTTGGTGGTTCATTGCTGATTTCTTGAAGAAAGCAGTAAAAAAGAAAAAAGTTTCTGATGTTAAGTCATCAGTATTAAAAGATGAAACAGTTGGCTTTATTTTATTGTTTGTGAACCTGAGGCACAAGATTTGACTGGTCTCATTAGGGGATTTTTTGGGTTTTTTGCTGGTTTGAATTAACAGTTTTTTTAAGGTTAGAATTAACTTTACAAACTAAAAGTAATTTTTAATTCTTTCTTTACAGTGCAACCATATTTGCTCTACTAAAACATGCTATAGATTGTTGTTGCCTGTTACTTTATCATATGTGTCACAGACAACAGTACTGAGATTGATACAGCATGCTTTCCGGGTATGATCCCTTTGCTTTTCTATGTTAGAAAAGTACACTACTTAAGGAAAATTATAGACGATACCACTATGTTTTGAAAAGATTCTATGTATGCTTTATATTTTAATTTTATTGCAAGATCATTGGGGTTTTTTCACAGTCTTATGACCAAACTTACCACAATAAATATGTGGAGTAGGTTTATTAAGAGTAGGAGTAGGAGTAGGAATAAATGTGTGGAGTAGGATTAAGAGATATGAGGGTTTGCATTTTAACCTGTGAAAATACAGATAGCAAAATCTTCATGCAAACGAAGTAGTGTTTAGACAATGTGATGTGGTAAATTTGGGGGACTGTAAGAGCATACAGGAATCTCCTGTAGTCTTTTATTAACCTATTGCATCATCAGTCCTGACATTTGTGGAAAACTGGGATCTTCTCCTTGGGACTTCACAACAGGTGTTGCAGAAGTTGCTTACAAGCCTCCTTCAGCCATTGCCACAGTGCATTTGTGATGCTCTGATTCACCACTGTACCTCTCCCTCACTTGATTTTCTCACAGATGTAATACTTTCCTTTCCCCCTCTCCTGGTTCATAGAACTTCACTTCTTGTATGCAGCATTTTCCTCAGGGAGGAGGAGAAAGTATGAGGGAGTACATAGAAAAGGGATGAGGGAATAAGTGCAATTTTCATTCCAGTTCTAAAATAGGATGTTCAGGATCAGACTGGCTGTGAATGGCAAGGGAGGGGAGCAATGCAGTTGAGAAGGGATTATGAATACAATGCACAGCAAGGTGATCATTCAATAATAACAAAAAGGTCTTGCACAGAAAAGAAAAAGGCTAATATTGCATACCCCAATACCTTTGAAAGTGTTTGTTATAGCACACATACTGAATCATAATACTCCTAATATATCAGCGTATATACATCACAGATATATGTGGTGCCAATTCCTTGGCATTTTTAGAAGGTATTGCTATTGGCTTGTTTATGTTTGTTTCTTTCCAAGTTTTGCCCCACTCAGAAATGGAGGAGCTGAAGTTCCATTACTCAAACAGAATAAACACTGAGAATTAGTGAGGCAAAGGATATAAATAACAGCAAGCAATCAGAGGTTTCTCCTTTCTCCAAAATATACTCCAAAAAAGATATTACCCTCTCGCATTCTTTTTATGCCATCCATCTACTCTTTGGACTTATTTATAATTTATTACCTATCAAAAAAATTATTTTCTTCTGCTTCCTGACATATATGGAACACTATGTTTTGTCTTTTGACATTACAGAAATCATGCCTTTTGCAAGAGAAGAGGTTTACCCAGTCTCGTGTTGATACAGGTGCCCTAATGCTCCTGGCATTGCTTACTGTGATTTAAAATAACAACAAAAATTATTTATCTGAATGCATTCTTCATCCCATTTAGCTAGACCTTTTGGTTTTCTTTTTCCCAAGAATCCACAACAGACACTAACTGGTTGAAAGTGAAGTGATAAATGTTTTATTCTCAACAAACAAAATCTCACCAATAAAATAAGGGTATGTTTCAGTGACACAAAGTGGACTGACTTCTGAGAGTTTGAGGAATTTTCCAGGTTATCAGATGTGCTGTCTTTCATCACTCTTTAGAAAAGCGTGTTTACATATGTACAGCTTTACAATTCAGTTTGAAAATGTATCCCCATTCTCCAAGAGTTAGAATACTTCATAGTAATATAAGACACAATTATTACTAATATGTAATAAAACTTGATTAACACATAGTACGAGATTTTAAGAATGTAGTTTTTATTTTTTCAATAATATAATAAATAATTTATGGTTTACTTTAATATTTGATTATTTACTTAGATAAGTAAAAACATAGGTCAAAGAAGTGTCATTAAAAAATCTTCCTTCTTCTTCTGTGACCTCAGTTCAAACTGTGACAAAATGAACAATTAAAATTGCCACAGCCACTAATTCTGTATTTAGAATTTGTTACATTTTCAAAGGATTCATACATGGAATAATGATAACATAATGATCCTTCTTTGAAATTCGAATGCTCAGAATTTATTACATTCTAATAATTTATTTAACTTTTTTTAGCTGGATGTATATTGATCTGTCAGCGGCCAATGGCATCCTGGGTATGGAGAGTGATAAAAAATGGATTACATAGTTTTAACAATGATTCTTCAGATATATCTACAAAATAATGATGGAGAGCTGAAGTGTATTATAAATTTGCTTAACTATGATAAGAACATTTTTAGTGGCAAAGTTTATTGCAGCCCATAGGTTATCCAGTGGAGGAGAATTATGTACTACTGCTTCCTCCATAAGTAACAGATTAATCAAACTTCAAAGGGTCTTGGCAGGTGGGAGGCAGTGAGAATTTTCTTGTGTTTTGAAGCTGTGCGAGAGGATCATAAAACTCAGTATTTTAAAAGGGCTGGTTTTCGTGCTGCTTTTATACTGACTGTATC
>VZTN01009876.1:5044-150227 GCA_013400515.1 Erpornis zantholeuca
TCCTTAGTCATGCCATTGATATGCATAAAAAGTGAGTCACCATCACCTGTTCTTTATTCCCAGTGTGGAGGAGATGACCTGTTCCCTGTGTAACATTAGTTTCTTCTTGTCTTTTGGCTTGTGGATATTCTGACTGAGAAACAAATGCTTGTATCTGACTAGAAAATGATTGTTTTTAAAAACTGCTGGGTTTTCCTGCTAATTTTGCTTGTTAAACTTTAGCAGCAAAAGAAGCTTTTAATGTTTTAAGTGGGCTGTGAACATAATTTACCACTTTGACTTTAATTAATTGTTGATATCCAAATCTTGTCAAATGTAATTTGATTTGAAAGAAGCATGACAGCAAATGGAGTACCTGGAGACTGTAGTCTAGGATTTGGGAGCCTTGTTCTATTTAAAAAAAAAAAAACAAACCCATGAAGCAAGACCCCTCTAAATTAATGTCCTCCTTGATCTATATGCCCTTATGTCTTAAACAGTTTTAAGTTTTATTGCTTTAAGTGAACGTTCAGAGGTCAAAAAATGGCTAGCTATGTAGTTATTTGTATCTCATTACTTTTGTGTTCTGTTCTGTCTTTCCTCTCCAAACACAGGTTCTTTGCTGAATGTATGTTCATGGATGTGTATGGATAATTGCTTTTAGGTTCCTGATAACTTATATTTTTTCCACGGAACTCAGGTATCAGTGCAGATCTGTGGTATATATTTAATGGAAAATTAGGCCCAACAGTTTTCCACCTTATTGTTCCATGTATTGCTTTGCATCTTACAGTGTGATGTTCAATGCTACTCTGAAGTAAAAATTATTTCTAAATAGATATTTGTAAACTTCTCAACTGTCTCTCTTCACAGTGCTGCTCTGAGGTGCAATCATAAAAAGATGGTTTTCCATCAATTTTGGGTAACTTTTTAACATTCTTAAATACTTCAGGGCTTAAACCTGCTTAACTTGTAACTTAATGATAGAAATACTGTGCAATACCAAGAATAGCTCCTGTTAGCATAGCTGCAGTGATTATTCAGTAGCTGTTTACTTTAGAAGAAAATTCAGGTGGATATCTGAAAAAAAAAGAGAAAGTAGCATATTTAATGAGGTTTAAATAAATTTGGTCTGAATTACTTGCTCGGTGTCAATAGAGAATCTGTAGCAAAGACAGGAGTAGCATATGGTTATATCAGCAAGAGACTGTCTTGCTGCAATCCTGGTGTGGTTCACAACTTCACAAGTTCTGCAATAAATGAACCAAAGATACAACAGTCACTGACAGTTCCTTGTTCTTTCCCAATGGAGATGCATCTTCTACACTGAATAGTAATACAGTTTTGGTGGGAAAGGCCACAAAAATAATGGTTTCACATGACTTTTTTTTCACGTGAAGTGGGAAAAGTGGACTTCAACAGCCTGAACTGATACCTTTGCACTTTCATTCTGTCAATCTGTATGCAGTTGATCAGCAAGTCATGAACCCTTAAATTTGCCATGAAGTGATGTGGCTTGGGCTGTTGCTGCTGGTTACATTGACTATTATAGAGCAGGAGAAGGCATGTTCTGCTAGCAAGCTGTATAACCTTTTCCAGGGTAGAAGACAGATATCAGTTAGGAGTTAGGCATTCTACTTGAAGAAGTTCTGGAAAGCATAGAAACTTCCACCTTTTTTTCTGTAGCTGTGAGCATGAAAATTTCTCTTTTCCAACTTGCTTTTGTACCCTCTACCCCTGCTCCATCCTTGGATGTTTGTCTCAGTCTTGTTCATGATACCCAACTGCATTATTCAGTGTTCCTGTGTCAATCACAGTCTGTTTGTTCCATCTATGCCAATATCTTCATGGAAGCTTACCTGCTTCCCTTCTCCCTTTTTTCTGACTAAGGTTCGTTATTTCCTTCCTTGGACCTCTTTCTTATTGTTCTCCTTTTTGCTCTGTTCCAGCTACTTGTGCCCCCACATCATCAGTGTCTATGAGAAGAAATGGAAAAGAGCTACATGAATGGGTCTTCTTCCCACTGCCTTTCAGCACCTGTGATGTTGTCTTCCCTTGTCCCTTCCCTTGCCTTCCAAGAGTTTCCCAGCTCTGTGGTAGTCCCTTCTTGTGCCTTTGTTTCTGTTCCCAGAATTTTCCCACTTTCTCAGCATCCTCTTTCTCACTCCTCATGCAATTGCTTGTTAGTCCTTCATCTGCCATTTTTCTTGCTGACTCTTAGTCAATTGCCTATTCTGTCTTCCATCCTCTTTGCCCAAATGATTTGGTTTTCCATTGACCCTCCCTCCAGTTCCCACTGTTCTTGCCAAGTAGGCTCAAATCCTCCCTTGCCAGTTTCCTGCAGCTTCCCACTCACCGCATTGGCTACAATCTACTTTTTTCCTTTTCCTGACTTCATTCATGCCCTTTGCATTCTAATCACATTTTCCTTTCTATGTTGCCTAGGTGTCAGCACAGAGTAGTTTAAAGCTTAGGAGAAACTTTCTGGCTTCTGGATTGTATTTTCAAGGCTTACCTAACCAAAGAGCTAAAACTGTGGGGAAAATCCATTTTTGAAAAGACCAACTTTATCCTTGGTTGTCAAAGAAAGATTGTAAAACTTTCTTGGTAAAATTTAGAAACTTTTTCCAGTGCTGCTGTGGCAGTATTCTTCCAGATAATGTCAGTGCACAAAAGATACTCAGTTGTTGGGGCTGTGTCTATGTACTGCATAAAACTCTTTGGATGTTGTAACTTGGAAAGTTTTACTCTGGGGAAAATGGAGCATAGAGACCTCTGACAGTATATTGAGTGTGTCCACAGCTTTTAGACAGCTTAGCTGATGAAGTTGAAAAAGGCCTACTGAGACTTGCTATGCAGTGCTGTGGATCTCAGCTTTTTTACTGTCATTAGTATGTATAGATTTTTTATTCCCACGGTGCCTTGGAGATGTATTTTGGGCCAATTCTAGGGGATGAAAACAGTAAAATGCAAATTGCTATCCTATAAATTGCACATCGTTAAACATATCAGGCTCCTTCTACTAAATGTACAGGTGCCACTGTGCTCAAAGATGAGACTTCAGTGTTTGTGCACACGCATTTTGCTCAGGTTTTAAAATACTTTCTGTATCCAGCTTTCTTGAAATTGTTTTAGCTATTTTATGACAGATGAGCTCCATGTTGAGTATTTGCCTTAAATTAGATGATATATCAAAACTAACAAAGTTGGCTGATGTTACTATTTATAAGAAAGTGAAAGCAAAGTGTTCTAATAGCAACTTGAGTGTTGAGCAATCTTTAAATTTCATTCTAACCTGCATAATTTTAAACAGCTCTTGTGGAATAACAACAAATACCTTGGTTCTGCACTGCACTGTTAGAAGAGGGAGCTATCCCTTTACCATGATGACAAGGTAATTAAAGCCTCTCTTCTGCCTCTTGACCACAGCTGTCCCTTTGCTCTCCCACCCTTACCGGTGAGAGTGTGCAGTTCCACCAGAGGCAAACTAGTAAAGTCTGGTCAAGGACTCTGATTTTGAGTGTCTTTTAAGATAGAAATTATGCATCAAAAAATGGTGCCTTGTTTTCTGCAACTGAGTCATCAAACCTGATTATAAGGACTTTGTGTCCTGAATCAGACTAGGAATCTAGCTTGGGAGTGTTCTTCACTGGTTCTCTGTATGGTTTTTGAGGTCCCTCTGGGATGGAGGGTGTGTTTATACCTTCTTCTTCCAGGTTCCACGGAGGAGATTCCTGTGTGAGGGAGGCTTTTCTGCATGGAGCATTCTCGCGTGGGCTTTTCTTTTTCATGTTTGAGGTCTCCAAGAAGACCAACAGTTCTTTACCCTCATATCAAAAGATCTTTTCCAAATTCATTCTGAGCTGCCAGTCTTTCACACCTTAGAACCTGAAAGCTTCTCAACACAATTGCATCCCTCTTGGTCACTCAGAAAGTGAGAAGAAACCTTGCTGTGAAGCTGCAGCACAATCCCCGTCCCATACACAGGCCTGAAGGCCCCCTTGCCATGCCATGTGCTGGTTCTGGCAGGTAGTGCCAAGGTTAGAGAGCCCATGAACTAGATTTAACTAGCCTTGGTTAGTTCTGGCAGGTAGTGCCAAGGTTAGAGAGCCCATGAACTAGATTTAACAAGCCTAGCTGCTTGTCTATCCCACCCACTGCAGAAGTCAAGCACTGCAGTCTTCCATCTTAGGGGAAGTCTTCCTAGACTCACATTTCTGGGTGGAGCACCACTGGGTATCATCCACCATCTCCTTGGACACCTTCAAGGATCAGTGGGGGTTGGCAGTGCTGCTCTGCTTGGCATCTCCTTGTAATTCATCTTTCAGCCTCCAAGCCCTAACAATTATTTCATTTGTTGTTCATCTCTGACAGATGAGCTGTTTGGTTTTGCAGCATAAATGGAGAAAAATGTGAAAGATACTTACTAACTGCAGATGCTTTTTGTGAAAAAAGGAGAACGGCAAACCATCCACATTGAGCAGTGTGGCTCGGTGGCTCCAGTAACTTCTCAAATCAAAATCTATGCACACAATAAAAGTCAAACAAGAAGATTTTATAGATATGCTCTATGTAATGTCTTCTATATGATCTAGTATGCCACATTGTTACTCTACAAAGTTTTCTCATCATTCCTCTGTAAATGCGTTGCCTTTCTATGTAGATCTTCTGGTTTGTTTTTTATTTTCCTTTTTATTTCACTCTGCTTTTTTAAAATTGTTGGGTTTTGCTTATAGGGAGAGATTTTGCAGTGACAAACCAACAGTAATAACATCTATTTGGTATAGTAGTAAATTATCTAAAATGCCACTTACTTTGTTTTTAATGGGTAACAACCAATATTTCTACCTGAACTGTCACACACTTCATAATTGTTTTGTTTAGTGTGTTAAAATAGGCAGTGATTTTTATATGCTTTGAGATTGAGCTGTGTAAACATGAAACAGTTATTATGAAATGCACTGAAAACATTCTCAATTACTTAAGCACTGGATATGTGGATGCTTGCAAAGATTTTAATTTTCTGTATTGATACTACTGTATGAAAGTTGATTTCCATGTTTAACTTTTTATTTTAGAAGCTTCAATAGCATAGTTTTGGTTTTTACCAGCAGCCCATAGCAGTAGTAGAAAGGCATTTGATGTGGTTGTTTCTATATGCCTTTATTGGAATTACACTTGCTTTTACCCAAGTTTCACTTTGTGTAAAACTGGTCTACCATTTCAGTGCACTGATTTTTAGGTTTATTCCCTTCGATTCAGGATGTTTGTATGTGTATATGTATTTTTTTATGATGATGGCTTCTTAAATATCTAATTTCTGAAAGTAAAACTGTCATCCTTTGACACATAGGAAAAAAAACAAAAAACAACCCATTGTGCCATTACCTAAAATTTGTAATTGTGCCATTTGTAACTTCTGACTTTGATATGTTAGAATTGTTCTATTTCTGGGTTTTTCTGCCTCTTTATTAAGGCTGTACTTTTTTTTTCTGTCTTTTTGGTTTCAATTTCAATGAATCTGGGACAAAAACCCAACTTTTCTTGATAGTAGTAGGAGGATTTTTAGCATGGTACATGAGCTGGAGTTGCTTGTTACAAGTGGAGCAAAAGCAATCTTGAGGAAATAGATTATTTGATATTTCCTATTTATAAGTTTCATGCTGTTTTAAATTAGGTACACCTGTAAAACAGAAAAGGAATGTATTTTAGTGCACTTCCTAGAGAAAATATAGAGCATTTTTAATTAGTGTGATGACTAGTCATCTTAATCTGTTCTGTTCTTCTTGAAATTTTTTCTAATTTCTGTTTTTCTTGACACCACTTATTTCTTCCTTTCTGTTTTGTGCCTCTTTGACCTGTAAGAATCAATACTCTTTCTCCTGTTTTTCAGTGTTTACTTTTCTGTTATGGCACTGAAAGCACGACCCTTTGAGATCCTTCCTGTCCAGCATAAGCTGATATGGCACAGATTGCTTAGGGAAGAAGAGTTAGAAGGATCCTGTTTGGGTTTGTGTTTTGTTTTGCTGTTTTTTTTTTTTTTCTTTTCTTGTAACAGCTTCAGCTTGTGAAAGTTGTCAGAGTTGCAGTTTTACTTTGCAAGTGGCACTTTGATTTAAATGTAAGTCTGGAAAACAGCAGGAAGCTGTGGTTAAAAATAGCTGTAAGTATTTCCTTATCTTCTAAAGTATTAATTGACAAAAATCTATACTGCCCTCATCTGTTCTTTTCCTTTCAATTCTTAAGCATCTGCCTTACCAGATTTTCCTTATAGCAGCAGTTCCAGACTCTCGGATTTAATCTTAGAACCAATATCTGACTAATTATTTAAAATACATATTAAATATATGCTGCATCTGGGTAACATGTTACCTTGTTAAAGCAAGATTTTGTTTCCTTTTTTGTTTTGTTTCTGTGGTTTTTTTGTTATTGTTGCTTATTACTTTGTGAAAACTTAAGTCTTCGTGCTGGAGTTTGTGCTGTTTCTTCCTTAGGATTCATGTCTCTGCTCAAAATTCCTTTTTGCTGTTGAGTGTCTTTGCAAAGTATGAAGTGAAAGTTGAGTAAATGATTTGTCTTAAGTTCATAGTGTTCACACTTAAGAACATAGTGTTCTGTAAGGTTTCATTAAGACTTTTCATTTGCTTTTTATCTGAGAAAAGGTATCTATATGTTGCAAAAGGATGGTAAATTTAGGGTGAGGAGAGAAGGTTTTGGTATGGTTAGTAATGTACCCATAAGAATACTGAGAATTCAGGGTTCTCAAGTGCAGTTTATAAATGTGTACTTTTGTTAAGTTTTAGTTCTCATCAGAGGTCTGGTAAGTAAGGTGTGTTCCATCTTAAATATTTAAATGACACAGTTTTTTTGCTACTAATCATAATAGCTCTTAGAATTTCAGGAGTACTCAAAATTAGTGGTTTTAGGTGTCCGTAATATCTCTCAAACTGAATCCATAGCTAAAAACCACCCTGTTCAGCAGGATTTTGCTGCTGAACCTCAGACATGAATGTGGTTCTCTTTAGCATGATTTCATTAACTGCTTATGATCTTGGGATATTATCTAAAAGGAAAAATAATAAAAGAACAAAGGTTTTAAAAACTGTGGAGAAACTACGTGCAAAATCTGAATCAGCCCAATCATGCGTGCACTTGAGAAAAGGCTTGGTGTAGTATTTTTTAATTGAATATTAAATTCTGTGTGCCTGTCACATTTCTTTGATATTTTGTTAACCTCTTTGAATTCTGTGGGCTAAAGCAAAGGAACTGTAAAGAGATGACCTGTAAACTAACTGATGGGGAAGAGAAAGCTTTAAGGAAAGGATCAAGGAGCAGGCTGTGGCTCCTTGCCAGGGCTGATATCGACTCAGGTTATTGGGACAAGAGGAGTGTAAATGTTTGCAGAGGCTTTTAAGGTACCAGAGGCAACTGTACAGGTAAAGCTTTGTCTTCAAGCTTTTGCTTTCATTCTCATCTGTCTTCAGGATTTAATGAATAGTATCTTTCAAAGATATCGATGCAAGGTTATTTCAGGTCTCTGACTGGAAACACTTGAGAGAGAAAATAAATTTCCAACATTATTCACAGTGTTGCCTTTCTCTGGTCTTAAAATTAAAACCAAAACATGGTTTATGGAGAAAAGGGGTTTTTACCTTGGTGTTTATTTAAGGATCCTTGGGTGCAGCAGTTCGTCCAGGTGGAATGTCCCGAACTGCGTGCACCGCCCCCCCCCACCAAAATGCACACAGTTATAGGCCTTGCAAATTAGCATATCTATCAAAGATTCCCCGATGAGAGGCTCAAGTGAACCCCTTGTTCTGAGGAACCTTCCCCCTGGATGGGCCTATCTTAGTTTACAAAAATGTGTTCTGGAGAGGACTTTGGTGTCTGGAGCTTCCAGGATGTATAGTCTCCTGGTTTAATGGTACAGTGGGGCTCAGCTAAGTTATCAGGGTTGGAAAATTACAAGTATGTAGTACTAAGAATAAAACTATATAAAAGGGTATATAAGAAAGGTATAAAAGAAAAAGCGAAAAATCATCCTGGCATCAGCAGTGTTGAGAAGAAAGGAGGGGTACAAGTCTGAGATCCTGTCTGACACCGAGTTATTGCAGTCATTATGCAGAGCAGCCAGGATCCAAGAGATGAGCCAGGTCACCAGCTGAAGGAAAGAGTATATGTAAAATGTGAAGCATGGCCACTGCATACCTGGAACAGTAGTGGTTACAATGGTTTGTAATTTACAGCTTTCCATCACATCTGTTCCTAATTCAGTGATCAATGAACAGAGCCTGCTCTGGCTGTGTAGCTGCTGGTCAGGTCTCTTTTGTAGAACACTTGGTGTTCACAGGAGCAGCTGCACTCCGTTAAAATTCTCATCTGCACATGTATGTGGCTGTCAAAATGATAAATACTTCCAAAAACTTGAACTTTCAAATTATTGAACACTTTGTTTGGTGGCTTTTTTTTTAATTTTTAAGTCTGGTCCTACTTTATCAAGTGAAGCCTTCTCTTCTGTTGTCAGAGTGATGTTGTGAAGATGCTTAAGTACTTGGATACAAAGAATCCAAGGATCATAAAAATATTAAAAAAAATATGCTGAGGTGGAAGGGGCCTATCAGGATCCTGGAGTCCAACTCCCTGCCCTACACAGGACACCACAGGAATCTCACCATATCCCTGAGAGCATTCATTGTCCAAACGTTTCTTGAACTCTGTCAGGCTGGTGCTGTGACCATTTCCCTGGGGAGCCTGTTCCAGTGATCAACCACCCTCTGGGTGAAAAAATTTTTCCTGGTATTCAACCTAAATGTCTCCCACCACAGCTTTGTTCTGTTCCCTCAAGTCATGTCACTGGTCATTAAGAGTGAAGAAAATGGTACCTGCCCCTCTGTTTCTTCTTGTGAGGTTGTTGAAAACCAAGTGAGGTCTCCTCCCAGTCTTGTCTTCCCCAGGCTGAACAAACCAAGTGATCTCAGCCTCTCCTCACACAGCTTCTCCTCCAGACCCTTCACAATCTTTGTAGCTCTCCTTTGCACAGCCTCTAACAGCTCAATGTCCTTTAGGTATTGTGGCACCCAGAACTGCCCCCAGCACTCGAGGTGAGGCTGCCCCAGTGCAGAGCAGAGCAGGACAATCCCCTCCCTTGCCTGCCTGGCAATGCTGTGCCTGATGCCTCCCAGGACACCACTGGCCCTCCTGGCTGCCAGGGCACTGCTGGCTCATGTTCAACTTGCCATCAACCAGGACTCCCAGTCGATACACACATGGGATGTGTTGCCCCATCCCAGGTGTAGAATCCAGCACTTTGCCTTGTTGAACTTTGTGTGGTTGGTGATTGTCCAGACCTGTAATTTGCAGGGCCTCTCTGCCCTCAGAGGCATTGACAGCTCCTCCTAATATAGTGTTGTTGGCAAACTTACCTAGTGTTCCTTTGGGTCGTTGATGAAGCGGTTGAAGAGAACTGGGCTGAGGATGGAGCCCTGTGGAACCCTGGTGGTGACAGGTCCCCAGTCTGATCCCACCCCATTCACTGTAACTCTTTGTGCCCAGCCTGTGATCCAGTTGCTCACCCATCATGTAACAAGGTTATCCAGCTGTGAGCTGGAGGCTTTGTCTGTAAGCACATTGTGAGAGAGTATCAAAATCTTTGCTGAAGTCCAAAAAGGTTGCGTCTGCTGGCTTTCCTAGATCAGCTAGGTTACCCTGTCATAGAAGGAAATTGGGTTTGACAAGCAGGACTTTCCCCTCATGAGGCTGAGCTGGCTGTGACCAGTGACTGTGTTATCCTTCAGGTGTTTTTAAATACTTCCTTCCCATGATTTTACCAGGCACTGAAGTGATACTAACAGGCCTGTAGTTTCTGGGGTCCTTTTTCTTGCCCTTCTTCAAAATTGGGACAATATTCTGCCAGCTTCCATCCAGCTGGGATCTCTCTGGATTCTTGAGACCACTTGGAAATCATCAAGAGAGGTTTTGCAGTGACATCACCCAGGTATTTGAGGATTCTTGGATGAATCCCATCAGATGCCATAGATTTGTAGGGATCCAGCTGGAGCAGTAGATCCCACACAATTTCAGGGTCAGCTGGGAGTTGAAGATTCTCACAGTGATGCCTCTGAAAATTAAATGTGACTACATGTGTAGGGAAGGAACATTGCCTGTCTTGTATGTGGAATGAGAGAAAAGTCCCCTGAAAAAATAGCAGGTGGTTATGTGAGTGCAAAATGTAGTATTGTGTCATAGGGCCTCAACCTGAATTTGCAAGAGCCATTGTTTTCCCCTCAGCTGTGCAGTCATCTTCCTTGCTTAACTCCTGATTATGTCTTTTATGTAATCTATGCTGAGTTATTTTTGTATGCTGAGTCTGCTCTTATCTCTTCTACAATGTTCAATGCTTTTCAGATTAATTTCCCCAGCTGGGTATTAACCCGAATGTTGATCTATCACATGCCATGCAGAAGGTATCTACCAGTGGCTTTCAGCATTCCATTTGTAGATCCTAAAACTTTTTTGAGGGTGATATAGGTGACTGTATTATGAATTCAACTTTAATGCATTTTCCTAGATACTGTTAGCATAATTCTTAAAAATAACTTAGTGATCTGTAAAATAAAAACTATTCCTTTGAATTGTTCTGTTTCTGTCTTACATATCTCAGAAATTCTACACTTGTAGCAATTTAGTTTTATTGAAAATAGTAGTTTATTTTGTCCTGCAGAAAAATTTTAAAGATCAACATCTAAAAATGACAACTAAGGCAGGGAAATGAAGCACTGACCTAAAGAAAAATTATTCAGGGTGAATTTAGAGTCTTAAAAATCCGAAACAAAACCCAAACCTTAGATCTGCTTTTTTTCCTTTCATGTGCATGATTTTCTGCTTTACCACTCAAAGCTAGCAGTTATGCCTGGTCACATGTTTAGTACAGTATCAAAATTTGAATACATGTTTCTAGATATGACAGTAAAAACTGTTTAATACAATTAATTTTGAGTTTACTTTGAGCTGCCAACTATTTTTAGCTTCTAAAATTTCAGACCTCTTCATATCTTTCCTGAGGTACAGCTTGCTCACCAAATAGCTACTGCATAGCAACTGGTTACAGGAATTTGCTCTTACTAAAGTACCTAGGATGTTTGACATTGTTATAATAAACCAGAAAATGTTCACGTAGCTTTGTACATGAGAAAGAAAACACAAAAATTATGTTTTTCAGTTTTGAAGACAGAATATTAATAATGTTGGGAATCCAGGAGCACTTCTGTCCAGACCCCTTGAAGCTGGCATTCAGTTTGTGCTGATGTGGAGCTCTCTCTTCATTCCAAAAATGAGGACCAGTGTATTCATAGCAATTTTTTTGACTCCACAAAGGCTGTTGAACACTTTTTTAAAACATTTATTAGGTTCTGAAAGTAATTTTTAATGTAATTAAAAGCTTAAAAATTGGACAGAATATCAGTGAGCAGGACAGCACGTATTTTGTTGGATGAATAGTGGAACACTTGAAAAGCTGCTTGCAAGTTGATACCCATCTTGCTGTCACTTAATGTCTTGGAGAAGATAGTCAGCCAGAGGCCTGGAAGAAGCAGAAGTAAAGAACATTTTACTTTCTTCATCCTAGAATACTGCCTATTATCAGGGGAGTTTTTCCATCTACTTGTTCACCTACAGTCTTTACTTTCTTCTGCTTTGAAAGAGAGTAGCGTTTCTCAGGCTGTTAAAATTTCTTATTCTCATAGCAAAATCTAGGAACAAATGAAACTATAAACTGTAAAGGTTTGAGAGGAAAAGTTCTTTGCTGTCAGGGATGGGATGTGGACAGACCTATGGAAGAGGGCAATGAAACTGGCAAAGCAGTGCCACAGCAAACCCCTTCTGTTCTTGCCCTCCAGTGAATATCCACCTGTCACTGCAACAACCCCCGAAATTGGTGCTTTGCTGTGTGATCAGTTGGATCATCAAACAGTTGTCCTCTCAATTATCTAATGCAACATTATTTTTCAAGTATGTTTTGTGATGCGTTATAGTTTAGCTTTAAGGTATGAAACATGAGCAGTAGCAGAAACTATTCCTTTTATTGCTGCTTGTGTTAGAGTTTGCTGTCATAGTCATGGTGTGCTGAGAGAGTGTAGGGCCTGCAGTCAGCCCACTTGGTTTTTTTTTACTCTTTAACTGCATTAGGTCTAATTTAATTCTGTTATCAGTGAAATCCCTGACTGGCAACAATTCTAGACATTAGGTCTGGCACTTGGATCTTTTTCGTTAGAATCAAATAACGAATGCGATCAAAACATTAATTTTTTAAAAAAGTGATTATGTGAGGTTGTACTGGCACATCAAGAGCCACAGGCTCTTTCAGTCTACTCTTACAGAATGTTTCAGAGGAGAGCAGTCAATGAGCTTAGTATCAGAATTTCATTATTGGAGTGTATTTTTTTAACCTCCCCCACCTGATGTCAGATTATTGTTTTAAGGATGTTACATGAAGATGTCGTGGGACAACTGCAATTAGTCTATACAATAACAAAATGCCTCTCACAACCAACACTGGAAGAGAAGATGTAAGGTTTCTGTACCAGTAGGAAGAATTTATTCACAGAAGGGGGGATTAGACGCTGGAATGGGCTGCCATCAGAGGTGGTGAAGTCACCGTCCCTGGAGGTGCATAGAAAGAGATTGGATGTGTCACTTGACATGATGGTGTCCACTCAAAGTTTGGACTCCTTGACCCCAGAGGGCTTTTCCAACCTTGATTATGTGATTAAATTCTTTAAAGCTCATGAATGTATTTTCTACTGTAACTACAAATGGTGAAAATTAGAAGACATACATACTGCATTTTTGAAGTTATGTGCAGCTCAAAATATCTAGTCACTCTCCTGTTGTGCTTAAAGCATAAAGATGCCTCTGACAAGATGTTGAATTTTCTTATTTTAGTCATGCATGTGCTAATATTTACCGTTTCTGTTTCTCCTTTGCTCATTGCAGAAAAGTTTTTCAGAGTTGAAATGAATTCTCTGTTGGTGAATGCACAGCTGCTCCTAGAAAGTGCTATAAAAACTGACAGACACAATTTACTTTTTGGTTTGAAATTGCCATCACACCTAAAGACCAGTAGGAGAGGTTTGTTTTCCTAACTATTGAAAATTAAAATATTTCTTCTGGTCACTTACCTGTGATTCCAAAATTTTAAGTGCAATCATGATTTGTTTTCTAAATTTATGGGTATATTATTCATGCATGTGTTGTGTATTCAGTAGGTGGGCTGCATAGCAAGGAGAGGGTGTGCAGGGCACAACATTCAGCCACTCCTGGAGAGGTGCTCTGAATCATGGGGTTGGGGCTAATTTGTGATGATCATGTTACTGAGATACTGTGCAAAGTGGGATTACATAAAAAAGATCTGACGAGGTTGAGGGGGGTGATTCTGCCCCTCTGCTTTGTTTGGTGAGATCCCACCTGCAGTATCCAGCTCTGGCCTTCCCAGCACAGGAAGGACATTGGCCTGTTGGAGTGAGTCCAGAAGCCACCAAGATCATCAGAGGGATGGAGCACCTCTCCTACAAAGAAAGTCTGGGAGAATTGGGATTTTTCAGCCTCGAAAAGAGAAGGCTTTGGGATGGCCTAATTGTGGCTTTCCAGTATCTGAAGGGAGCCTTCAAGAAAATTGGAGACTTTTTACAAGCATGTGTAATGACAGGGTAAGGGGGAATGGCTTCAAACTGAGTGAGAGTAGGTTTAGATTAGATATGAGGAGGAATTCCTTACTGGTGAGGCACTGAATAGGTTGACCAGAGAAGATGTCTCTGCCCCATCCCTGGAAGTGTTCAAGGCCAGATTGGATGAGACTTTGAGCAACCTGGTGTAGTGAAAGGTGTCCCTGCCCATGGCAAGGGGCTGGAACTAGATGATCTATGATTTGGGTATAGAGGATATTACATTACTGGAAATAATCTGACTGGCACAACTTGAAGAGGGCTGTTGATCTGTTAACTGCTTATCACTGATTCTGGAGGAAGAATTTATTTTGTGGCATTTCTTATCAGTTCTTCTTGTCTTACTCTTATTCTTAGAATTTTTCCAAAGTTAAGTTAGAAAATAATTGTTTTAAGAGCTAAAGTTAATGTGTAAGCATTTTTAAATAAAACCTTTAATTTCAAATGGTACCATGCAAAAGTAACATTTCACTTCCTCTTTTTTAATCTCTAAGATCAATTCATAGTTTCAAATTTAAAGTTGGCTTTGTGTTATGAAAATTTTTTTCCCACCTTCAAACCTGTCTCTTTGTTATTTGCTTAAATATTACTATTTCATTTTGCTTTTAGAGAACAATTTAAATAAAGTTCCTCTGTACACAAATTTTAGTTAACTAACCTAGGGGAGGAGGACTTGCCATGTAAGTACTTCCTGAAAAAATTCCTGTACAGGAATTAAAAGGATACTCTTCAGAACAATTTTTAGTTTAAGTAGATGAGGCTACAGTATGTGTACAGAACAAACTCTAAGCTGCTAACTAATAAAGGAATCCACTTGCGGATGTGGATTCCAGACTTTTTTCATCTTAGCCTGTCTTGACACTGCCATCTCCACCTGTCCAGGGATTTCTTGAACCATGCACTTAACTGGGAAAATTCCCTCCTTCCCACTCTTACTTCTCATGTGTCAGCAGCAGCCCAGGAGCTCCAGGAAGCTGGAGCCCCAGGCTCTGACCTTTTATAAACCTGGCAGAGATCTGGGGAACTTTGTGTTCTGTCTGAGCACCCCTCACCTCCCTTGTGCTGTGTGAGAGTTTCTCTTACCAGTTGGGAAGAGAAATTTGAGACTTATTACCACTTAGCCTTATAGAGTATGCTTTTCTTTGTCTTTAGTCAAATAAGAGCAACTTTATGTTTCAGAATAATAATTAAAAAGCAAAGATGAAAAAAGTTGTCTTTCTCTGAAGCACGCTTTTCTAATTTTTGAAAATAAAAGCAGTTTATCATTATGCCTTGCAAGCATAACATGGAGGGAACCTGTGAAATTCACTTTGGATGAAGTAATATCAAATATAAGTGCTATTTAAAAATTGTAATCGTGTTTGCTGTCTGAAATATTTCACTTTGATAAAAAGGAATATTTTTTTTGATAGGTTAGTTGAAGCTCTGGCATAGCTGCAAAGGTGAGACTACATCTAATGAACTGCTTTTAGCACTGTAGTGCTTTTTTCTTCATTACAATAAATGTCTTATGTTCCTCATGCAATCAGGTTATATGGATTCTAAAATACTTGATGACGTTCAGTTTTTCTCCAGGAAGCAGTACTTTAAATTCAAGAGTATCATATTAATTCAATGACATTTCCTACAAATAATAAGATTTTTGTAGTCTCTCTTCAGTGTGTGAGGTTAATAATGATTTTAAAAAATTGAAATGGATATAGGAATCACCCTTAGATGTATTTTCATCATAGGCTAATTTCTTCTTGATTCTGATTTAAATATGGACCTGGAAAAGGAAAAGCATAACCCCATTTTTGAAAAGGGAAAAAAGAAATACCTCAGTGCCCAGCAAGTCCATGGAGCAGATCCTCCTGGAGACTATTCTAAGTCATATGGAAAATAAGGAAATTATTAATGACAGCCAATATGGCTTCAGTAAGGGCAAATAATGTCTGACAAATTTGGTGGCCTTGTATGACAGTTATGGCAGTGGTGGATAAGGGAAGAGCAGCTATGCCATCTACCTGAAGTTGTGGAAAGATTTCAGCACTGTCACACAGGACATGCCTTTCTCCAAACTGGAGAGACATGGATTTGGTGGATGCAGGAGTCAGTGGATAAGAAATTGGGTGATTAGTCACACTCAAAGAGTTGTGGTCAAGGGCTTGATGTCCAAGTGGAGAGCAGTGGTGAGTGGCATTCCAAGGGTTACCACTGGGACCGGTGCTGTTTGAAATCTTTGTCATTAACGTGGGCAGTGAGATGAACTGCACCCTCTGCAAGTTTGGTGATGACACTGAGCTCTGTCGTGCAGAGTTCCGCTGGAGGGAAGGGATGCTGTCCAGGGGGACCTTGACAGGCTTGAGAGCTGGGCCCACGCAAACCTCGTGAAGTTCAACAAGGCCAAGTGCAAGGTCCAGCATCTGGGTTTGTAGCTAGGTGATATGTAAGGTCCTTTCCAACCCAAACCATTCTGTGTTTTTATGATTCTCTATACATAACTTCTAAGATATAGAGTAGGGAAAAACTTCCCTGTCAAAATACTTCTCAGCAGACCTGCCACCTGCACCAGTGTGTAGCTAATTCAGAATGACTTTAGAAAGCAAAATGAACCTTTTCCATGGATACTTTCTGACAACTGGCTCATCTTTTCATATTATTGGCAAGAACCATGTTAAGCCATTCTGTCACTGATCCTTTTTTTCATTGTTCTAATTCCTTTGCTCAGCGGGGTAAAGTACACATTGTCTTAGAAATTCCTGGCTGGTGAGCTGAGAGAAGATGTACTCTATGTGCAGGACAGCTGAACGTGGGCTGCTGTGTCAACAATGCAGCCAGTTGTGTAGGATAGCTTCTGAGTACCCTGGGTTAACCTGTGGATTGAAGAGCAGAATTCAGAATTGAAGATTAGGTACTCCTTTTTGTTTTGTTGCACCTAGTGGCAAGTTAAATAAAGACATCATTTAGTTACCTTGATTAATTTCTCCAGGGATTTGGTAAAAGATCCATTGTGCCTGGTATGTCAACTGACAAAAGCAATATAGACACCTCATCATGACTGGGATGCATATACCCATCCTTAAACTATTTAATTCAATGTAATTGGAATTATCTATTAAACTGTGTACTAAAGTGAGAAATGAAGCAGGGCTTTTCACAAGCTGGTCAGAAGATAAGACTGTGGTTTTTAAGTTTTTAATTCCCTAGGGTAATTTAGTATAATTACTTCATGAAGTTAAAAATAATTTTATTATAGTATGATAAAAGTAGGGCTGTGCTTTTGGTCCATGTTCCTATTGAAGTGAATTCAGGTTCATGTGCACATTCTTTTGTGTGCCCCGAGACCTTCTTTGGAATGTTATCTCTAAACTTGAATTTCATTGGCTGATATTTTATCCCCTGTGGGCTGCCCACCTGCTAGTTTTTACAGTTTTTACTGTGTAAGTATTGGGTTTCATTCTCATTTACAGCTCATATAGGTGTAGCTGTTGTGCTGCTTTCATCTGTGTATGTGTATCATATTCTTCTCCATTTACTGTGTCATGGTCCTAATATACTGAGTAATATTCTATCGTGTGAGAGTTGGGTTTATTTTTAACTCATTTTTAACTCATTTGGTTCATAACTAAGTTGCATCCTTCCAGTTGTCTTCCCTTTTCCATTCCTGCTCCTGTTCTTAGCTCAGATGCTTAGAGTACAAACACTTAAAGGACCTGGGGTCCCCCTTGCTGGATTACAATAAAATTGTTTTTCCTGTAGTTGTTGACTGTCAAATAGATTGCAGTGATTTTCAAGGATGTTAGGCACTTCATAAATAATTGTAGTTATTTATATGTGTGTGTGTGTGTGTAAACACATCTGTATATCTATAGTCTTTATATGGGTATATTTTAGAAAACTCAAACCGTATTTTTTCTTTTTTACTCTTTATAGAGGTCACATCTAATACTAATGAATACAAATAACAGCTAAAAGTTTTTTGTGGTTTATGTCTTTAGTGCTTTTCATTCGTTTTGGTGCTCAGCTTGCTCTAGACCCTTTTGTACTTTGTGGTGAGCTTGATATTTTTGGTGTTGAGAAAATGTAGCATCATAATTGGTACCCAAATGTCATGGGATTTTTCCTGTTTGGTTTGCATGATCCTTTCCTACTTGCTTGTGGAATGTCACTGTGGGATTGCACCTTTCTTGTTCTCCAATGATAGCACTAAGTATTCTTATCCTAAAACATTTTCAGGGTTCAGACCTGTCACCTCTCCAGTTCATTGTGCTTTGTAGATGCAGACTCTGCCCTTCTCACTGGGGTAGGAAATGTATCACAGTTCTTTCATTTGTTGATCACAACTCTTCCATGGCTTCTGCAAGGTTGTGAAGCAGCTGAAAGCAAATTATCATGAGGCTTACAGCAACCACTGAAACTACTCTAACACTAGACTTCTCCCAGTTACCAGGTTATAAGTTTAATTGCATATTGAATGAGAAGAAAGGTTTCTCTTTTACTGACAATAGTTCAATGAATGTATCCTCTCTAATATTAGGAAAAGCTTGAAATCCTCCCTCCTTCCCAAAATGTTCATACAAGTAAGAAACCACATATAGTTGACTTTTTGTTTCTTCCAGAAAACTCTGGTTGTAAAAATACTGTAAACAGCAAGTAAGAGGCTTTGTTATTACCAAAGTTGTTAGCATGAAGGTACAGATAAACTGTCTTAGACAGAACAAATGGAAAAATCAGGGATGGCTTATCAATGAATGTATAGTAATAGAAGATTATGTATTTAAAACATACAAGATAGTGCATATTTTTGGAGGAAAATAATTAGTTTCTATTCAGGCATAGATCCATTTCCCTGAGACAGGTTAAAAAAATGCGGTTAATAAAACTTAGTTACGTGGAACACTGCCCAAGCTCTTATAAACAAATTATGGTACTTAAGGTAGATGGAGAGTGTATACCCAAGAAAACAAAAGTTTTCAACCTTTGGGGAATGAACCAAACTTTGGATACATTAAGGCTGAGGGTGTGTTTTCTAAGTATTTTCCTTTTCTAAGTATTCATTGTGAGGAATGAATGTTGTGAGGAAGATGACAGTGAACCAGATGAAAAAGTAACATACCTCATGTGGAAACGGACATGTTCTAAGATGCCTGTTGATATCTGAACCTTTTCTACTACTTTATTGTCTTGGAACAGAAATAGCAAAGCTTGCTCCTTGCTTTTATGTAGATCTTGCTGTAGTCAGCTGCAATTTTATCACTTTACTGTGTATGATATGCTTTAAGACATGGGAATCCAATAAGAAGGTCCATAGAATACTAGTACTGCCATACTGTGGGGTAAGACTGAGGAGAGTGGACCCTTTACACTGTTTTTTAGGATATTTATGGGTGTAGGTAAATATTTTGATAGCTATGAAGTTCTTAATGGAATTCTGAAGTTAATTCAGTGCTTAATTGAATTGAACTTTGAATATCCTTTATGCAGGAGGTCACTCTTGCTTTATCGTGAGACCATGAAATGTCACAAAGATGCAGCAGGGTGGTAAGGTTTGGCAGGTTGTTGTGGGGATACAACTTCTGGGCATGGCCAGGTCCAAGTGCAGGTACAATGAATGATGTCTCCCATGTCTGTCCAGATGCATGAATACTTAAATAAGACACTTTAATATAATGGTATGTTTCTAGGTTGGAGGAAGATTTAGTTATTTTTGATGCTCATGGGAAATACTAGCTTTTTTAGAATCAGATACAAACCAACCTGTGAACTATATAAAACACCTTGAGCTAAATCTGATAAATAAGTGAGGCTTAAATTGTAGCTGGGTTGAATACCTCAGAAAGGTTTGAGGAGTGGGGAGTATTGGGGCCCCCCACTCACGGAGCCCTTTTTCCAGAATGAACCACAATGGTGCAGGTAAGGACTATGGGCTATATGGGTGGATACAGCACAGTAGGCCTTGAAAATCACAGACAAGTCTCTGTCTACAAAGAGGGCAGCAATGATGGTGCAGGGCCTTGAGGGCAAGCTGTGTGAGGAGCAGCTGGGGTCACTTGGTCTCTTCAGCCTGGAGGAGACTGAGGTGAGACCTCACTGCAGACTGCAACTTCTTGATGGGGGGAGAAGAGGGACAGACACTGATCTCTTCTCGGTGGTGACCAGTGACAGGACATGAGGGAATGGCCTAAGTTGTGTCAAGTGAGGTTTTTAGGTGTGATATTAGGAAAAGATTCTTAATCCAGAGTGTGGTTGGGCACTGGAACAGGCTTCTCAGGCCTGGTGCTGTGACCCCTGTCTGCCAGAGATCCTGAAGTGTTTGGACAATGCTCTCGGGCTCATAGTGGGATTCTTGGGGTTGTCCTGTGCAGGGTCAGGAGCTGGACTTTCATGATCCTTTTGGGTGCCTTCCAGCTTAGGATATTCTGGATTCTGTGACTATCAAGTTAGAAAAACAAAGCTCATGATAGGAAGAAATGTCCCAATACTTCTCACAGTAACAACACAGCGTAGGGTCAGTAAAACGAGAACTATTTGGTTGTGTTTTTTCTACTAATTTTTCTTTTTCTGGTACTGCTAAATTAACTTCTCTAAATTGTGGTCCACTTAACTATTCTGAGAAAAAAATTGCATAATTTTAATCATTTTTTCTCTGAGATAATTTATAAAGATTTGATTTTAGCATGGTCTTATTTGTCATTTTATCAAGTCATGTTGAATTCTAGAAAATCTTGGGAAGAGGGGAAAAAATTAGAACTCACTTCTACTTGTGTAGATATTTTATTGCTTTTCTTTGTGTATTAATTTCTAAGTATTTAAAATCCCAAGAAAAATAGAAAATGGTCTCATATGAATCAGGGTTCTACATAAGTTGTTTCTTTGTGCTGTTCTTCTGGGGAAGTAGAGAGAAGCTGTTTCATATTCGTACGAAATATTTGCATAATACACTTACTCATGCAGTTCGGGTGTTGTATTAACTTAATTTGTATTACTTTATATTTGTAAATAATGCTGTTGAAGCTGGATTTTGTGAGCAAGTTGTAATAGTTTCATTTCTTTCAGATCTGTTTGCAAACTACCACATAATTGGCCTGGTTTATTGATCTCACAGAGATTACGTGTCTGACACTGCACCAGTTAATAAAAGGTTTTGTTGGCTTTCTTTAAACTGAGTATTTGAGAACACACAGTTCTGTTATGCTGTAGAATTTAAATTGCTTATGTACTGGAATATTTACTACCCTCTTTGTTGTTTCATTTCAGAATGACCTTATTTAAAAATGTATGAGGCTATTTATAATCGACTCTGTGGCAGTGATTAAAGAGGTGTGAATAATAGCTTATTGGAAGTTGACAGCTCCTTGTTTGCTAAACTGCTGTTAGAACGTTTATGCTGCTCAGTTGTACCTCATTTTTCTGAGGGGAAGCTGCATTTTGACAAGTGCATAGAACAGGTATATGTGGCTGACATTTTTATTATTTAATGAAAACATTTTGGGTTTGTTTCTTTAACTGCACAAAGTTAATTAATTGCTTACTGTGTACCTAATGATCTGTCTATAGTGTGTCAGTAAAATAAGGGTGAACAAATTCATTTTTACTTGCAAATATCAGATGGTCTTTCTGAATAGAAAGAGTAGCTCCAAACATGTTTGATCAAGCAGCCAGGCATCTGTCTTTCTGATGAGAGTAAGACTGGTCTCTGATGCTTTTGATTTGTGGTTAAGATTCTAAATATCCCTAACTGCAGGTAAGCAACCAGGTAATTTTTCCATTGCTATTCAAAAATAAAGAACAAAGGAAAAAAGGACCATGGCTTATTAATTTGTAAGTCACATTGAAGTAATTCAGTTTTTTATATCAGCATACATAGATACCAGTGAGCTTGTAGATAAGACTGATAATCAGATAATACTCAGTGTTTATCCATACAACTGATAACACAAATAACTTTCTGCCTTTTGCTCTGCTATCAGTAGTATCTCATTTGACCTAGTGGACTCATTTTAAAGGTGAACAATAATTAAAGTCCCTCTTCGCTCTTGTGTCTTGACTTATGGGAATAAGTAGTTTCTTGTAGGTCTGCACACCCCATGGTGACAGTATGAAACATAAAACTTTTTAGCTTATTTTGGAGAGGATATGTCAGAATACTGCAGGGACTTCCATGTGCATTTTGAGTTTCTTGCAATCAAAAATTTTAGTAAAATTTCTCCATTACAGCATTGCCTTTTAGCAGTGGCCTGACCATAACATCAGAACTGCTTATTCAAAGTGTTTAATAGATGGTACAGAAATTCATCATTTCATATTGGCTTATTACTAAGAACATGTTACTGATCCTACTGCACTATCATGTCTAATGGTGCAAGTTACACAGAAAGAATTTTTAATTTTGCTAAATCCTTTAAGAACTCTTAATAGAATAATTGGTACCAGCAAAATGCTGTCATACAGGATATCTTTCCATAAGCATTAGTTCATAATTTTACAGGTTTCACCCCATAAGGCACTAAAATGACATAGTGCACAATTAGTGTTTAGAGTACACTTAGTTAATGGACTACTATAAGATCTAGATACTGTTTAAATGAATATATTGTGAAATTAATCTTTATTGCTTCTGTTCTTAAGAACTAGATTGGGCTTTTTACACAGAAGGGATATTGTTTCTTAGGTGTGTTCAAATTACAACAATATATTGTTTTCAGCTCTTCTGGTTCACTCTGCTTCCTCAAAACTCTGCTTCAGCTGGCCAAAAAAGAAAATGAAGTTCCACTCAGGAGTTGGTGGGTCTGTAGTGTTGAGTGTTTCCACTCTAGTTAGTCAGTCAAAATTCCTGGGAATTCTCCTGGAGAAAGGAATCTGAATTTTGAGTTTTCCTCAAGTATGTAGAGAGAGTGTATGTCAAGGGTATTTAGCTTTGCAAAACCAACAATTTCATTAAAAATATATATTTTTTTTAATATTAAAGTTCTAGAACTCTGTATTGTTTTCTAAGTGCCTGAAATACTTTGTCTTATGTGTGTGTTGTTTATTAATGCCTTATTCTCAAAGCAATGGCCCCAAGATTTTACTTTTTCATCCAAAAAGATATTACCTGAATTTGCTGTTGAGCTGAACATCATAGGAATTGCTTTAATATATACTGTCATGTCTTATTTTTTTTTTATTACCTCAGGATTTCTAACTTTTTTGAACTCCTCTTGTATGTTTAACATCACTTCTGGGCTACTTAAAAATGCAGTGCTGATGTCCTTTTAGACAGCAGGCATATTACAATTTGACTATCTGAAATTCTTATATTTATCTGAGTTTTTTATCTAAAATTCTTTATCATCCTGGCCACCCTGATAGTCTTGTGTCTCAGAAGTCACTGTCATTGTTCAAAACTTCTAGTCACAGGGAGTTTAAAGCATTTTTGTGTTAAGAAAGTTAGGTTCCTTTTGTGGTTTTTAATGTCTTTAAGTTGATATGAGTGGTATTACAACATTGCAATGTTGGAGAAAGAAGCTGGAATGAAGCCAGCATGGGGAATGTTCACACATTTCTGTGCACTGTGTAGTAAACAAAAAGTTTGATTACTCTGCTCCCTCTTGTTTTTTTTTCTTTCCTTGTGTGGCCTTGAGTTTGTTAATCAACAGACCTCATAAGCGAGCCAGATGATGTATTGTTACAGCACCTTTACAGCTGCTGCTTTCCAGAGCACAGCGATTACCTGCAATGGCCAAAGCCTGTTGCTTCCCATTAAAGTGTTTACTAATTAATCTAAATTTGGCTGGTAAAACAAAGTCAATTTTTGCTCTTCCACTGAATGGTTTTTTAAGTCGTGCTGTATTTAAACTGTAATGTGAAGTCTTGTGGGTCTGTTCTAAATTCTTTGCTCTTTATCTCTCTCATCTCCTTGTCCTCCAAAAAGAACCAGTATGTCATTTATGTCAGCTTGCAAAAAGATGGATGTTCTGAAGGCAAGGGTAAACTTATTGATGCATATTTTCAGAAAAAAATACTTATTTCACCTCATGTCTCATGTTTGGCTTAAAAAAATAAAATTGTGGGATGAGATTTCATAGGTGTCTCTCAGTTTTTACCAGTCCACAACAGATGTCTCAAGTTTCTACACAGTGTCTTTAACCACAAAGATTCATCCTAATAATGCTTTTTCTTAACGTTCACAGAGTTCAGAAAAGTTGTAGGTTTGAGTTGAGATCCCTAGAGCAGTATGGATGTGTTTGGCTATTACTGGTATATGCAGTAATATTCTCAGCTATTTCATTAGACTTTTTACCAGGTTGTTCTTCATACTGGCCATAACACCTCTGGGTACTTTCTGTGGTAAAGGAAAGTTAGAGCACTGAGTCTTTCCATACAATCCTCAACACCATGGAAATGTGTCTTTTTCCCTCTTCTCCCCAGAAATGCTATTTCTGTCAGGCAGCCTTGCAGAGTTGTGGGCTTTTTCTTTTTACACATCTCATCCCATCTTTCCACCTTCATTTTGGCCATTTGTTTTTCATGAGTAAATGGATTTCTTATTCAGTGATGATTTCTCAGTAGCCTTCTGTGCATGTGTTCTAATCCTCAGTCCATCTCCCTGTATCCTTCTTTCTCTGATGGCATCACAGCTTCAGAAAAACTAAATTCCCATGAAAAACTAGTCAGGTATTGATGTAGTCCCTTCTGCGATTCCGATCACTCAAGGAGATCATGTTCATTTTAGTTACGTTTGTAAAATAAAGATGTCTACACTGCTTTTAGGAGGAACAGAAGATTAGATAGATCTTAAAAAAGGGTGTGGGTATGTTCTTGGAAAAGCTATCAGAGGTTGGAAAATATATTTCTGTTTTTAGAAGATCCAAAAGTCAGGTCTGATCGCGTTTGAATTCTTCAGATTCCATGCTTCCTTGTTCTATTTCCCTTAGGAAATAAAAGGTTGTAAGACTAGAGATGTTTAATATCTCAGCTATTAACAGTCAGCTCTTCATTATTAAGATTCACAAATGGAGTAACTAGATTAAAATATATCTTTTTATTGTTATTGCTGCTATTCCTTTTCATAACATATCAGTGAATTGCAGTTGCGCTGTTCTGATAGAGCAAAGTTTCTTAAAAACTAAAATCTGCTATAGAAATACTGTCCATAAAATTAAACTATTACATACACTAAATTAGCTATGGGTAACACTATGCCTTTGCTGTCTTCAGTAGTTCTCTGACTTGTAATTTTAATCAGATAGCTCTTCAGAAATCTCTCAGATGCTGGATGTACAGCAATTTAAAAAAATATTCCACAAGTTATTCAAAAGTTTTTCTTCCTTTTTAGAATTTCTGTCTCTTCGTAAGAGACCAGATACAGTAAGCTTGAAAATCATTTTCCTTCTTAACAAAACAGTTTTACCTGTAAACCACCCATTCCCATTGAGGTGTTTGTAGGGTTGAGCTGTTTTTGTAGTAGCTTTTACAAAGAAAAGTCTCTGTCTTGCAGTGATTGCCACATGTTTCTTACTGTTCTCAGTACTCATCTGAAATCAGACATGTGTTAGTTGCTTACCAACTGTTTTTTCAACTTGTTTACAAAAAGTTTGCAAAATTAAATTTAAGAATGCCTCTAATGCATGTCAGTACATTTGTATGAATAAATATGGAGTTGGATACTTTCTCTTTTCTTTCTTTTTTTTTTTGTTGGAGACTAGTCTCTCTGTTTAAGCTACCCTGTAACTGATCCTTTGTTGGATTGTTCTTTATTGCTGTTTATTTACCTTACATATGAATTTCAATGTCACATGAAATAGATAAGCTCTTTTAAAGTCTCAAATGTTTGACTTCATCCTCGTGTAGCCAGTGGGAATTCGGAGGTTGGACTAAACTGAATTATTCATCACCATTAACAAGTCTTGGAACGCACCTGCTGTACAGTAAATTCCAATATCATATTTAAAATCTCAGTTTTCTTTTATGGATTGATATTTTAAATCAACTTTATTTGCTTTATTTTTAAAGTCTTTATTAGTTAGGAACCTTTTACAAGCTTTATCATGCCATGTATTGATCCTGTGCAAAGATGAGCACATGCTTTAGTAGAAATTCAGTGTATCATGTGGTTGCATACTGTAGAAAGTAATTATGAATTGTTAAGAAAGATTTGAGCATTAGCTTATTAGCTACTGTTCAATCAGCTCACATTATGCCCATGTTAACACTAAATGAAGAATGTCAAAAAGCTCTTTTCTGCCTTCCACTGTTTTGTACCAGCACTTCATTTGCCCCTCCAAATAATAATTACAGATAATATTATATAAATATAAATAATAAGTATCTGCAGTCTCCCCTTAGTATTTTTTTAAGGTAGCAACAAACTCATGAAATACTAGAAATATTTTTGCCTCTGGGTTTTGGGGCTTTTTTTGTGACTAAAAAATGCAAAATAATGTCAAGTATAATTCACTTTGGAGTTTATGAAGAAACAAATGTGAGACTGAATGAAGCAAAGGAGCTGAGGGCATTTCTCCGGAGGTGCAGCAGAAGACAACACTGCAACTTTTTCTGGGTCTCTTGGTCGCATTGCAGACCCAACTACTTTGGTTCTGTTCATTAAGGAAAGCTACTTCTTTTCTGATTGTAAAAATGCTTTCTACTTCTTTTCTGATTGTAAAAATGCTTTCTTGGCCATTGCTTCTTTAAGCCAGATAAATAGTTTAGGTAAAAAATAAATAAGAATGTTGGAAATTCTGGCACTTCTGTCAATTACAGCCGTTTCTTCCTGTACTGGGTTTGTTTATGAATTCGACATTTCTCTTGCGAGAGGCAGATTATTTTTCTAAATCATTGAGCAATATACAAATTTTCTGCAATCAATAGGAATTTCTGTTGCTGGTAGGATTCAGAAATACAGGAATGAACTGTAATCAGAGGAATATGAGGTTTAAAGGCAAGGTTTGCCTTTTGGAAAAATCCCTGATGCTCAGGAAGGGAAGAGTAGGAGCCCTCCCTGAGGGTGCCAGCCACCTCCAGAATTGTGGGAAAAGCAATAGCCTTTTTCCCCTGCTCCACTGCTCTGCCAGTCAGAGACTGTTCCAGTGCTCAGCCACCTCTGGGTGAAAAACCTTTTCCTCGTATCCAACCCAAACCTTCCCTGACACAGCTTCATGCCTTTTTGTTGAGTCCCGTCACTGGTCACAAGAGTGATCAGTGCCTGTCCCTCTGCTTCCCCTTGTGAGGATGTTGAAGGTTGCAATGAGGTCTCCCCTCAGTCTCATCCAGGCTGAAGAGACCAAGTGATCTCAGCCACTCCTCACACAGCTTCCCCTCAAGGCCCTTCATCATCCTCATGGCCCTCCTTTGGATGCTTTCTAACAGCTCAATGTCTTTTTTATATTGCAGTTCCCTGAACTGCCCCCAGCACTCGAGGTGAGGCTGCCCCAGTGCAGAGCAGAGCAGGACAATCCCCTCCCTTGCCTGCCTGGCAATGCTGTGCCTGATGCCCCCCAGGACACCACTGGCCCTCCTGGCTGCCAGGGCACTGCTGGTTCATGTTCAACTTGCCATCAACCCGGACTCCCAGGTGCCTTTCCGTGGCACTGCTCTCCAGCCTCTCCAGCCTCTCATTCCCCAGCTTTCTCTGCCACATAAGTTCAGACAGAGATAACATCATGTCATCACGTTATGTCTGCTCTGAAGTTCCTGGCTTTGCAGGATATTTTCTTATTCATTAAGACTGTTTTGATAGATAGAATATCATTCTTCAAGGCTAGCAGCACTGTTTTCTCAGGATGTTATTTCATATTTTAAGGAAAACAGTCTGAAATAGTTTGCTAGAACATTTAATAGCTTGCTAGTTCATCTAAGTAGCTTATTTTGAGAAATGAGTAAGATTTTTTTAGTTAAGGCTAGTGCTCAATTTAGTATTTCTTTGCGTTAGAGTGAATATATGGGTATATTTTGGCAAGAACCTCTTGTATGTGTTTCTCTTCATTCTTGCAGCACTTTCTCGATGCTGATTTGAATCTTCAAAGCTGATGGGGAGCAGCTGTAGTGTCAGTATCCGCATGGCTGTGCAAATCCTGGAAGTTTATTGTGTTGTCTTCTCCTACCTTCTTTGGGAACCAAACTTCTCTTGAAGCGTGTGCTAACAGTGACATTGAAATATTGCAATGGATAGATAGAGGTTATTCTTCAACATGGTAGCCAAAGAGCTGGTTTGTCCATTTTTTGGTCAAAAAGCCTGGGTGTAACTACCTTTGCAAGGAGACTCAGTAGCTATATGGGAACAGTTCGTGTACAAGAATGGAACAGTGTAAATCCAGATTACAGTTTTAAAGAAGTTAACCCCACCTTTGGAAGCATCTATCATAAATTACTTGATCTTCAGAGAAAGATAACATCTTGCTAATGTGGAATACATTCATAGTATTTTGAAGTCAAGAGGTTAGTATGGTGAAATATGTTTATTTCCTTAATATAATATCAGAAGTACCAATTAAATTTCATTCTGATGTGCATAAAAATAAAAAGTCTTATTTAAAGGTATAAACTCCACTAACATAAAACTTCCCATTGCTATTTTAGAAATTTATATAGTCCTCATGGAATGCATCTTTTGAAAATTAAATAATTCCTTAAGCTTTAGGCTTCCATTTAAACAGGATAAATGAGGCCTTTCATAATCTCATGTAGCCACCTGTTTCAAGAGAACACCAGGGATTGTTTATCCTTGAAATCCAGCGAAACACTGTAAATCCGTTGAGTGTTTTTTGACCATCTCTTTTTTCATGCTCCTGTACTGCAGTAGATTCCTTGGAATGATAGCTGTTCATTATCTTGCAAAGAGAACAAGCCACACTTAGAATTTAGATGGTGGTATATTTCCCACTTTACACAAATAAATTATATAAATGGTCAGTGATTTAATATTTTAAAATTGAAAATCACTAATATGAAAAATCTGTAATGTAAAAATGAGTACTGCAAAAATATAGTAGACAGTTAAAAATTGGAGAGACTTGGAACTTGTCATACCGCCCCCAGACAGTAATTTTCTGCTGCCAATGTTTTGGTTGATTAGCTGTGAATATAAATGAAAAAATTATGTACATATCATACATGAATATGCATAATAAACTCATGTTAGTCAAGGTACAAAGCTACGTAGAGCAAACCAGATCATCCAAATTACATGCTAAAACTATGTTCATCTACTTTGTGATATTCTGCCATCTCTTTATAATCCTTATTTTTTAAGAAAGGGAATTAGGGATGTTTGCTATAACAATCTGTCATGATAAATAACATATAATCACTATAGTTAGTTACCCTGAATCCAAAAGTCAGGACACATATTTTGAAAACTGAAATCTAGAACACCATTAAAACTGTTGTTCAGTTATTATGTGGGATTGGAGTGAAGCCAAAATGTAACTTGTCAGCTTAAAAGACAAATTTTTACCAAGTCCCTTTGCCTGGGTCATAAGAAGTGAACACCCAGGGGAGTTAGTTGAATACTGGAGTGTTGAAACTTATAGTCAGAATAAATAGATGACCATTGTGCATGACAAACTACCTCTCTCTCAAGAGAAAGATATAGGAAATTACTTGGACATTAGGAAAAAATGTTGTGAAATGAAAATAAATTTGTACTCCCTAAATAAATTTATTTTTGTAATGTATCCATTTAGATTATATTTATGCAACGTGTGCTCAAAATTGCGTCATTTATTGTTCTGTTAACATAATAATGAGTAAAGAAAAATGTCAGAGCTTCACAAAGCTTGTGATGAATTTCAGTGGTATGTGTACCATGTATAAAATTTTCATAATGCTGGAGACTTTTCTAGTGGCATCTTATGATAGTTGTAAAATTATTGGGACAAGAAAGACTTCTTGTCATAGGCTATTCTTGTGTATAAAATATGCCACTGGAGTATCATCTTTCTGCTTATAATTAAGAGGATCTCAAAACTTTATAAGCCAAACTGGTATTCCTGCATTGTAGTCTTTTTATTATCCCTGAAGAAAATATTTACTGTATATAAACCTAGCTAATGATGTTATAGAAAATAACCAGTATTATGAAATATATACATTTATATAAACATGTCAACTCTGTCTTCCTGAAGAATTAACCTGGCCTAATGGTATCTGAATTGACTGGGGGACTGAGGAGGATCATGCAGTGGGTTTGGTTACAAGTAATAGCTTCTACTAACCAGACTTTTTACGTACAATGATAAAATGTGGCTGTCAAGTTTTTCAGTATGGATTAAGGTAATTATCAAACTAATTCAGATTAAGTCTTTAATGAGGATAAATCTAAAGCAACTGTGTTAGAGTTGTGTTCAATTTATGCTGCAGTTGTGACCTGAAATAGCATATTACACTTGTTTAGCAAGTTGGTCAGTATGAGAGAACTTGTGTGTAATTTCGCTGTGTGTGGTTTATGCCTGTATATATCTTACAATTAGTCCTTCCATCATGCTGCAGTCAAATAAGTTCCTTTTACCACATTTTCCCAAATGATTGGAACCCATTGGTACCTAGTGCCAGTTAATGATGAGACAATTTTCTGTGGCTCATCTTTAATTGTTGGCATTCTTCTGTGTGCAAGGGTTAATTTCTAGTGTAGTAATAAATCATCTGGTTTTAAAAATCTGTCTCTGAGAAAGTAATTAATGGTCTTATCTCATGAATGCATCTCTTAGGTAATTTTTTTTTAATATCTGAGTAGTTTCATAAGGAAAAAAATGTCAACTCTCTGGAGTTAAGAGTATTTGAACATAGAGCAGAGTGGTACAGTCACCACTGTACAGTACCACTTACTGGAGAGGTAATTTTTGAAGGGTTAGACAGACTATGTAACACATGTAAATGCTTCATCCTCTCAGCCTGTCATCAGTTTAGTTCACTTTTCGCATTTGTTCAGTAATTGGAGGTACTAAAAGACGAAGGTTTCTCAGATACTTATATATCTTATGCTTGATTTTTATGAACATGGTGCTCAGTTGTGTTGGAGGCACTAAATCCCTGCAGCCCTCAGACTGTCCGCAGCAGTGAGAGACACATTCGGGCATGTAGATTCATTTTTCCAGTCTTCTGAGTAAAATGATAAACTGTATAACTAATACCGGTGATAGAAATGCAAACTTACCAGCAATCACATAGGACATGAGGGAAATGTTTCTGCTTTTTTCCTCTTTGATTTAAGCAGAGAGTGACTAACATGTTGCCACCTACCCAGAATTGGTCCCTGCAGTATATTTTTGAAAACTCAGGGGTTTTTTTTAAATCATTAACATCAACATTTTCTATTTGTGCAACTCTATGGAAAAATTACGTGTTCTTTAGCAAGTGAAAAATAGACAGAGTGCAGATTTAGTCAGAAGTTCATACCTGTGCATTACATGGGTATCCCCACCTTCTGCTTGATATTTATTTTGTCCATATGCATTCACAAATATAAATATGTGTAAAAACTTCCATGCTGCATAGGAGAAGTTTCACCACCTATAATGAATGATCACTATTCTGCATTTTCTGAGGCTCTTTGAGGGACAGCATGTGAAATGGGGGAGCCCTGAGAGAGGAGAACATATGATAGTACACAGCTTCTTCCCTGATGAGTGTTTAAAGCTGCAGTGAAATTATAGAAAATTGTTTTCCAGTAGAAACTAAAAAAACTGCATGGAGGAGATATGGTTCTTTTTTCATTTCTTCATGTTTTTATAAATTCTTCCTTTAAGTATTAAATTTCTTATAAGTTTTTGTAAAGCTTCCTTACAGCAGCAGGTGACATGGAATTACACAGACAAGAGTAGAAACCTTGGCGTGTACAGTGGTGATAACAGGCAAAGGGTACAGTTAATTTTCTCATACACCTTTGGCTGTCTTGTTTCAGAAGGTTAATTTCTTTCTTACAGGACTATTTTTAGTATTTTCAAACCTATAAGCACCTTGTAGTAATACCATTTTTCAAAAATGCTGCCACTGAGAATTTTTGTATTTCCATGTAGCATTTGCATCAATTCAGAGATTATAAAGGGAGAAAATTTGGACAATAGTTAGCTTTTTCATTAGAAAAAGGACCATCATTTGCAAATCCAATAGATAATTTATTATTGCAGGTCCCTCTGTGTCACTGAAAGACTTCATTTTGCAAAGCTATAAAGCTTCCATTTTTAACACAGAAGATCTGCAGAGTAATGAAGAGTCTCAAAGCAACATGGTGAAAATTATATTTAAGTTACTTTTCTGTAGTAGCCCTAATAAAAGAAATATTTCAAAAGCAAATTATTTTTGTATTATGATATAGGTACTCATTTCCAAATCTAACTTTAGGCTATCAAAACCGAAAATATATATGTAAGTATGTATATGTATGTATATATGCATAAATATATGTTTCCCGTATTTAAGATTATTTTTGGACCAAGGCTAAACACCAGAAATGCTTGTCTGTGTGTACTCTTTGCTTCTCATCTCTGGACTGATGTCAGTTCTACATACAACTAAATTCTCATATGAACACTGGAGTTGATTTTTGGAGTTCCCTGCTCTTGTGAGATCTGTACATTAGTAACAAGTAGCACTAAGGCACCATTGCTGGCAGAACTCCCACCATATCTGCCCTGCTGGGAAGTCTTGAGCTCATCCTGCATTTCCAAATAATACACTACCAAACTCTCCTGTTCCAAAGTCGTTTTGCATGCAGGACTGAGCTATCCACGGCTGAGCTGAGGATAAGAAGAAAGGCATCCAACAGAAAATTTTCTTACTCAGACAGGAATATTTGCCAGATTTGCTCCAAGTATCACTTATATCTTCTCAGAGTATAGTGCCAGAGCTGAAGCCATTACCCTTGTTCTGAGGAACTGGTCCTGACTTAGTTCATCAGACTTTGCTTCAGACTTTGCCATCAACATTGAGGGTCAGGGGATTTTTTAGTGTCAAATGCTGATTGATTTTAAAACCATGATTTTAAATTGACAAGCAGAAAAATTCTATTTACATCATTGATTTTAATGTGTGTTGGGTAAGCCAAGCCAAACACCCAGTTTCCCTTTTGGTAAAGCATTTAGAGCACATTGTAGTCTACAGTCTGCTTGCAAAACATTTATTTTAAACTCAAAGTTTCTTTGAGTTGACCTGAAGAGCAAATAATCCAGTACATGTGTATTGAGGTGATTTATATACCTTAGTGCTTATTAAGATTCTTGAATTTTATGGGTTTTAATGTGTTGAAATATTCAATCAAAGAGTGTGTCAAGCTGCATTTGACTAGATTTCAGTTAAGACGTGTAAAGACATTTTGAAAGAGGTTTTTATTAGTTAAACAAAATTATCAGAAATGTGCTTGGTACATATAAATATTTAGACTTATATTTTTCCAACTATTCATGTATTTATATAAACACACATGGGAGATGTAAGTTTGATCCCTTCAGGCAGAGGAGGGACTGAATCCAGTTCGCCTGTTCTTGTGTGAGCACACTCACATGTGTGTATATCTACACAAGTATAAATCAACACAAGTCAACCTTTTTTTATATAAAATAGAGTTCTGCTTTCCACGATCATAGCACATATAATATTCTTAAAAACAGAATGACTTTTCTGAAAATTGCAAGCATATTCTTATATTAAATTTTAAATGGATTGTTTCAGAAACTAATCTCTGGCATGGTTTTTGTTCCTGAACGATTTAATTGAGAGTATAATACAGTTTCCTCATACTTTGCACATAATGAGATCTCATTGTGTACTTTCACTGAATTCAACAGGCTAATGGAATGGTTTTTGCTGCCTCCACTCTCATCTGAATGCTGCTGGCTGTCCCAGTGCTACAGGAAGTCACCCTGCTGCCTGATGGAGGCAGTGACCTGAGTGTGAAGCAGCAAGTATTTTTACTAAGGCTTGCCTGTACTTTTGTTGAAAATAATGAAAATGTTTCCAAATAGTCTAACCAGTAGTATGGCAGGTAAAATTCTAGGTGGATAAAAGTGAAGCAGTGTATGTTGAGGAAGGGTCCTGTGATGGGTTCTGAGCTGATTGTTATCATTCAGGATCAGCACTTCTGGATTTACATATAAGAAACGTTTAGTAATGACAGCTTAATTACTTGTCGAAGTCAAGAAAAGTCCTAGAAATATCCTTGTGGTGTTAAAAAAGGGATAGAGAAGAAAACCGCGTGTTGTTATTCTGCCATTCTAATCCAAGATGAATGCTGGGTGCAGGTCTGGATTGTCACCTCTCCTCCTGCTAACACAGTGGTGCAGCAGAACAGAAGGTCCAGAGAGGTGCAGCAAAAACCATCAGTGGAACAACTTTTGTGTGCATAACAAGCGAACAAAGACTCTTCACGTTGTAGGAAGGGCGGCGCAATGACAGCATAGAGCACGCAAGAGGGGATGATTTAGGGGACACCCACTGAATGTAGTGCAGAGCAGGTTCAAAATCAACAGAAGAAACTGCCCACAACACCAAGCTGTGAAACTGCTTGCCTCAGACTAATGTGGATGCCAAAATTTTCATGAATTTGAGAAGTAAGCAGACAAATTCACAGAAAATTAAGCTATTAGGTATGAAGACAACACAGGTCATTTAGGAATTCCAGAAGCCAGAAATCTCCAAACTGAGAATTTTAGTAGAAGGATGAACATATGCCTTCTTTTTTGTAAAGCTCTTTCTCATGTTTCTGGTTCAGATGGTTCTATAAATATTATTGCATGTCGAGTGTATGTATTAAACAGAGAAGAAAAATGTGGAAAGAACATAAAAGTCTAGCTTTACTAAAGACACTGGGCAGCTTATCAGTGGAGAGTCGAAAATACATCATTTCATTCAGGAATAACAAAATTAATAGGATATATAATAGGATTAATATGATATCCTAAAATCTAAGTATAAAATACTGAATGCTAAATGACTGGGTTTCAGACTTCACAATATATTTTGCTTAAATATTAGACTAGAGCTAAATAATATATAGGAGTAGATTTTCAGGTGGGCTGACAGAAAGTAAATGGTTTTCAAGAGATGATTGTAGGCTGTCAGAGCAGAAATCCATGAACTGGGAATGAACTTCAAAGAGCACAGGAGTTGTTCCAGTTTGTAGAATCAGACCTTTCTTTCTAAGAGTATTCATGCGTGAACATTCAAATTTGTGTCTTTGGAAGAGCTTTTAGAAGTAGGATTTCTAAAAGTTCAGAATCTCTCACACCTGTTCTACATGTCCAGCCAGCTCAGTGTTGGGATGCTGACCTCACACAACTCAGATGTGTTGGTTATGTGTTCATCATCTTAAAAAATTCAAGGGTGTTTGTGTTAGCTCACAAATTCCTAAAAGTAGTGGGTTTGGGTTTCTTTCAGTGGAAGTAGGAGTAGGTAGGATTTTTGGATTAAGTATGGAAAGGTGTACAAAAGACAGGTAGTAAGAATGCTGGACCAGATTTTACATAAAAGACAGTGACCATTGTCAGGTATTGAACAAAAGGTTGGAGCAGGTTCAAAGCATCCACCCAGATCCTGGTATTATATGTTAGGCATTTGGCCTTAGTTCTGTGAAATTCTGTCCTCTTTTTAGTGAGTTCTGTCCTCTTGCCACCTCTTGATCTCAAATTATTCTGATGCATATTCCGCCACATATGTTTTTATCATGTTGAGTGACATCAACTTGATTGTCTCATTCCTTGTGTTGGGAATGTCATCTTTCATGTCGTCTAAAGATTCTGAGGGCAGGTCTGGATGGGGGAGTGGTGAGCAGCTACCTGCTGACAGCTTTTTAAGAAGCTTTCCTTCTATTGCCACCTAGGTGGCAATAATAATAGTCTTTTTGGGGACTCACCCATTATGTTATGGAAACAATGAATCCTATAGTCTTTCATCAGCACAGTGTTAGTGTTCACCTTGAATTTCCTGGGTTTACTGGTTTTCAATCAGAGAACTAGCAATTTTTTCCTTTCAAATATCATGTTTGATTTGATTAGACATAGGTATCATAGTTTCCTACCTGCATTCAACCAGCAAAATAATATATATCTCTATTTTAGCTCTTTAATCCCTACTTTCATCTGAGCACATTTCTTTTTTAATTAGAGTTGTGCAATGTCATACATCTGCTTTGCATTTAGGACTGTAAAAATCCAGAAAGCGAAGTTCGCTTTCTGCAGTTCATTTTGCAGTCATTTGTTCTTAGAGCAAAGGGAGTTTCAACTACAGATAGTCATTTATTCTTTAAGAATCAGGATACTGTATGAAGAAAGTAATCAAGAGGAGAATAAGTAACTATGGTTCATAAGATGTATTTTTTAATTACTATTTCATTATTATTTCAGATGTTACATAGTAATATTGAATTTTATTGAATAAATATTTAGTCTTCAGTGTAATTTATAATACATTTGTTGAGGCTTTCTATTAATCTGTGAAAGTAAAGCTGAAATTAATAATTAAAGTTAAATAATGTAGAATTTTGCTGAGATAGCATACTGTACACTGAACAGAATAGGCCTGTATGTGTGTCATGCATCATATGTGCCTGTCTGGTGACCTGTCTTCAGTGGTTTGCAGCCACAGCTCATGATCTGTAGCTTTTGCACTTAAAGATAAGACACCCCTCAGTGGTCTGCTGCTTTTCCCCTGCAGCCAATGGCTGTCCCTGGAGCCATGGTCGCCAGGAGTGATGTAACCTCTCTAATTGTCCTTGCTTTTCACGGAGCAATGTCTCATTGCGGAGACACTGACTGCTCTTGGTGCCAGATTTCTGTGATCCAGGCTGAATTATTTTATTTAGCTAGTCACTACTTTTAAATGACATTAGCTAAAAGTAAATAGTACTGAAGTCTGAAATACTTGTAGCTACTTCACTGGGAAGCCATAACTGTTCCAGGCAAGGTTTTATGTGTGTTTTATTTTTTGCATGGAATATTTTGCCAAATTAGAAGCCACTTGAAGTCATCATTTATGTATAGTCAATTGAATTTCTTTCAGAGACTGTAAGCAGTTGTCTCTACATATTGCTTTTGTATCGAGTATACTTCAATCTTTATCCAAAAGGGTTTAATGAAATTTATTCCTCCCAACTTCAGCAGCTACTTGGCGCCAGGCATTGAGCAAGGTTTGTGAGCTTGTTGCCCACTTCTTTCAGTGGTGACTGTTATGAGGAAACATCAAGGATGAGAGGAGAAAATGCACAAAATTATGTACAGATAGGGAAGGTCTAAATCTGGCTCTAGGACTGAACTGAAGAAAAGAGAGGGGAAGGATGATTACCCCTGGAACTGAATGCCAAATACCATAGTTCCTGTGAAAAATGGAGCCAAAACCTGTCTGGGCAAATGGAGGCAGCAGCTTCCTACCACCACCCCTTAGTCTTAGAGGGCACCAGAAGCAAATTTACATTGATAAAGCTAAGATTTGCAGCCATGAAAGTATTAGTATGATGTCATGTAATGGGATTTTGATTTTAATTTTAATTAGCTAAAAATACAGTAAATTACAGGGTTTGATTGTTTTTTTAAACCATCGTTTCCATTAGAGAATGTTAATACATTCTTTGAAATCAAACACTTGACTTTGAAAGCTGAGCATTCAAAAAAATTTGGAAAATGTCAAAATGAAGATTGTTCAAACTGTTTTAATTTGTCCCTTGCATGTATGCATAATGATAAGATCTTTAATTATGTGATCACATAATTTTTTCACAGGAGGAATGGTGCCCAGAGAATGAATCAGGGGTGTTTATTAAAGGAATCTGTTGCCTCCAGAACCCTTGCCTTAATTGCTGGAAAGCATAGTAATTTAAGTAGAGGGCTGCAGGAATCAAAAGCACTCTCTCCAGGGCTCCACAGAAAGACTAGATTTTACTCTCTCATTTTGAAAGAGGTTTTATGTGATTCCGGAGGTCACTTCTTTGGAGGTGATCTCTGTGTTTCTAGTTGCTGTGGCACACAGACACAAGGTACCTGGGCTCTGGGCACAGTTGCATTTGGAATGAACATAAGTGTGCTTTCAATGTGTAAAGCACTGTATAAATGCAGAGTCCTCTGAAAAGTACAGCCTGAAGTGCCCTGCACTGACGTGGCAATGCCAAGATTGCCAGAAGACTTTTCTGGGTTTTAAGCAGCCAGGTTCTAATCTGCAAAATGGAGATAGAATCACCCTACTGCAGATGAGTTAATTATATGTTTTGAAGCATTCCTGCTGAACACCATGTACAGAAATTATATATAATATAAAATATATAATCATATAATTATACAATATATAGTTACTATATATTGCATATAAGCATATGCAAAATATTTTATAACATGGAATCCCATTCTGGCTATCATCCTATTTAGGGAAGTTTTGGGAACCCTGCTGGCTGACGGGAATGAGAAGAAGGAGCAATCACTTTACAATCTAAACAAATGAGGCAGAGTGCTACAAATGCTCAGTTCACTCCATAAAACTGAGCGTTCCCCTTGTATTTTCTATCACTGCACTAGATGAGGCAAAGATCCTGCAGAAGGGAAGCAGCATGTAATCATTTAGTTAAAGTTATATGTAGGTATATGAGTAGTTCTGTCATTTTAAGTGCTCGACTTTCTGCTGTGTTTGGTGGTGGGTATTGCCTGCCCATCCCAGATGTGGTGAGGCCTTTTAGATACAGTTTTGGCAGATTTATTTTCCCCAAAGCATTTTGGGGAGAGGAAAAAAGGATGTTAGAGCCAGATTTCTTGTTTGTTTTATTGTCTTGCCTTGTTGACAACTGATTTTTAGTGGAAGAAACTGAAATCCCAAAGACAATTTCTTCCTTGTTTTTTATGAGGAAGGAGGAGTTTTTAACTTTTGCAGATGGCAAACTTTGGCAAAAACTTTGACACTTGAGTATAGTGAGAATGTATGGAAATGTTTCAAGGTGAAGAGAGCCATAATGAATAGATTATATCTGCAACATATTTGATGAGGAAAGAAGAAAATTTTTTTTCCTCCATAAGTCTAATTCTTGAAGACAAACTGTTGGATTATGATCTTTTTTCCATAAAACCACTCTAAATCTAATATAAGGAATGCCAATTAATTTTCTAAACTAAGCAGGACATTTATTTTTAAAAAATCAAGTATTCATTATCTACATTTGAACTTATATCTATAAATTTTGATCGCTGCCCTTAATGATCTCCTTTATGTGTGGCAAATCTAAATACATTGCTATTTTATATTAATCATCCTCTACATCTGAGCTTCATAGTAAAACCCAGTCAAGAGAAAAGGCTAAAATTCTTTTCCGCTTCCTCCTGTTTTACATCTGTTCTCATACTTTTTTAAAGTTGCATTTACCATTTCTCAGGAGAATAAATTCATAAATCTCTTATGCTTTGGTGAGAGAATACATGTATGTCTTCTATATCACATGGTATTACAGCATCACTCACTGATTTGCAAAACCAGTAACAGGATATTAAGTGAGTATCAATTTATCAATTGAAATGGACCAGATACTAGTTTTTAGGCAATTTGCCTAAATTTGCTGTTTTAGAAGATATCAATACCTTGAGTAGTGGGGAGTTACTACATTTTCCAAATAGCACTATGTAAAATATGGAAACATTGAATGATTGTTTTAAATTCAAAAGGCTCTTTTGTCATTCTCATGCATGTTTTAGATGAGACATTTTTCTCCTGAATTGGAAGGAAATGAGATAGTAGCCTGTCTGTTCATAATGTTACTCACTTTTCCTGGTTGCATGCATTTTTAAATGATTGAAATATCTACTTTAAAAAAAAAAAAAGGGCTAACTTCAGAAGAGCAGGAGTCTGGTTTGCTTTTTATCTGCCTTTATAGGCAGTATTTCACAGGAAAGAATCAGTCTGGCTTCTTGTGAACTAACAGTTACAGGATGCAGGTATCATAAAGTACCATGATTATGTGCCTCCCAGGTATAATTCTGATAATCACTGAAGGAGTGCTGCAGCCAAGTCTGGTTGGTTTATCAATCTATTAATTTATTCTCTCTCTTAGACTGTATTTTGAAGCATTTTAGTAAGAAGTTCAAACTTGGCAGTGAAGAAACAATACCCACGTATATCTGTTTCATAGTTTAACTTCAGTGTGAGTAACAAGACATTTAAACAGATTGTGAAAGTAATTTTTTCTTAATGCAGTTTACTTACAGTTCTTCACATTTTAAGTTGAAATGGCCATAACTGATTTTTTGTGCCTGCAAATGAAGACTATTTTAATAATAATCTGCTCCCGTGTGACAGAAACATGTATATTGTCATGAAATCCTTTGTCCAAAGACTCATGCAATGTGTTCTCCAGGCTAAGAAAGTAGAGTTATTATCTTTTTGTGGTAACTGGGCAAATGTTACGTGAGATTCCTCATCTAAGCGATCTCTGTGATTTTTCCTTTCACATTTGTCCTGCTGAGTCTTTAATGAGCATTTTAGCTTGGATCAGGAGCATTTAAGGCATTCTGAATTAAATCTCATTGTTGTTCCCTCTTGTTTCTCTATGATTCCCATAGCTGGAGCATGGGGTGGCATTGGTTACAGGATGTGGAAGCTGGGCTGGGTGAGCACAGTGTGTTGCCTGCAGGCAAGGGCTGGCTCTGTGGGACCCCGAGAGTGGCTGGGCTGCCCTCTCTGGAGAGTGCTCAGCCTGAGGCCACAGGGTCTTCAGTGCCATAATAATCATAAATGAGACATACAGCAATGCTGGCCGTGATCCGGTTGGAATTCTGTTGTTCCACTGCGGCTCCAACTCTGGAGTTGTCCTCTGCCTTCTCTAGTGCAGCCTTTGTGCACAGTGCAGGGTGTGCACAGTAAGAGGTACTGTGGTTTCCAGCATGATGGGAGCCCCAAAGCTGTCAGGTGTCTCTTTGTGTGCCCACATAATGTCCAACTTGCTCACAGGGCACTGCCATCCCTGTGGGACAAGAAGCACTAATAATGTGACTCCACAGAGATGCCCTGTGTGTACCACCTGGCCAGAGTACTGAAAGCTTTGGAGCTCTGTGCTGTCAATTAAGAGTATTGTAGTCATTGTATGAAGAGTATGATCAGTATTTTGTTTTTGTCTCTCCACAGTCACCAATTATAACAATGTGGTAGAAGCAAACTCAGATTCAGATGATGAAGATAAATTGCATATAGTGGAAGAGGAAAGTGTAACTGATGCAGCAGACTGTGATGCTAGTGTGCCAGAAGATGACTTGCCAACAGACCATATAGTATTACCAGAAAACAGCGAAAGGGAAGGGAGTACAAACAGTTGCTGGGAAGATGAAGGTATGTTCATTTCCACTGATGATATTATGTAGAGAAAGTTTTCTAAAATAAAGATTCAATAGAATTTTTTTGGTCATGTTATTACTGAAATAACATTTAATATTCACAATGAAAAAAGAGGTTTTATAACACATTTATGATACCATACTTCATGCTCTTCATTTATTATTTGAAGCAGATTCAGAGGTGGATTAACTCCATTGGCATTGTTTAACAGGAGCTTCCAATGCTACATGCAGCATTCCAAAGGCTGATTAAAGACTAGTTACTTGATCTTGCTTTTTTCAAGTCTTTGCCTGGCAGATCTCTGACACAGTTCCCTGTAAGGTTCAGGATTGGCTCATCTTGGGGATTAAGCAGTAAACAAAAAAACATGAAAAAAGGAAAATTCAGATGTTAATTTCCATCTTTTTCCTTGTAAAACGCAGACAGAACAAATAACTTGTAGATTACTAGTCTTAAAATTGGCTATGTAAGTCATAACGAATGTTTATTTTGAAAACACTGGAAGGAGGTAAATATTGCACATATTATGCAGCAGGTTTAGAAGCTGAAAATTTTAGGCAGACAGGAAATGGGCCTTTTTTTACTGTGGAATCAGATACTGAGTTTCATAATATCGCACAGCATGCTTACTTTTGTGCCAAATTGGGATAAATGCATAAATTAGTGGAATTTATTGTGGAATTTGGCCTTAATGTCCTGAAAGATACAGAATGTTTTCCAGCATATCCCTGTTTGTATCTGAACTCCAGCCACAATTCCTAGCATCCACCTTTTAACACTGGTGGTTTAATACACAGTGCATGACCTCACATCTAAATAAACGGAAAGCTGTCATATGGTCCCTAACTGCAGTCCAGCTGAGAGAGAGCAGCTGAGAGTTCAAAGAATAGCATCAACTCAGCCTGTTTTTACATAGCTACTATTGCCAAGGTATGCTGTGCTGGGAAATGAGTATTTTGGAGCTAAATTATTAGGTAGGTAATTTTCTTCATTTTTCTGTATGTCTTTGCTTTCCTGCAGGCCGTGTCTATCAGAAGCTGTGGTTACATTAAAATAGGCTCTGTGTAGGCTTGAACCCTTCAAGCATAGGTGTAGGAAACCTGAAAAGGGGAGGGAAGAAGAGCACTGGCTCACAGACATTTGGGGTCAAGACCTCTTGGACTGGACATTTCCTGGAGATGTACCCATCACACAGCATCTTGGGCAACTTTCTGGGGGTTTTCAGGGCTCTGGACACGTGGCGGCATCTTTTTTGACTCCTTATGTCAAACGTATCATTTTTAACCTTTAAAATTTTGTTTGCTAAAATTCTAAATTCTATTTAATTTGAAATTCTACTGCTATTGTAGATTTGCAATACAGGCAATGTTTGCCTGCTTTGGTTTTGCTAATGAAGACAGAATTTCATTGGTAGCCAGACAAAAGATTAATCAATTGCTGTACAGGCTTGCTCAACAACCACAAATTTCCTCTGTAAAAATTATGCATTCTGAAGCCTCTTTTGTAGCAGTCTGGAGGGTCTTTTTAATTTGATAATAAGAGTTTTTAAAATGTTTAAATTTCTGACTACATGAGAAAAGTGAAGGCTACATTAGGTTTTGTGGAGCTTTGATTTGCTAGGGTAAAGTACTGTTTACTCTTTTGATAGCTTTCCTAGAAGGAAAGATATGAGCTGCAAATCATATCATCAGTCTTGGTTGCATGTTAGAAATATGAAGAGAGAGGTGCTGAACACATGATCTCTGTCATACAGGGAAAGGTATTGGGGTAGATTGTGTGCAGCCTTCTTCAAGACTGGTGATTATCTTTAGAAAATATACTCTACAGCAGTTTTAGTTAAGTTGTGTTTCATCAGTAAAGTAGTACTCAGTAGTTCTGGGTTTAGCTGAACTTGACAGAATGAGTTTTTTGCATATTTATTCTGTTCACAAATTGCCAAGAATAGAAACAACACACATAACATTTCTTTATCAGATTAGTTTCCTTCCGTTTCCAGTCATTCTAACTGAATTTCTAAAAGACCCTAGGAACAGGTGTTTTAAATATAAGGTGTGTTTCTCAAGAGGTTTAACTGAAACAGTCCTACGGGTTTAAAAAAGTGAACCACATGTATCCTGTACAAGTTGTTGACAGTGTGCCAGCATTCACATGTGCAATAATTCTCTAATATGATTTTTCTTTGCTTTAGTTAGAAGTAAAAGTTATGCTACAATTAAAAGGAAAAAAAAATCAGGAGTTAAACATACTGTATTAATGCTCTTTAAAAAGCATTGTTATGTACTATAAGTAGCTAGCAAACCTGGAGGTCTCAGGACTTGAACTAAGATATCTCTGTAAAAGATGTAAATATATTTTGTGTTTAATTCAAAATTAAAGAAATTTCAAAATTCCTTTAAGTCATCCAATTTTAGGTTGAGCCTATATGCTCAAAAGTGTGTTCTGATATTTGATGTGTTGTGTGGCCTCTTTTTGATCAAAAAGCAAACAACCAGTCAATACTGCAAGCTGTAAATATTGCTTGCTACATGAGTATCAGAAAATTAGCTCTGAAGAATTTAAATTAGAAACTCTCTTGCTGGGCTTTGGAATTTATTCCCTTCTCTGCATATAAAGACTGCAGTGGAAATTTCAGTGAAGTTTATCTTTCTGCCTACAGCCAAAATTTCCACTTTGCTAGTGGTTTCAGTTTGATCATCTTCGCCATGCATAGATCTTTCCTGTCAGCCAAAGACAGTAGTTGTCAGGCATGTTTGCTGCTAGTTAACACTGTTCCCTGTCATCTGAAAATCATCAGCATTTAACCCTGGGAAGCCCCACTGTGTCTCTAAGCAGTAGCTCATAAACAGTGATGAGATGTAGAAGTTCAAGAACCTGTTTTACAGCTATCTGGTATGTCCAGCTGTAATATCAGGATGGATATTCATGACCTAGATGCTATTTGTGGAGACCTCTATTTAAGCTGTCATTTAGCAGGTAGCTTGAATTTCCTCTGGAACTCAGAGCTGTGACTTCTGCTTGCTTGAGAAGTGTCTAAGATCTGTTCCCCCAACATCACATCCTATTCTGTTGCTTCTGTATCCCACAGCATCTGTATTTGCTGTGGGATAACTGGACTTCTGAGGACATGATTGCAACATTGCCTTTCTCTTGGAACATATATAGTTATAAAGATGGATATCTACTTACTATTTTTCAAATTATTCATTATTCCTACAACACTTCCCTGTGGAAAAGGGTTTCTGCCTGTCTTATACCCTACCTTTAGCTATTGAGAAGAGGCAGTACCAAATAGAGGTTAGGATTATTAGAATTGAGAGGGGGTTTAACTTCAATGAGATTAATCTATAATGCCATAAATTCCTTGACATTCCCTTGGGAAGCATAACTTTTATTTGTACTGAAGCCAGTGGAATTTACTGGAGACACTATAATTTAAATTTCCAGAGTAATAACTTACTGATATTCTCTCCCTCATGTAGACCCTATTTCATAATGGAGAAAAATCACAAACCCTCTTTAAAGGAAAACAGTGGGTTGGCATCATGTTTGATTTTAAGAAATTAAATTTTGGGTTTAAATTTGCATTGCATCCAGTCATCCATCTTACAAACTCTGAGCAAAGTCTGCTACCATGAGCCAAAAATGTAATTAGAACTGACCAATAAAATACAGGCTGTTTGAGTTTGTTAGGGTTTTTTGAGTTGTTTTTTTCAGAGGTCAATTGAAATTAAAGTAAGATTTAAGAGTTACAGTTTCCTTTTAAACACATTTCTTGTTTAAAGCAAGGAATGTGTTTAAATTGTCATTATTTGCAGATACCTTGGGTATCTGGGCTTTGGTCGAAGTAGACAGAATTAACAAGCTTTTCCTTTGAGGAAGCCAGTACTCTTTGAGAACTTAAAGTTCTCCTAGGATTTATCATCTTCCACATAAAGGAGAAATTGGCTTCTCTTGTAGTTAAAAAGCTGGAAGGTTCTGGGCTTTTGGCTTGCCAAGCTTAAAGGATTTTTCCTGCACTGAAGTAGAGTGAAGTAAGGTAAATAGAAGTGTAACAGTTGCCATTTCACATCAGAGCAGCTGTGTGTTTCAACCTTCTGCATCACCTAGGAGGCTTTTTCTGCAGTGTAGGCCTGAAGCATCCAAAGCTTCCATAATGAAACTATGAAATAACGCTTTAGTTTCACATATATTAGGGCAGCATAGTACTGATAAAGAGCAAACCAAGCAACATAGCTTTCCTACATTTTACCTATTTCATAAACCAGGTACTGACAGAAATATCATCAGTGGCTTTTCCTATGGGAACTTACCAGTCCATGCTACCCAATGAACCAAAATGAAGAACAACTTGGCTGTTTATTGATTTAAACCAACAACCTGTAGCAAGTGAACAGTTCCATGCTGCATCCATGAAGGCTGCAGCTCAGCAGAGCTGGCAGAGCTGGGGTGGCAGGTTGGCTCTGCAGACTCATACTGACTATTGGAATCAATATGTGAAACTTATCTGCAGTGCCCAGTTGTTCTGAAGGGGGAGTATGTGTTTAAAATCCTTTTTTTTGTTTAAGCAATCACAGCCTTAAGTGGTTTCTAGATGATTTGCAAGAAAGAACACATTAGTTTGCTGTTTGCAGACATTACCAGCAAATTATCAATCATCTCTGAAAACCGCTAATTGGAGATAATAACGTAACTGCATTTGTTTTATGATGTTCTAATTTCTGGAAATAATATTCCAGTGCATCAGATGTCTGCATTTGTAGATGGGGTCATTTAAGTAGCTGACACTCTATTTGCTGGTGAAACACACTGTCCATGTCTTTACCTCTCTTCACATAATGGTCAGTGTTTAGTATTGCTTCCTTTTAAGGTTTGGTTTCCTTGGGTATGAAATATCTTTGTGGTTCAACTGATCACACACTGCTGAAATAATGTGCCATCCATATTTTTGAAAGAACATTGTGTTTAAATGCACTCTTCTAAACAATAAAGAAATGGAAAGCACTGCTGAAGAAATAACTCAAGAATATTAAGTTGTTGGTGTGCATGTGGCTTTTGTTGTTGTTGTTTTGTGGAGTTTTCTTTAAATATTCATTCTTTTTCTGAAATGTGCTATTTCAGCTGGAAAAGAAAGAAAGGAAATCCTGGGGCCTGAAGCTCAGACAGATGAAATTGGATGTACAGGTATTTCTTTGTTAATCTGAGTCCCTTATTCATAAAGTGCTATTGAATTTTGGTTAGGTGAGTATCATTCCGAAATCTTTGGAATTCTCCCACCTTTGTTTATAAAACTCTTTTGCTTTTCCACGCTAGAGATCTTAAACTGTAAACAGTGGTTTAGCTGAGGAAAATAGTCTGGGCATCTTTTAGTGTCCAGGGTCCAGAGGTGTAGGAGACCAGTGACACAGAGCAGCCCTCCCTCCCCAGGGCTGACCACAGAGCTCCAGCAGCACCACGTCTCCAAAGGAAATAACTGGGAGTAGCAGTGATCATACATGTAGGTGTGCACATCAACAGGTAGTGTTTTAAACTATGAAGAAATATACAAAAATAAAGTTAAGCTAATACTGTATTTTATTATCAACTTTTCTGTTTATACTGATTACACAGAAGGCAAAATAAAATGTGTACTTCAGTTTCAGACTCAAAAGCAGATGGTTTGTTATTTTTTGTAGCTCTCTGCTCGACAAAAGATTAAAGTATATCCCATCCAACTTTTTTTAAGTTGATTGGGGATTTATTTAATGTCCTTATTAGATAGGTAGATAATATTAGAATAAGTCTTATTTAAAAGCAAACCCACATCTAAGCATTGATGTTTTAAACTCTAGATTCACACATTCTTTTCCGTTCCTATAAAGTCAGTTCTCTCCACATAAATACAGAGAACTGCATTATTCATTGCATTATAGTCTACATGTCAGAGACTGCCTCATGTCATAAAAAGATTGTGTCAAATTGTAAATTGAGTATGTGACTTCACACTGAGACATGAATCATAAAACTTCTCTTTCCTATTAAAAATATACCTCCCATTAATAGTGGAGAACATCTGTCATGATTTAAGGTGCTGCAGGCAGAGCTTTCACAGAATGTTCCACCATGGTAAAAATAAACTCTATGAACAATATATTTAGGCAAATACTTGGGATCAAATATTTATTGTACAAGCATTAAGTATTTAACTTATTACTTGCTAATATTGCAATACAGTTGTTCATTGGATTTTTCTCTTAAGTTTTTAACTGGAAGATGCTGAAGGTTGTTAACTAGATCTGAAGCCTTTCTGGTAGCCATTTCCAACACCAGCGAACAACCCAGTGAGAGTTCAAGCTTGCTGCATTTGTCTGGCCAGCTTGTTGTTGAGTTTGTGTATCTTCTGAGCTTATGCTAATGAACAGTTATAAATAACATTTAAAATTGTGTCTTGAAGGCAACAAATGCACTTTTGCAAACACAGGAGCCAAGATGGTAAACTGGCCTTCCAACTACAAGGCCTAAGCCATAATTCATGTTGCATTTAAGATTTTTAGGGAAATTGAGAAGAACAGCTAAATCTGAAATTATAAAAATGCACTGAATTAAAGAGGCAAACTGTGTTTAGTCAAGTTTTTACATATGGTTATGCTACCAGTTCTTTTAAAACATGGCATAATCTGGCATCTTAAAGGGCTTGACCTATGCTGGTATCTGTAAAGAGTTTTTAAATCCTTGGCTTGAGGGAGATTTGGTAATGTAAATTACTGCATCTCATTTATGTTCTTTTTAAACTTGATTTTGTATCTTGTGGCTTGTTTTTCCTGCTTAGTAAAAGAAGATGAATGTGATTCTGATGCGGAAAATGAGCAAAACCATGACCCTAATGTTGAAGAATTCCTTCAACAAGAAGATACAGCTGTTATCTACCCTGAAGCACCTGAGGAGGACCAGAGACAAGGCACGCCAGAAGCTAGTGGTCAGGATGAAAATGGTAAAAATGTCACCAGTTCAGTTCTTACGAAATCATGTGTACTCACTACTTCATCCAAAACTTCTGCTGCACTTAAAAAGATAGCAATGCATCTATGCATAACTATAGAGGAAAAAAACCTTGGTTAAAGGTGCAAAAAACCTTTGAATCATGTAAAAAACATTGCCACTTGATTTTGTAAACATGCACTGGGATTCAGTTGTATGAGTACATAAATTATAACCTCAAGTTATTGGAAAGAAAAATTCAATCTTTCATAAATCCATTCAACATCATTATATGAAAGAACAGAATAAACACTTATTAAATATAATAGAAATATAGCAAAATAGTACAGTTTTATGTAAGAATAACTTATATTTATTTGCTTTTTTTTTATTTCTAAACAAAGCTCCCAAAAGGATCTGTTAGATAGAATTTCTTTTATTGGGTAGCCAGTTTATGACACGCTTTTGAGGTTTTTTGCCTGAAAGGACAGCAGCAGAGGAAAAAGAAGCATTGTTCATACAAAAATGTTTATGTGAAAAAATAATGACCTGTTGTTTTTTTAAGTAGATGTGGTGTTTTTCCTCTGAGGAAATTTCATGCTTAAGATGTTCTGAGCAAGATGAGAAGTTACACTTCACTCCTTTCTTCATCATGTAATATTAGAAGGCAAATGCTGTTTAGATTGGTTTTGCATTCTATGTGTTTTCGTAATTGTTCAGCTTAGATTGCTTGTGACAATTGGAGTATTTATGATTTTTCAATAAAAAGTAACATCCTACATAAATGGTTAGGAGTTGTCATGTTCTAGTCATTTTAAAAAATATGTATAACTGAACAGATAAATGTCATTGTAGCTGTAGTGCTGGAGTCTAAGGGGGAGCAGTGAAAGAAGTAACGATAACATTTTTGTTCTGCTCCTCCAGAGATTTTTTGCTATTAGAGATTTTACTTTAAACAGTGCATTCATTAATTTAAGATTTTAATATGTGGTTGCAGTAGCACATATTGTCAAGTTAGTTTTACAGACTTGTCATATGATTTCCATGTAATCATTAAATATACACATTTGTATTAATCATTTAAATTGGACCTATCCCAGTAACTTCACAGAGAAGTATTCTGAAGAACACAATGCTGAATAATAGTGTTTAGTGCATTAATCCTTTTGGAACAGAAAATTCCAAAAATACAGTGACATTTGGTAAAGATACATACTTCCAAACTGGGAGAGTGGACAAGAGAAGCAACAGAATCAGAGTTTTTAGTGACTTTGGGAGACCATTGTCATTTCTCCATTTGCTGCAGTAGAAATAGAATTTAAGTTAACTTGCTTCTGACATTTCCACTGAGTTGTATTTGTGCTGAAATGTAGTCTATATGTCAGAAGAGCTGAATTGTAGATGCAAAAAAGAGAATCAAAGGGAAGCATGCTTGGTCCATACCTATGGGAATGGATTTATTTTTGGACAACTCAGCTAAACCAGGAAAAGCAGATATAATAGAACAACAAAAAACCCCATTGGTTAGGGGTTACCTTGACTGATATTATAACAAGTGTAAAAGAACCTATATGACAGAAAAAATGGTGATTTTTAGTAATAACGAAAAGTGGCTTGACTCTGCTTTTCACTGTTGCAAGAACAGTGGCACATTCAGTAAAAATAAAGTTAGTAAATTCCACACAAACAGAATGAATTGGTACTTTGTAGAACATATAATCAATCTGTGGTGATAACTCCTGGAAGAGGTCATTAAGGTAAATAATTCAGAAGTACTTTCTAAATTACTGGTTCATTTTATGACTATTAATAATTCTTACAGTTCTGGAACTTAAAATGACAGCGTGTACAAATGTGCCTCTTGTGCGTCAGAGCATAAAATGTTAATCAGTAAAGACCTTCCATCTTTCTCATGCTCAGCACAGTGCATAGGTGCGTCCTTGCCACATTTGCTTCCTGTTTATCTTGAAGCATGGAAGACTAGCATGGTCACTGGAGGATTTCACAGCCTCCAAAGGAAATCGATGGTTTGATCAAATACAGCAAACCCTACATTTATTTGAACATACCTTAATCAATTTATAAAGAAATACTCTTTTCAGTCCTTTAAAAAATTAAATTTTCAAGGATAGAATGAATTACTATGTGGAGGGCTAAACATATGCTTATAAGAAGGGTCGAGTTAAAACTTCATAAATGGTGACTTCTTGAAATAGACTTGTAAAATTAATATTTAGCTTCAATCTGGCTTCATTTTTCCCTAATACAGTACTAATACAGAAGTACTTTATGAAAGCCGGCAAAATAGATTCCATAGATCACGTTAGACTCATATATATGTTCTCATGTTTGATTTCTACTTTCTGTCCTGCAGACAGTATGTCCTACTAACATGTACATATCTGTGAATCATAGAATGGTTTGGGTTGGACAGGATCTTTAAAGGGTCATCTTGGTCCAACTTCTGAAATTAGCAGGGACACCTTCAGCTTTATCAGGTTGCTCAGAACTCTGTCCAACCTGGTCTGGAATGTTTCCAGGGATGGGACATTTACCACCCCTCTGGGCAACCCGTTCAAGTGTTTTACCACCGTTATCATGAAAAATTTCTTCCTTATGTCTAGTGTCAATCTAGTCTCTTCTAGTTTAAAACCATTCCCCCTTGTCCTAGGCCAGCATATTGTGCTGACTCTCTCCAGTGTACGCTGGGGCAGCCATACCATAGTGTGGCAGTTTGCGTAATACCTGGGGAAAAAGTCTAAATTATCAGTAGTCCTTCTCTAAAACAAATGGAGCTTCCAACAGTTGCATGTTTTCTTACAGTAATAGGTGTAAATGTAAAGACTGTTTGTTGCTGGTAGTAAGTTTGGAACTTGTTTATGTAAATCTGATGCATTGTCTCTCCTGTGTAGGAACACCCGATGCGTTTTCCCAGCTGCTCACCTGCCCCTACTGCGATCGAGGGTACAAGCGTTTCACCTCTCTGAAGGAACACATTAAATACCGCCATGAAAAAAACGAAGATAACTTCAGTTGCTCCTTGTGCAGTTACACATTTGCGTACAGAACACAGCTCGACCGCCACATGACATCACACAAATCAGGAAGAGATCCAGTAAGTGGTGTTGGAATTAAGGGTTTATTGTCCTCTATAGCAATGCTGTGATTTGTTATGTGGGCAGAAATTTACAGAGCAGGTAAACTGTTCACAGCAGATTCTCTGTGTGCTGATAGTCCAGTCCCAGAGCACATAGCCAGGCTTGCTGCTCAAGTCAGGCTTCTTCTGTAGCTGCCAAAGATTAAGATCTCAATTCCTGTTTTCATTCATCTATGCAGTAGGGTTGTTTTCAGAAGTGCTTTATTATATTTATAGGTAATTTGTTGGTTTTTTCTTTTTGTTGGCTATGGTTGCATAAAAATTATGATCCAAATCTAATTGCAAATCTTCAATGAAACACTTCCTTTCTTTTTCACAAGTCCTGTTTGGATAATTTGCAATTTACTGTAGCATTTTTGTCCTTAAGAAACAAACCATTGCGTTGCTTGAAATGTGAGGTACAGTTTTTAAATGCAATTCATGTAAGACAATTTACAAATAATTAGTCTTTAAAATATGGTGTTTCAGTACTAAATGAAGCAACAGAAAAGGCTGAAGATGTTATGATCTTGTTGTCTCTGGCTCATAGACTGACCTGAGGGCATGGTTCCCTGAAATGTCTTCCATGAGTTAGCCATCTGATCACTTTAGAAGATCCTGAGATTCTGTTCTCCTGTCCCTCTTCTTCTTTTCTTTGTTTATCCCCTCAATGTCCCATCATCCATCCTAGCACATGCCTCCATGCACATGCCTTATCAGAGGCACTCTGAGGCTCAGAAACCAAATGATACAGTCAGGAGTTATCCAAAGAAAAGACCACACAGATTTTCCACCATGAGGTTAAAGAAGCTTGGAGATGTTTCCTTCAGAGGACAGACTAGAAAGATTGATGCTCTCCAGAAACAAAACAGGAGAAAAATATAACAGAAATATGCAAAACAGACTGTAAAAGTAAGGGTACTTCCAACGTTTCTGGTAGCATGAAACCAGAAGATCTTTCGTTAAACTGAAAGGCTTTAGCCCTGAGCAAAGGAGATGCTTTTTTTACATTGCCTATTAACCTCCATCCTACAAAGTATCACCAAGTCCAACAATTTAGCATACTTAAAAATTTATTATACATTTCTATACCTGAATGTTCACACTCACAGGTCAATTAAATAGGTACAAGAAGTATCAGCCATCCTGCTGCAAGGACTTTATTTTCTCACAAGCTTTGGCATGACCTCACCAGCATATTCTGGTGTGGCACTTCTTTTTTATTCAAATATGCTTCTTGTGAACAATTAATTTCTGTTTCACTTCCTTTTTGGCTCAGCTTCAACTAGAAAAGATACTTTCATCTTATATACATCTTATATTTCTAACTATAAAATCTACAAATGCTATTTATATAATGCTTTTTTGTGGGCTACCACATTTGTTTTCAGTCTTTTTACTTGCAAGCCTAAAACCAGAAGAATAAAGTAGTTGGGGGAGATAGAAGCCTTTCCATACTTGCATGTAATTTGAATGAAAAAATAAAAAATACCAAGTGAGCAAACACTCTGAGAAGAACTGCTTCCCGTGGATATATTTTAATGGANTAAACACTCTCAGAAGAACTGCTAAAAAGGGAAGCTTAAATTGTATTCCCGTGGATATATTTTAATGGATTTATGCTTTCAAGGGCACAATTTTATTTGATTAACGTTGTTTCTATGAAGTATCTGGAACTCAGTATTATACCTGTTTAAGTGTGTTCTTTTCTCTCAAGCCATAGCCAGAATTAAAACTATGGTAATTTAAATACCTGGTAAATTTTAAATACTTGTTTATGTTATTATCACAAAGTTGTCGTGTCTTTAAAATTGGCTGCACATACATGATTACGTCATTTGTGTAATGCGAAATTAATTTTTGTCCTTAGTAAAGTATAGACCTCCCAGCTGTGGATCTTAAACAGCTGCATGTTTAAAACTTGATGTCTTAAAGAATTTCACCTTGACAGTAGATTATTTGGATAACTTTGTTAGCTGGTAATGTCCATCATGTGACAATTTTGTAATTGTTCTGTACAAAGAAGCAAGGACCAAAGATAAAATCCAATGTAGTGAAGGCAGTGGAAGGGGTACCTGCACACTGGGCCTGCTTCTCAGCCAGGGGGAGATATGCAAAACTTCTACTCCTGCTCCAGCAGAGAGCTAAGAGCCATCCTGCACCTTCTCCTTCATCCCTCCCTCCTTTCCATGTCCTGTGTCCCTCATGGGACACTAACAGTTGGTAGGAGATGGTGCTGCATATTTGTCATCTGCCTTCTGTGAAGCACCAGAAGAGACGTTGAAGTGTGGGAAAAGTGCTTCTTATATTTAATTTTTTTCTCATCAATTTATGAAGCACATGTAGGCATTCTTTCAAATTTCAGTGTCATGCGCACTGCTGAAAAATGGCCATTCCTGGAGACCGTGGTCAAACCATCTGTGAAAAACCCCTGATATACCTGTAATTTCTGACTTCCAAATGATTTTTGAGGATTTTCGTTAGTTTTGTTCTCTGGTGTTGAGAGGGGTGGGCTTCAGTCTTAAGCACCGTAAACATTTGATGCAGGGATGTATTAGTGGCCTGTTACAGACCTTAATGCTGACGGTTCTTCTTTCAGTCCTTGAAGGAGTGCAAAAGAATATTCTTTGAATATTGCAGTTAATTCCTGAATGAGCAGAAAACAACAATTATGTACAGTGTATGAGAAATATATCACATATCACTAATGAGGCTTTAACAGTGCTGAAATGGGGAAAACCATTTGAATCTGAGAAAATGAAGGTGAAAGTATTACAGGTGATACTTTGGAGAAGTGTTATGATTTTTCAGTTATTTTTAAAGAAAATCCTTTGAAGTAATTCTGAGGAAGTCCCAGATTTATAAAACAGTATTACGAGAGACAACAAGAAATCTGAACAGAGAGTTACAAATATAAGAAGCTAAGGCAAAATAGATTTGGAAACACTACCTAGCAGAAAGCTTAAAGCACTTTGTAACTATGACCAGGAAAACAGGAAAAGTCATTAAAAATTTGTTAAGTAGAGTGTGGACTTCCATGCCTTAGAAATAGAACATTAGATTTAAAGACTGGAGCAGAATCATTTCTGACAGATTGAATACATGCACTGATATTTAGTATGAATATTTATGCAGTCCAGGACCTGCAGTAACTGTATATATCCTGAGATCTGTTAGCTTGTATAATCTCAAGTCACATGGTACTAACTGATTCTCGTCAGGCTTAAGTAAATCCTGACACGGTCCCCTAGACTCAGTGCAGTTGTATCATTAAAGTGAAATGCAGTGAGTCAGCCACAATCTTCTAGAACATCATCTTCAAGGGACTCAGTAATACGGAGCTGAAAAGCCACGTGAACTAGCAAAAGACAGCTGACAAACCTGAGAACGAGGGTCACGTGCTAATCGGGATAAATTGGAGTGGAGGCCTCAGTGCAGAGCCTAGGAGCTGGCAGGAAGCAGCCCACCCTGAGCAGGGTGGGAGCAGTATCTGCTGAAAGGTAAAATCTGCAGCTTAACCAAATGCTTATCCCAAGGGAGTTGTTGAATTAGAGTATTTGGAAGTAATTTAGATTATCTTATTTCAATTTGTCTTCTGTTAGCATTTGTAACATATAAAGGAGGACAGGGAGTAGAACAGGAAGGGCTGATTATTTGGATAGCATATCTCATAGCAGGGAGTTCAGACTTTCATCCAGCAACCTGTACAACCATGGATTCTTTAGATCCGCAGGCATGTCTCACAGCAGGATCACCATCCTGTGTTTTATCCATTCCTGTTTCTCCAGCACAGTTCTCAGCCCCAGCTGTCGTGTCTGTGCTCAGGGAAGAGCCCCAGCACGTGGTGAGCATCTGCTCCCAGTGCTGCCGAGCGCAGCAGGCCAGAGCCAGGGGTGGGAGTTGCCCACGTGGTTTCACAGCAGAGGCAGCTGATCCACACCCACCGTTGGCAGTGGGCAGCCTCTTTGTCCCCAGAGACCATGAACAGCTCTGTCCATGAGTTTATGGAAATGCTTGCCCCAGTTACCCAAAATTTGCAGCATATCCCAACAGTGGTAGAGTACCTTTTTGCCAAGTGAGCTCTACTCAAAAAGGAGCTGCTGGATTTTTTTAATAAGCAAGTTGTTTGAACAGAAGAATTCCTAATTCCTCTATTTCATGTTGATAATTAAGGTGCTTCAACTTCCAAAGTGCCTGTGATTTTTGTCCTTAAAAATGCACGCTCATAGATTTATACAGTTTGTGGTAAAATTATAGATCTTGCATGTACTTGTCACGTAGATACTACATATATTTACATGTCTGTCTTAGCTTTTGCTTTTTTTTTTAACTAGTATAGTAATAAAGACAAAAACAATTTAGAAGTTAACAATAAATGCTCACACAAGGCAAAATCTAACAAAAATAATCACAGAGCTTCAGTGCAAATAGTGAAGAGGTTTGATGTTGTGTACTTGGAAACTTGTAATGTTGCCATTTCTGCTCTTTATAACTTTGATGTAATAGCAGTCTTGTAAGTCTAAGTTTAATTTTTATTTGTTTTGGTTTAGTTTCTCACATTTAGTTTGCAAATTAATTGTCACCAAAAGTACCTTTATTGTCACTGAGCTACCTTCCCTTGAGCAGTCCTGTGGCATCATTATATAGAGGAATCCAAGGCCAACAGTAAGCCCTGGAAGCATGTAAATGGAAAAATCAAGTCAACCGATTAAAGTTTAAACAGGCTTCTATAGACTTTAATGTTTCTCTGTCCTGCATGAAATATTCTGTGGGTGGTGGGCTTGAGTTTTTTCCCGATGTTTTTGCTTTCACAAGTAGAATTAGCATTCATCCTGGAACTTCCTACTCAACTAACATATCAGTGTAAACTTAACCTGAATTTAGGAGAAGGGGCAACTATATTTTGAATTTATTTTTTTCTTTTTACTGTACCAGATTTTTTCAGAATAAATGTGTGTCTCAGTTTTTACCTAATTTGTAATTTGTTTCTTTTTCCACACCACCTTCAGTCTCTTACAATAATGGTTGATTGTTTTCAGGTTTGTATTGCATTTTCTCTGTTGCAATGTGAAAATACAAGGTGTTTCTGCAAAATGCTGTCCTGTACAATAATTAAGACTTCCTTCTTACAGAGACATGTGACGCAGTCCAGTGGTAATCGAAAATTCAAGTGCACTGAATGTGGAAAAGCTTTTAAATATAAACATCACCTAAAGGAGCACCTACGAATCCACAGTGGTAAATAAATTAAGCATTGAATTGAGTATTAATGTTGCCATTTCTGCTCTTTATAACTTTGATGTAATAGCAGTCTTGTAAGTGTAAGTTTAAAATACTAGTGTTTTCCTTATTTTTTTTCCCTCTGGAATACTGCAAGCCCTGACTGCAGCCTTCAGCTGTGTGCAGGGAATATGCAGAAAAACTAAAGGGATTTGCAGTTACAACTTAATCTCTTACAGTTAAGGAAAACTTGACTTGTCACAGAAGAAATGGGGGCATCTTTCTGGTCCTTTTCACTTGTCTGTTTTTTCTTCAATGTTTGCAGATTCAGTGTGTTAGAAGCCTTTCTAGAGAATTTTAATTTATAATAATTAGGACATAAAAACCATGGGTTCCTCCTGTCACTGTAGTTGTCATCACTCAAGACAAGTCATATTAAAGTAGACTCGGGACACAATTTATTAGAAAAGTTACAATTTATAAGAAATTTTATATATGATAATATATTTTAATATAGAATCTAACAATAGGTTAGATGTGGTCACTCAAAAGAGATTCTTAATTTCTGTCTTTAACCCATTATTGTGGGTACTCTAGAATATATGGGTAGATCATATTTGTTTGCTGCAATAAAACATGCATAGCTCCTTATATAATTATGATTTGCATTTATTGCATTTTTTTCTTTAATCATGTTCTCTTTTTTTCATTCTGAAGTAGTTTATGTAGCTTCTGAAGTTAGTGAAGTTAGGTACTATTTTAGTTGAGGTCAATGAAATCTGTAATTGTCAAATAGACAGAGAACTACTGGAACACATGATCATGTGGGCTCCATCTTTTATCTACTAGTGGATCACAAACTTGTTCAAGGAGCCTTGGACCAGAGCTATACTCTTACTGTACAATTCACTAGATAAGATTTTTTTTCCCTAGGACTCTTTGAGAAGTCATTATGATGTGTTCTTTCTAATTATTGTTTGATGTAGTTGCGCTGTAACCTGGTTAACTGTTGCATATGCCTTTTCTTCTTTTTCTTTTTTTTTTTTTTTAATCTTTAGGAGAGAAGCCATATGAGTGCCCAAACTGCAAGAAACGTTTTTCCCATTCTGGTTCATACAGTTCACACATAAGCAGTAAGAAGTGTATTGGTTTGATGCCCGTGAATGGTCGAGCCCGGTCAGGGCTCAAGATGTCTCAGTGCTCCTCCCCTTCCCTTTCTGCATCACCAGGTAGCCCAGCAAGACCACAGATACGACAAAAGATAGAAAATAAACCCTTGCAAGAGCAGCTTCCTCTTAACCAAATTAAAACTGAACCTGTGGATTATGAATTCAAGCCCATAGTGGTTGCTTCAGGAATTAATTGTTCAACCCCTTTGCAGAATGGGGTTTTTAGTGGTGGTAGCCCATTGCAGGCAACCAGTTCTCCTCAGGGTGTGGTGCAAGCTGTTGTTCTACCAACAGTAGGTCTGGTGTCTCCCATAAGCATCAATTTAAGTGACATTCAAAATGTACTGAAAGTGGCAGTGGATGGTAATGTAATACGGCAAGTACTGGAAAACAATCATGCTAATCTTGCATCCAAAGAACAAGAAACAATCAACAATGCATCTATACAACAAGCTGGCCATTCCGTCATTTCAGCTATCAGTCTTCCTTTGGTTGACCAAGATGGGACGACCAAAATTATCATCAACTACAGCTTGGAACAGCCAAGTCAACTTCAGGTTGTTCCACAAAATCTAAAAAAAGAAAACTCTGTTCCTGCAAATAGTTGCAAAAATGAGAAATTACCAGAAGATCTCACAGTGAAGTCTGAGAAAGATAAGAACTTTGAAGGAGAGACCAACGATAGCACTTGTCTTCTTTGTGATGACTGCCCAGGAGATCTTAATGCACTTCAAGAATTAAAGCACTATGAAACAAAAAGCCCTCCTCAGCCTCCCCAGCCCAGTGGAACAGAAGCTGAGAAACCCGAGTCCCCAGTCCCATCAGAAACTGGGGAGAACAACTTATCTCCTGGTCAGCCACCTTTAAAGAACCTTCTATCGCTCCTAAAGGCTTATTATGCATTAAATGCACAACCAAGCGCAGAAGAGCTTTCAAAAATAGCAGATTCTGTAAACCTACCACTGGATGTGGTAAAAAAGTGGTTTGAAAAAATGCAAGCTGGACAAATTTCTGTGCAGTCTTCTGGACCATCTTCTCCTGAACAAGTTAAATTAAGCAGTCCCACAGACAACGATGATGAAGCAGCAACTACAAATGTGAGCGAACCCCAGAACAGCACAAATAACTCACAAAATCCTGTCAGTACAACAAAATCTCAGACTTTACCAGGGGGATCAACTCTGAATGGTTCACACAGTAGCACGCCATCTGCATCACCACTAAACCTTTCTTCATCAAGAAATTCACAGGGTTACACGTACACAGCAGAGGGTGTACAAGAAGAGCCACAAATAGAACCTCTTGACCTTTCGCTACCAAAGCAACATGGAGAACTGTTGGAAAGATCTACCATAACTAGTGTTTACCAGAACAGTGTTTATTCTGTCCAAGAAGAACCTTTGAACTTAACTTGTGCAAAAAAAGAACCACAAAAGGACAACAGTGTTACAGACTCTGATCCTATTGTAAATGTAATCCCACCAAGTGCCAATCCCATAAATATTGCTATACCTACAGTCACTGCCCAGTTACCTACAATTGTTGCCATTGCTGACCAGAACAGTGTTCCCTGCTTGAGAGCTCTTGCTGCCAATAAGCAAACCATTTTGATTCCACAGGTGGCTTATACATATTCTACTACAGTTAGTCCTGCACTTCATGAGACACCACCAAAACAGACCCAAGCCAATGGAAATCAGGTACGTCGGTCCCCATATTCCTGCGTGATGAATATATGACATATTCAATCTCTATGTTTGCTGAACTAAGAGAAAAATACCAGGATAAATTAAATAAAAATAAATATAAGCTATTTGGCTTATTTGACTTGAATAAATGTGTAATAGATACTACTCTTGTGCCCTCTGCAAAGCTAGGTAGCTCAGGCAGCTTGAGTCCAGGCTAACAGAAACTGTTGTGCATAGACAACTCAGTTCTTCTCCATATTTAATCTTCTAGGACATTAGTGCTCACTATTTTAAAGACTATCTAATGCTCCTGATCAAAAAGCAAAATAAAACCATGGCTTCTGTCTTTTGCTGGCTCGGTATCTCCTCTTTGCGCGCACTCAGAAAATTAACTCTTTGGAACATTTGGCTGCACCTTTCACACTGCCCTGCTTCCTTGGCTTGCAGAGTAGCTGAATTCATCCTACACTGTAATGGGACTTTAAACAAAACACAGTTATATTCTCAACTGAAAGTCAGGGAAGTATTTATCTTCTTCATCTGCCATTCCTGTATCCTGGCTTCCTCCTCCCTGGGTAATTCCAGATGTGATCTAATCGAGGTCAATACTCCTGAGAATCATCTGTGCACATTGAGGTAGGGACAGGGCAGAACAGAAAAGTGACTGAGTGTTTCTGCTTGAATCTTAGAAATGGCTGTCTAGCATTTTAGTCAGGTTTCTGTATTGCCAGAGACTGAGGAGCCTTGAAGAGTTACAAGGTTGCTTATATTACTAGTTTGAGACAGACATTTGAGGTAGCTAACATGTACACTTTTATATGCAGATTTGATAATATGTGATAAAATATGTGTGTGGTGGTGCTACTGATGTTGGTAGAAAATACTGTGCTTTTACAGGGGAGCTTTAGCACTTGAAATTATATTTCTGAAACTGTTTACTAATGAAACTATTTGAAGTCCCCTCAATTTGGGGTTAAGTAGTATTTGTGGTAGTTTCATGAGGAAGAGAGTAGTCAAATATGCAAATTCAAATGGTAACTTACATAGCTTTTTTGTGAAAACTTCATCAAAAACATAAAATCTGTGAGGCAGCAAAAGGTAGGTGACCAGCATTAGCTGAAAAATGCAGTTAGATGGCCAATTTGCTCTTCCCACTTACTGAAATGCTTTACAGATCTGTAATACTGCATTTATTTTATGGGCCCTAAAATATGGCATGCCAGTGTATCTTGGGCCTGGCCAACAGTCAGGATGTGGTTAAAGCCTGTCCCATTGAGGATTCTGCATCTGGATGGTGGCAGGGACTGCAAAGCAGAACAATGCAGTAAAAGATTTTTTTTGACTGTGAAAGTCTGAACAGTTTTGTTTGGCCGTTTATGGAACTGAATGAGAATCGCAGCTTCATTTTGTGTGGGTGACTTTTGTTTATTGAACTTAAGTTTTTTTATAATTTTTCTGAAGGATGAAAGGCAAGACACTAGCTCAGAAGGAATTTCCAATGTAGAAGATCAAAATGATTCTGATTCAACACCCCCAAAGAAAAAAATGAGAAAGACAGAAAATGGGATGTATGCATGTGATTTATGTGACAAAATATTCCAGAAGAGCAGCTCATTATTGAGACATAAGTATGAACACACAGGTATGTACTAGGAAAAAATGTTTCCTATCATTATTTCTTTGCTAGTATGTAACTGATAATCTCAACTGGAATCCACTTTTCAGACAGTGTACAGGAGTGTAGCAGTCCTTACTGCCTGTGCTAAGCTTTCTTGAGAAACCCCTGATTTTGTGTATTTGTTTGACAGAACAAAAATTCTGTCTTTTTTTCAATTTGTTAGACCTAAAACCTTAACAGAAAAATGGGAATTTTTGCATCTGGCTTGTGAATAATCGTCTGTGAACCTCAGGCTATAACTGAGGATATATTACTTCTAATTTACTTTGCCTCATTATAAATTAAGAAAAAATTTAAATTAAAAATATAGATTGGAAAAAAAGGGATCCTGTATGTATGTGATAGGTACACTGCTTTTCATGTAAACTATCTGGTAGGAAGGATTTTCAAATTGAGCCACATTTGTAATGACCTGAAGTTAAGAGCTTCAGCTATTCATTAGACAATAGAATCTAACCACCAAAGAACATCCATTTGACTTTGATTTTTATTTTTAATTTCTCATAGTTGTTGCTTTTGCCTACAGTTCTGGTATCTATTTTTTTAATACGTCTTGCTCTCTTTTTTCTTCTATGATGTCTTAAAATAAAAATTCTTTTTTTAATTTATTAGATGCCAAGTGTATATTTGGTTTTGTATTACATATTTCTTTCTTGCTGGCTCTGTTATGTCCTCTTTCCCCACATCCATAAAATAAATTCTTTAGAACTTTTGGCTTCTCCCATCATGCTGCTCTACTTTCTTGGTTTGCAGAGTAGCTGAATTACTATATTATATTATATTAATTACATGGAAGAGTATTAACACTTCAGTGTTATCTCACATATAAAATTAAAAACATAACAATTTCTTTTTTGTCTTGATCCTCTCAAGTTGTATTCATTAAGGGTATATAATTTCATACCTATTCTGTCCTGAGACTCTTGTAACTCCTCCTTTTCCTGACACAATTGTTCTTCCCATACCACTTTCAAGTTCAATGTAATGTTTAAGATCATAGAATCATTTAGGTTGGAAATGACCTTTAAGATCATTGGCTTCCATCATTAACCCAGCACTGCCAAGTCCACCAGTAAACCATGTTCCAAAAGTGCCACATCTACTCATCTTTTAAATACCTCTGGGGATGGTGACTCAACCACGTCCCTGGGCAGCCTGTGCCAGTGCTTGACAACCCTTGTGGTGAAGAAATTTTTCCTAATTTCCAATCTAAATCTCCACTGGCACAGCTTGAGGCCATTTCCTCTTATCTTACCACTTGTTTCTTTGGAATAGAGACCAATACCCACCTCACTGCTTGTTTGGCATGAGATGGCATGGATGTGCTGGTCATCTGTGTAGTGTGGCCAAAAACCTACTGTCTTACTTCTTTGTCTTTTATGTCTGAGCTAAGACTGCAAAGTTGTTCTGTATGACAACTTTGAGTGTTAAAATCAAAATAACATTGCTACGCTCCTTATACATTTATGAGAGACTCTAAAAACAAGGTAATAGCTGGAAAACAGAGCAGAAACACACTGCAGTAATACAGGCTTTTCGTGTCAATACATGTGTAGTCAGCAAGTTTTGTACATAAAGCGTTCAACCTAGATTTTAGAATTATTTTCCTTTTACCAGTATCATGGAAGGACATGGTACACAAAAACCAACTTAAAAGCTTAGTTGATTTTAAATTACCATCAATATAGAAAAGTTAAAATGGTCTCAATTGAAAATAGTTTATGCAGGTAAAATGTCTCCCTTACTAATTTATATTTGCACTTCTTTTGTGCTAAAAGTTGTGTCTGAGAATCTCTGTATCCTCTTACGAATTTTCCTAAAAAAGTTACAAGTTACCCTTGTTATTGTGACAATGTACCCTTGCACCTTCATCCTTTGGGCTCAGGAGAGAAACTCAGGTTGGTAATGCATGGAGTAGAACATCTTGTTAAATAAAATTTAATCAATGCTATTATGTTCACCAACAGCATTGTACAATGAAAACAACAATGTACATTTTTAAAAGTTCAGCTACAAGATGTCCAATTGTTTGTGCTTTATTTTCCAGGTAAAAGACCTCACGAGTGTGGAATCTGTACAAAAGCATTTAAACACAAACACCATTTGATCGAACACATGCGACTGCATTCTGGGGAAAAGCCCTACCAATGTGACAAGTGTGGAAAGCGCTTTTCACACTCGGGGTCTTACTCTCAGCACATGAACCATCGCTACTCCTACTGCAAAAGGGAGACAGAGGAGCGCGACAGCGCCGAGCCGGAGGAGATGGGCCCGGAGCTCCTGAGCAGCGAGCACGTGGTGGTCAGGGCATCCCCCTCGCAGATCGACTCGGACGAGAGAGAGAGCCTAACCAGGGAAGAGGAGGAATACAGTGAAAAAGAGGAAGAGGAAGAAGAAGAAAAAGACATAGAGGGACTTCAAGAAGAAAAAGAATGTAGGGAACTACAAGAAGTAGGGGATGCAGAAGAAGAAGCAGCAGTAGAAGAGGAAGAAGGGAAAACTGAAGGTAACAAGAGCGATGAAGCTGTAAATCAAGCAAGCAATGCAGAACCGGAAGTTATACAAAATAATGGGCAGGTGTCAGAAGAAAATAATGAATAAAGCTTACATGCTAGGTTTTTTCTATAAGGAAAAAAGGAATTGGTAATGAAGTTCCTTCTATATTATACATGCTTTTCATGGAAACGCAGTAGTCTGCATACTGTGATTTCTGTTCACTACTGTGTAAAAAAATATATATATAAAAAAAAATGAAAAGAAAAAAAAAAAAGAAATCCAGGTGTGCCTGAACCTCAAACTTAGTAATTTTTCACACAGTTTTCAAAGTTAGGAACAAGTTCATAACATGAAGCAGATTAGAAAAATACAGTGACTCTGGAAGCAAAGATTTAACAGGTTGTAGGAAACCTGATTATTAGACAAGCATCTTGCATTGTTTGTTTTATCAGTATTAATTTTCATGCTTAAGTTGATTAATTTTTAAACTGTACAATTGGGAGAGATTTATATGATTTTTTTTTTTTAATGGTAAAACATTTCCTAAATCCACTTCAGTATTTTCTTATGTTTTAAAATGTGAGAACTTCTGCACTACAAAATTCCCTTTTGCAGAGACATGTAATGCAGTTGCAAACAGTGCTTGGCTACCTTTGTAAATTCAACCTAGAAGGTAGCGGTTTATGACATTAGATGTTGTAGTAGAGCAAATTATCATTTGAAGTGTATTGTTAGCCTTAAGAAAGAAGATGATAGAAGAACTGAAGTTTCTTACTCATGTGGTTAAAAATGTAGTTGAGAAGATTGTCGTTGAGTTCTGATTGCAGGGACTAACAGTGTTAATACTGGTAAGGACAGGAAAGTTGTCAAAAACAGTGTTTGTAATTGTGTTTTGAGTATGTAGTAACAATATGAAGGATATGATATGAAGCTTTGTATCTCCTTTGGCCTTATGCAAGACCTGTGTGCTGTAAGTGCCATTTATCAGTATTACAAAGGCTCTAAACAGCCTTTATCCAATGTGTGGCCTACAATAACTAGCATTTGTTGATTTGTATCAAACTTCTAAACTATTCATGGGGAAAAAAACACTCAGCCATCAGAGAAGTAAGAACACTGGTATATTTCATTATTTAATTATTTGGTGGTATTTTGGGTTAATACCTGACTTGCAGAATTTCTCTACAATAATTACAAGGGAAATTTTCTAATCTGCTTTATTGCTTTATTGGTTTACTTTAATTTCAGACACATACATGACATGTTATCTGGCTCATAAGTATTTTCAAATGTTAGTTATTATGGACCCCATTTATTAACAATGTTAGCTGATTTTTACCTATCAGTATTATTTTATTTCTTTTAGTTTATAGATCTGTGCAACATTTTGTACTGTATGTCTTCAAACCTGGCAGTATTAATACCCTTCTTACTGACATATGTACCTTTTTAGTTTTAGAAAACTTTTATATTTATGTGTCTTATTTTTATATTTCTTTATTTATTACACAGTGTAGTGTATAATACTGTAGTTTGTATTAATACAATAATATATTTTAGTATGAAAATTTGGAAAGTTGATAAGATTTAAAGTAGAGATGCAATCGGTTCTCTTGCATTGAGATTTGATTTAACAGTGTTATGTTAACATTTATACTTGCCTTGGACTGTAGAACAGAAGAATTAAAATGGGAATGTATTAATTTTACAATTGCAATCAATTCATTTTACCTTTACCCAGTTTTTAATATAAAGCTCTTAAATTTTGAAATTCACTGTGTGACTAATAGCATGATGCTCTGCAGTTTTATTAAGAGATTAGTCTAACCATAAAACTCTCATTTCCTTAGTAAGCCAAATTAGAATAATCTTATAAAACAGTGTTGGGAACAATGTTTAACATTTTTGTGCCAATTTGTTCCTGTATTCATGTATGTATGTTACAAATCTGAAACTTCATTTTTAAGTTCCTTGTTACATCATGGTCATTTTCTAGTTTTTTACCAAACTCCCCATCTCACAATAAAATGCGTCAACAACTCTGACCTACTGTCATTATTCTGGTAATGTAGAAAATTATTTCTATGAGAAGTTGCTGAGACACAGTTCCTGCTTCAGTGTCAGTCCTGGGTGCTACTGGTACATAGGAGCATGGAAGTGAAAGAAGGGTTTGAACTGTGTGCAGGCACAGGGATTACATTAGTAATTGATTAGTTCATTGGTTTACCAGAACAACTGAGTTTTTGAAATGAACCATGTGGGTTTTTTGGTTTTATTTTTCATTTTGCTGTACCTATCTAATACACTGTGTAATGCTATCTTTCAATATGACTGCTTTTAAATTAAGTAAGTCCACAACTGTTTTCTTGACTTAGCAATAAGTTAGTTGTCCATGAAAAGGTTGGTGTATATATTGGTGTTGAACTTTCCAAAGATACCATGCCAACATTACAGATAGATAATTTCAGTAATGTAAGTATATAAAGGATTGGAAATTTTATTGCATATGCATGTTTACAATGTTTAGCGGTTCAAGCAAAGTTTACAGACTTCTTTAAGCAGTCTGTTCTGTTTTTTAATGAGTCCTAAAATGGGATTTCAGTTCTTAATTTGGGGAGGAGTAGGGTTTATTGAACATCATTTAAGTTATTTTATATTCACATATCTAAGTTTTAGATATTTCTCAGTCTTATTATCTCAACATTAATATATATGAAGGATTTATCCCATATGCTAATCATTTTACTTTGTGTGCATTTTGCTGTACAGTATATCAATATTGCACTTTTAACTAGAGTAAACTTCTAACTTCATAGGATCATTGAGCTAAATATGAGAAAGCTGTTTTGAAAAAACCAATCATTTATGTTGCATTAATAATATTGCCTTGTAATTATTATCATAACAGAATTAATCAGGTGGTCCAGAGTTTCTCACAGGTAAAACTGTCTCTGCTCTCTTCTAGGTAATGAAACACACCTTCTTGAAACTATTTTAAGATTTTCCATATTTTTCGTATTCCATGATGTCTGTGGTCGTAAATCCAGTGAGATATATGTTGAAATGAGAACGTTTTGTTGTCTTTAGTATTAAGAAAAAAGAATTTTAATAAACTCAAGGTTACTCATGTAAGTGACAGCTGAATGTAGAAGGCCAGTAACTTGCATAGAGAGTAAAGTCCAAGCAATTGTTACTCAGGAAATGTCATTGTTTTGGGGGAGAAAATTTATATTTGTTACTTAGACTACAAAACCATTATTAACATTTTTATCTTCAAAATGGATTGGTGCATTGAGTTTTGCATCTGTTCAGCTCAGCAATGTCTGGTGTTTATGACCTCGTAACATGGTCTGTTATCTGTTTGAAAAACACTGAAACTGTGGTGTGTCTTCATTTAGCTGAGCAAACTCATGTGGAAGCCAGAGGTGCTTGGAGGATGCAGGCACCATTCCCAGCTCCAGCAGTGGGATTCCAGCAGTGAGGAAGCTCTGTGTGTGAGGAGATGCCCGGGACAGAGTCCCAGCCCCAAGGGACCAGCAGCAGCCCAGCTGCAGCCATGTGGGTTTTGTGATTTTGTGACCTCTCTCTAAATTAATGGCAAAGCAGTTTCAAGGACAGTAAGTTTTGCACATTTAAAAAAAAAAATAAAAAGAGAGCTAAAGTGTAAAGCCTTTGGTTCTGTCTTTTAGAGATAAATGAAAGTTGGGAAAGGGCAGCAGACATGAGATGTGTACTTTTAATGAAGCTCTGCTGTGCTATGACCTGTTCTTCAGTCACAAGATGAAAAATCCATCAGCTGCCCTGTGTGCCCAGGCTGTGCCTGCTTCTTCCCCAGGCTCACCATGCATGGCTTATCTTGGCACAGCAATCAGGGACAGGCTGGCAGAAAGAAAAGTGTCCTTGCAACTCAGCATGGGACAGAGCACTTCTGTGCATGAGGTGCTGGTTTTGTTTCTGCTGCTGACCCGTCTCCAGGGTATAACAAATTGCCACCTCAATATCAGTTGTAGTTGATAAATTGTGGCAGTTGTATGTCCTATTTTATGAAATTAAGTGAGAATGGGAAAAAAGTTACAGAATAACTATAGGAAGATTGTTACAGAAGTAAATACTAAGTTTTGGGCCCTGGAATGGGAGATACCTTTCTGAGATCCTGAGCTGATAGGAGAAAAAAGAGGGACTTAAGGCTACAGAGAAAGCTGGAAGATACATTGTGTAGGAGTAACTCTCCTTCTCTTTCAGGAACACTCATATGGTTACCAATGGTGATTTTGGTGGCATTCCCAAATTCTCTACATTGCTATCTACTTGCTGGTTTTCTGGAGCAACCTGTCCATATGTGTAATAGATAACACAGCAATATTCAGTAATGCTGTGTGATGAGCTTGAAAGGGTTTTTTTTTTAACTGTATTGAATTACAAATAGATAAATTAATGGATCCTAGAAAAAGAAATGAGAAAGTTTTGTTGGCTGATCTCAGAGTTACAATGTGTTTCAATAAATACCTTAAATTTTAGTAGAATAACACACTATGGCATATCAACCCAGGACATAATATCTTTACCCTAAAAGGCGCTGTTGTTCAGACTGAGTAAAAATTGCTTCAGCTGGCAACAAGTGTTGTGTTCACACCCTTAAATAAAATTATGCTAATACAGTTATTGCTGGTAAACCCAAAGTCAGTGTCTGTACAAGCAGCACTTTACTCATGTTTGTGCTGGCAGAGTGTACCTGGGATGGTGGTGGCCACCAGACTGAGTGGCAATTTGAAACCAAAGCTATTTCCAAGATAGAAAATATGACACTACTAACAGCTCAGGTTTTGCCACAGCAAAATGCTACATGGGGGCTTTTCTCATCAAAGCAATGAAAGATCAGGACATGACACTCCAAACCAACACAGAAGTCCATAACAGAGAAATGAAAATACTTATTAGGCTACAGAAGACCATTAGAGGTGAAAGTAATGGTTTGAGGATGAGAAAAGTCCATTTTGGTCCTGGAGGCTGTAGTGAAGATAGGTGATAGATTATAAGCAGAGGAGGAGAGAGAAAAGAGCTTAATCTGCACTGTGCTGAGCTCTTCTTCAAAGTGTGTTCTGTCTAATTTATCTACTACCAGTGTATCAGTCTGCACACAATTCCCTGCTTGGATAGAGGTTTCTGATGTGTATTTTGCAGTTCACAAGCTGGTACTTTAAAAAGTACTTTTTATCTTTCCTCAACAGAATAGCTTGTTTAATTGTTGCTGCAATAATACCTAAATTTTATAGTGGAAATTCAATATTAGAGTATCTTTCAGGTCTCTACTTTGTCATTTATTGTTTATGTTTTTCTTGAACAATTCTTAATTGTTCTAATGATATTTGTGCAGTTTGATTATCACCAAAAGAACCACAAAAGAACCTGATGACCAAATTAACTCTTAAAAGTGACCAGTTTTTTACTACTTCTGTTTCATTCCTCTGCTCTTTCATGACCTCTGGTTACTAATCTGTCACACAGTCAATTTAACTGTGGGTATCATGCCTATCGCCCACATTGTATATACGTTGTCTCTAGGGGAATCAATGTGTTATTATGTATTTCATTGCTTCACAAAAAGTTATCTACTTTTTAAAAAGCTGTAATTAGAAAATAAGGTGATAGTTGGGATTAAACATGAAATGTGCTGCTGAAAGGAGCACTTCTATGGCAGAGTTTGTCCTAGTAGCTTGCCAAATATGAAAGTCGTGTAGTATTAACCTACAATTAGGTCAAGTTATCCAAGGCCTTGCCTCTACACTAGCAGATCCCCCAAAAGATCTTTAAAAATTATGAGGACAGTGACAAGTAATCTTTAGAATAAATATTTGAGAATGCCATTTTGGTCTTTCCTTTGGTTTTCTCATGAGTCTCAAGTTCTCTGATTCTGCTTTTAGGTTTTGACATTTCTGTATTGGGGACTGTCCTCGGATTTTTCTCATCCTTGTGTAAACTGGGGTTTGTGTAATGATCACAAGATGTGCATTGTGTGTTAATTCAGGAATGTAGGGGATAAATTATTGAACACAAACCAACCTGAAACATGCCCATACTAACTTTGTGTTATTCCTGCTGAGCTTCTGCTCTTCTGCTTGGAAATCCTGCTCACTTTTAGCATTGGGCCCAGAGAAAGACCACAAATCTGACAGGATTTAGAATGACTGGGTCCTGTTTCTATCTCTTACCCTTCAGCAGCTCTCTCTTTAGGCCAAATTCTGCATGAATAACATCAGATCTCTTGAATTCTGTGAAATTTCCTACATTTTTAATAACAGGTAAGCTATTGCAAAGATATAGAGGGAGCATTTTGCTCTTTCAGTGTGCAAGAATAAAATCTGTTAGACCAAATTGTCCAAGAAATAAGCTAATTGGGAAACCATGTGGAATCCTGAAAAGAACAAGAGCTCCCAATATGTTTGCAAGTTCCTATATGCAAACAGGGTACTTGGAATTCTGCCCCCTTCTCAAATCAAATCAATCTCTTTGAACAGTAGTCCTCCACTTCTTTTGCTCTGGCTGAGCATAAAGCTGTCACTGGTCCTCTTCAAACCAGGAGCTGAGCTATGACTTGTACAAACTCTTTGAGTCCTTGTGATCAGAAAAGGCACAGCTCCCTTGTTGGAGTGAGGGGGAGGAAGGTTTGACCCTTCTGAAGTTGGAGTGGGTTGTCCTGCCAGCAGCACTTCCCTGTGAGCTGCTGGCCAGGCAGTTTACAGTGGCTGCAGTTAAACGGTGACCAGGACAAATGATCTCAGCTGTGGTTGCAGAGTTAAGAGGGGTTTCCATCGAGGCAAGCTGGCTAAAGTGACCTCAAGACAGCTTTTTTCCCCCTGATTTAGACAGCTTCAAAGGATGCCTTGGGCAGGAGCCAGCAATCATGCTTTGGAGGAGCTGCTGGCCTACATCACTCAAGCCCAGAGAAGAGCCACCCCTCAGTCTGTAAGTTACAAATTCTTGAGAGTAGTGACTCTTGTTCCCCAAAACATGGTATTGTCTTTAAAATCCTCCTTTTATCCTTTTAATCAGGCTTCTTCTTACTGAGATTCTGATCTCCCAGACAATCTGTTGTGTCCTAAAGCTTAGGGAGAGGCAATGTATAAACTAAGGAACAAGGAATTCTACCACTTGCATTTGTGATGAGTGTTACAACTATTTCTGTGTCTTTTCAAACTGTGATTGTAAGGTGAGTTTTCCTGTCTTGAGAGAAAAAAAAAACATTAAAAAAAATTAACTGATGAATGGTAACAACTTGAACAGGGTATTCAGACAGAGTTGGGAACAGAACTGAGGACTCTAATGTGGGAAAGCCTTCTGTCTTACTTTGGCATTCAGTTTGTTCTGAAGGTCTATGGCAAATGGAGCATTTCTATGATTTTCAGCAGTACGGGGGCTTCAGCCTTTGGCAGCTACACTGCTTGACTCACTTATCCTCTTGCACTGTGGTCAGAAGCCAGTTCTTCAGCCCAACCAACAGTCTCAGAGTTTGTATATAATGAAAGTGTCTTATTTGGGGTCAGCAGATGCCAAAAAAGGGCTAGTGGGACATTTGGCTAAGCGATTGGTTGCCACCAGCGATTTACTTCCAGAAATGTTCCCAGAAACTGGTGGCACTTGTGCCTTGTTGCTCCCTGCCCAGGCTGATGCTGGGCTTGCTGCTGTACATGAAGTGTTGAGGTTCTGTCAGTCTGGAAGGAGCTCAGGTTCTCCCAGTGGCTCTTATGGAGGGGAAAGAATAAAAGCTTTGCTGATTATAGCTCCTGCTGGCCCAATACATCATCTCATTCCTTGTAGGTTTTTTGTGAAGGCCACCTGTTAGGGACATGTTTTTTGGCTCCCCAGTAGAGGCTTTGCCTGCAATCCTCAGGGGAGAGGAGTGGAGAGGAAAAAACACCTCAGTGCAGCAAATTGCATGTATGTTTAAAAATACAAATTGTTCCATCCTTCTTTACAGAAATTGCTAATCTCATGATTACTTATGTTAGTAAAACCATTGTAGCATCTGCTTTTTCTCCTTTGCTATTAAAGTATTCTGAATTTTCAACATTAAGGAAAACAAACTTAGTTTCTACTTTACTGTAGTTTATTATTTAGTTCTTACTGCTTCACCATTTACGTTTAGGGACAGTACTGCATTACTTCCTCTCTAATAATGGAAATATATTTATTTCACTGAAATCTGAATCTGTTCAGCTCACCAAAAAGACTAATTGAAAATAGCTGGAAAATTTGATGTAAAAAGTGATGCAAATTTTTAATTAAAAGAACAATCTATAGGTCAAAGACCACTTGTGTTCCTGGCTTTTTAAACTTCATACTTTGAAGATACTACTTTTGTATCTTCAAAACTGGTCTTCAAGTCCATCTTCTGCTCCTCCTGCTACCCAGTTCTGAGTGTTTTGCCCTGCAGACAAATCCACCCAAACATTTGTGCATCCCTCATCATTGCTGCTGGTAAATAAGGTTCTCCTCATGCTCTGGCCATGTTCCAGTGACTGCCTCTACTGCTGGAAAAGCAAGCACTGGAAAACACTAGAACAGGAGGCAGTCTGGCTGCATTGTTGCAGCAGAACTGCCTCAGCCAGACCACTGCACCATGGCCGAGTCATAGACTTCCTTCTAAGCACAAATTTTAAATCCATCTGGGATTTCTCATGGTTAATACCCTTGTATTTCACTAATTAGCCCTTCCTATAATCCCAGTACATGAGCTGTCTCCTGTAGTTTCTGAAATGTGTTTTGCCCCTCTTTCTGCTTAGGTATTTAGACACATTGTTTCCTCTCATGGAGTTTTCTGAGTGCATGTTGATGTCCAGTTCTCCTTGTGGACAGCAGAGTCTTTGCTCCCCCAAAAGGTGTGTGATACCATCAGTGTCATGCAGCTCATGGAGATGCTCTGCTGACTGACCAGTTGTGACAGGGAGTGGAAGAATGCTGCTGTATAATCTGAGGTGCTCTAAATTTAGGATAATTATATATTTCTGAGCAAAAAAAAAGAGGCAGAAATAAATTAAATAGCCTTTATTTCAAGGGAATGAGATACCATTCAAAATGTCTTGTAACCACCTACCTTGGTTTTGGCCTTGATCAGTGGTGTTTTTGAGCTTGTGCTGCATGTCCCCTTCTCTCATCTTACATTTTGACCTGGTGATTATGCCTGGCCAATTTTGGCAGGGAAGATGATGTGCTAAAGATGTGAAATCCTTGCAAGACTTAACAAAACTTGGCTGCATAGGGCAGAGGACCAAACTAATGTTCTTGCTAGGCAAAGGTGGCTATTTCTGTGTCCCTTACAGTGCAGTTCTGAACCACACCCAGCATGTGCCACTGCTTGTCCAGCCAAGAGAGGTAGGAAAGGTGCGAGTGGGTTTCATTAGTTCAGTCACCCTCCTGTTTATGCTGTTGAGAGGACAAAAGATAAAGAAACAAACACAGAAGTACAAGTATGAATGTCTAATTAGTGATTTACTGTTGCACTGCCTTTAAGCAGGAGACTTGAATTATGGTGCTAACTGCAGTGTCTGGCCATTATCCATATGGGACACTGCCAACAGGATTGACACCTTCATCTCCATCACAGGCTAAGAATCATGTTTATTTGTTCACTTCCCAGCCAAACAAATCCAGAATTCTGTCATACAAAGTAGGACTAACCCAACAATAGGGTCTTTGTCTTCCAGGAAGGCCAGAATGGGATGTGCTGCCTTGAAACCTCCTTGTTTCAATGGAAAAACTGAGTGCAAGTCTCACATGTCCCTCATGGGTGCTATAACATGGAAGTAATCGTGGATTATCTTGTTATTCCCACACCAGCATGCAGCTCAGTCCAAATGGTTTAAGTGGGTTTAAAGCCTGTCTCACTATTCTCCCCAAGCAGTACAGGTGAAGGAAGAGATGGTCTGTGGGCTCTAATGGATTAATCAGCATGCTGATGCTGGTGCACTTCTGGGAATGCCAGAAGCAGATGTTTAAACCTCCTGAGAACTGTATTTCCAAACTCTGAGCCTGCAATTCAGCAACCACTGCAGTCAGTATCAGTAAATGTTGCTGCTGCAGGAAGGGAGAATCCAGCATGCTCTCATCCTCTGTCCTCTCTCAGGCTGGTACGGCCCCATCAGGACTGGTCCTTAACAAGTTAACGAGTAACCAGCCATTTTTCCTGGATTATTTTGCAGCTGAATCAGTTCCCCAAGTAACACCAAAGCAAGAGAAAAGAATGTTGGGGGGTGGATTTTCTCCTTTTAGACTGGTGCAAAGCAGACACTGAACATGTTCTGAAATGTTCTCTACTTTAATTTAAAGCTGGTTTCCCAAAAAGAAACAACCTGCACAGTTTATTTGTCCAAGACACCGATCCCAGTGTAAGTGTTGGGAAACAATTTAGGAAAGATGCTCTCATAGTAGTCAGCAGCTCATAGTTAAACCCAGACTACTGGGATTGCTCTGCTCTTAGTCCTGCACTGACATTGGTAACTGAAATGTAAGTAAGCATTGTTGTGTAAAATAACTCCTTTGTTCCCTGCATGTGTGACTTCCAGCTACTGCTAAAAACTTCATTTATTTTGTGATGCAAGCAGATAATTTTTGTTTTGAGCTGAGAATCACCTCCTGTGCAGGTTGAATTAAAGCAGTGCTTCCCCACTCTCCAACTCCTATGTGCTTTCTGTGCTGCTGCTTTTGCTAAAGCTACGAAGTGGACTCTGGATTACAAGTATTCTGCTTTTCTGGGTTTGCTTTATTCCTCACAGGGTTTCTGTATGTTCTGATGGGTATCAGAGGGAAGCCAAGAACAATGTTTCTTAAGGTTGTACTGAAGGCCAAAAACTGAAGTAAATTACAAAGGTGAGCAGGACCCCAGCAAGAGTGGGCTGCTGGCAGTGTGACACTGCAAAGGCAAGAGTGGGCTGCTGAATTATTGTCAGAGCTAGAAAATGTCCTTTGCCCTATTGCGTCAACCCCTCTTTCTCTCTTCCAAGCTGCTACAAGAGCAGAGGGCACAATTAGCTCCATTAGTCATTTAGCAGATTCAAAATCTGAATGGGTTGAATTTTGCCTTGCTTATAAATGAGGCACTGGCAGCAGGACTTCATCATGCTGAGACTCAGAGCTAGACACAAGAAAAGACTTGAGAGCCTGACCCTGGAATAAAGTCCAAGGATCTCTGTTGGGAAGCTACATAGTGCAAAGGGAAAATTAGGTACACCAAAATGTGATGCAAATTAGCTGGCATTGCCTTGGCTCAGGGATGTGCTTGGGTCCTTCTGACCATGTGTGCTCCAAAACATGGATTTCTCCCTGAGAATCTGTTTTTCCAGACCTGTGCTGGACAGGGCTCACTGCATTCCTTCAAGCTCCACTCCTGCCCATGTGCAAAAAATAAAATTATTCACATGAGGAGAAGACATCCTATTTAATCCACCCATTACCACCTCAGTAGTTGATCACCATAACCTAGCAGACACAAAATATTTCAGAGCAGCATCGGCACACTCCTTTTCCTTTTATTGAGGATGTTTTCCTTTTTAGACATTTTTTCAGGACCTGTGAGAAAGGAGAAACTGGAGAGAGGACAAAAGTCATACAAACAAAGACAGGCACCAGAGGGAACCTGTCTCTGATCCTGTGGGAAAAGCAGTCCCTTGGCAGAGGAGGTTCCCCTGTGCTGGTTGCCATGTCCCAAGATGCATTCCATGCACGTTTGGCCACCGTGGTGCTGTAGGAGATGAGAAGCACCAGCCTGAGCGCAGCACAATGTCCTTGCCGAGTGTTGTTGCTCCAAGCTCCTGCACAAGGAATAGGTGCCTCCTCCACCCAAGGCTTGGAAGAATACGCTGAGATGACATCAGAGCACAGCCTGCAGATCAGGCTCCTTAGGAGATTTTGGGATCTCTCTAAAAGAAGGTGTCCCCCACTTTGTAGCTGTGGGCAGGAAGGACACGCCGACCCACTGGCACTGAGGTGACCCTGATCACCTGGGCACAGGGACACTGACCCACTGGCACTGAGGTGACCCTGATCACCTGGGCACAGGGACACTGACCCACTGGCACTGAGGTGACCCTGATCACCTGGGCACAGGCACCTCTGGGTGCCTGCTGGAGGGGTTGAGGCACCTTGTTAGATCTGGCTTCTGCTGCCTACATCTTGTCAGCACATAGACTGGCTGTTTCCATCAGCACTGACAACAAAAAAGAAATGCATCCATGTCTATTACCTTCCTGATTTTCATACAGTCTCCATATGAAACCTTTGCAGCTAAGAGTATGGCCTGGCAGTGTCTTCAGACTTGGCCCCACAAAAGTTTTCTTACAGCTATCCAGCAGATGGTCAGCAGAGCTTCCAAAAAATACCCAAAGATCAACTTTATTTCCCCTCACTCCAGGTGAGCAGTGTGCTGCCTTACTGAAAAAAACCCCGACAATTTTTGTGGGTATCTGAGTGGGTCTTGGTCCCTTTCTGTCAAAACCAAGAGGCAGAGCTGTCAGGGGAAACAGCCAGGTCCCTGCTTTATCCCCCTCTGCAGGGACACAAGAGGTGGAAGGCAAAAGTCCTGGACCACAAACATGACATTTGGGATGGAAACAACTGAACCATTTATACAGCGGGAAGAAAACCCTTGTCTTTGGTCCGGTTTCCCTATCTCTGGAGGAAAGATAAATTATTATCCACAGGCATGCTGTGGGATCTCATTTCAGTAATGCCTAGCTGGTGAAGCGTAGGAGCTCCAGGAGAGCGAAGCTGTTGCCATGTGGATGGGGCTGGAGTGCTGCCTGGGTTTGGAGGTCACCTGGTGCTCAGTTCCAGATTCCCTATGCAACAGGGGCTGTCCTGTACTTGCTGCTCAGGTCCCAAGCCTCACCTGAAGGGAAGACTGACCATGGCTTTCCTGCACTTTTGCTGCAACACATTAAATCCTACGTGCATGGTGCAGCTCTCCCAGGGCTGTAGGAGCCCGAGGGCATTGGGCTTCAAGACACAGCACAAAAGAAGACAGAAGGACATCTCTGGGCCTGCCTGGTGTTTAAAGTCTGACAGCCCTACTTGACTCTGCCCCAGTAAGATCTTCTTCAAGCTCCTTACCAGTTTTTGCAAAAGTTCTGTTTTCCATGTGGAGACTTGGATCTCAGATTTGTCAACAGTTTGTCATCAGTTTGTCAACAGTTTTTTGTTTGTTTTCTTTTTTAAAGTAGAGGAGAGAGGATAAGCATCTTGCCCTGTGAGAAGATGGGTGATGAAGATGTTGGTGGAGCACTCTCAGTATTATGTGTATTATGTGAGAAGAGGTAAATCAATGCTTTTCTTTCAGAGGTGGGGTTCTTTTTACTGCTGGATTAGGCAGGCAGCAGGTTTGTGGAGGTCAAGTCTCTCCTGTTTCTTGGGATGGTACTAAGGTAGAGACCACCCAGACAGAAAAGGAGCATGGCAAAAGGAGCATGCTAAAAATGTGGAAGAAGGAGCAGACCAGCCAGGCAGAGAGATGGGAGAGATGGGCCTCTGCAGCCCAGCTGATGCTCCTGGGCCTGGTGGACAAGTGTGCAGCTGCTCTGGTTAACCCCATGGTCCCTGCCCATGGTCATCCTCCAGCTCATGCTGGAAATTGAGGTCATCCACATGCAGGATAGGGAGGGTATTTTCTGCCTTTTTCTTTATGTTTGTTAATGCAATTAGCTCAATATTTATTTGTGAAAGAACAAATCTTACTTAAATTCCAAATGTTATAAGATGAAACACCATGAATAATGACTTCAACATGTATTTCACATGCTTGTTACTGTGGTCAGGTGAGAAGGGTTCATGTGCATGTAGACTACAGACCTAAAACGCTTTTGTTCTTCATAACCAACATTCTCTGAGAGACAATGAGGTAAGGAAAACATTACAGCCAGATAAAACTGGATGCAGTCATACTTGAACATTATTTAAGCCTGTTGTGCAATACCTCAGAGTAAAACCACCAGTCATAAAGCAGCAGAATTATTTACCTTCATTTCACAGAACAAAATCTTCCTTGGAATCAATTTAGTGTTTCACTTTTTTTCTTCTGGTGTTTCCCAGTGAACTAGTGCTGGACAACTTGTTCTAGAGACAGGAAACTCTGTCTGAACATGATGGAGGATGCTTATAACTGTCTCAGCAAAGGGGTGTCAGGTTTTGTACAGCTGTTTCCTTAGCTCACTCAGGAAGAATTATTCTCACTCCTTACAGCCTTTTACATTTTGGTGGTGGTAATTGTGATTCCAAGCTGAGAAAACCTTTCCCACGGGTAGTAGCATGCTCTCTTGAAGATCTGCCACTAAAACCTCTGCTTGTTGGGCAGGCAGGTCACAGGGTTATCCTGGTGACCCATGGTAATGCCACCACTCCTCACCTCCAGTGCTGGGTGAATGAAAATACTCCATTCATCCAGGAGTATTTCCCTCGCCCTATTTACAAGAGGGAGCAAAAATACAGAAATATGAGGATGTTTTAGCATGATAACTACAAAGACCCAAATGAGACCCAAATGAGAATAAACTGTCCAGAATCTTGCACGAGAGATGGAGACAAAGGGTACCCAAAAATCTGGAAGCTGCCCACGTTGCTTTAGAGATCACTGCCAGCAGCCTACATCTGTGCACCATGTGAGCAAGTGAGAAAGTGTCTTTGAGAAGGGTGTAATGTTGGTCCTGTGTCAATAATGGATCTAGTCCAAGGTACTGAAGCATCTGCTCTGTATTTCAGTATTTTATTTCTTACACTTGTAAGGATATTTGAGAAGGTGAGTATCCACACCAAAAAGACTGCATTTGAAAGAAAAGCTAAGACATGGTCACCACCAGCCAAAATGTTCGCTGTGCTAGGAGGCACTTTGGACTCTCCTTCAGGCTACATGTCAGCATTAGAATCAAATGATCACCATGTGTAGGTCTGTAAAGCTCTGAAATTAGCTGTGCAGAGACCAGATCTGTGATGGTTACTGCTGGGTGGTTAACTGCCAGTGCAGGAGAATTAAATTATTATTGGCTCCCAGTGTGACTCCTATATGCTGTTAATTCATTACCTGCAGCCAAATTGCCAGCAGAGTGGGGCAAGTCCCTTCCTTGTCTCAGGGAGTATCACCAAAAGGGGTTTGTCAGTGGAGCCCTGTCAGAGAGGCCCACAGGCCATCCTAGATGTGAGATAAGTACATGTGAGAAGTGGGGTTTGGAAAGCAACAATTTAATCCATATCCTGTACACTCACTCGCAGAAATATGGATTCTTCTGTATGTGACATGGAAGGGAATGAATCACAGCCACAGTTTTTCCATCCTTTTCTGCAGCGTCTCACCAACCCAACAAGGGGAATTTTCTTTTTCTACATTTACAGCATAATTTGCTATGCCTTGGGAAGGGTGAGATGATCTTTTGTGCTGGGGTGTTCCCCCCAGCAGCACCAGTGGAAGGCAATTACGATGCTGGTGATGTTCTCTCCTTCCCCAAAGAGTTAATGAATTCCATCCTCCTATTGTTGCAGAGTTTCCCCGGGACCTGCAGCAGGGCAGGATCCTCCACGCTCTGCAAAGGGTTTGCTTCCTGGTAACAGAGCAATCCATTAGCTCTTGTAGCTGTTGTTCTTGAACTGAAAGCTCTGTGCTCTAAAGCCCAGCAGGAAGAGATAATTAGCACTAAATTGTGTATTCTGGGCAAAATCCATCCACTTCTGCCAAGAATTCACAAGGCCTCAAATACAGTGGAAATACGTGTGGGGTGGATGTTTTTTGCATAAAAGTGGAAGGAAGTGTGCATGATTGCACTCTTGGTCGGGGCAGCCCAGAAACAGGATCTGGGGTCGGTGTGGGTCCCTGCCAGCTCCACACCCCAGGTGAGCTGTGGGTTTGGTGGTGACGGCTCCAGCAGGGGATGGGGCAGTGCCTGCAGGGCCAAGTGGCTGCAGTAACATGCAGGGGAAATAGCCCCCATCCCAGCCATTCCCCTGTTCTGCTGCCTTCCTTGGCTTCCTCTTGTGCACCCGGCTGCCAGCCCTGCTGGGTACTGCATCCTTCAGCAAGTTGGGCTTGTGGATGCCCCAGGCTTCAGTTTGGGAGTCTCTGCTGCAGGACAGACAGAACCCCCAGATCCTGCCCAGCATTGTCACTGCAGCATGACGTAATTCTTTGTCCATGCACTGGGTGCCCCTGTTATATGTGCTTTAATAAACACTGCTGTTTCAATTCTTCTTCCTCTGCTCCACAGTGCTCACAGTTCAGATCCTGGGCCATTTTGCCCCAGGAAGTGCCACCTGAGTCCAGCTGCTGGTCCAAGAACACACAGGTCTTCTGTAGGTCCTGTATCATACCTGGCAGCCCTGGCAGGTGCATTCTGGAGATGCCCATGCTGGAAATTACTCCAACCCAGTGTGTCCAAGCTATGTCTCCAAGGGCCAGCAGTCACTCGTCAGACTGGTGCTATGACTAAGAACCATTGTGTCCCAAAGCTTGTCTCAGCTTCATTGCAGCTTTTCAGGCCTAAACCATGCAATATCCCAGATAACTGGGTGTGTTCAAAAGCACACCCATGATGAATGGTGTCATGATGAATGCTGGCCACAAAACCAGATCCTGAGGGTAGTCCTGCAGGACTTTGATCTGAGGAAGCTCTGGCTCAGACAGATGAAAGATCTGAAAATGCTCTAACAGATGGTCTGCATTTTCACAGTCCTACTGTACCAAACCCTACCAAACAAAGGCAGAGAGTGGATGATGTCACAGTTCACATCACCAGTTTATAATGGCTAGGAAGAGGTCAGGTTTCTGCCTGACACCTAAGTTTTAAGTTTTCCTCATCTTCCCATTTCCACACAGAAAATGCCCAATCCATCAGCCTTTTGTCTTGGATTGCATCTTCTAAACTTTGGGCTTTCATGTGAGAATCTTTGGATCTTGACCAACATCCATTTTCCTTCATGCATGATGCTGAGAACTGGATACCAAACTATGGAGAGAATGCACTGGTGCCAATTAGAGCACAATAATTTCTTCCGTGTCTTACATGAAACACACTCACAGGTGTGTGTGTATCCCGGGATGACATTTGCCTTCTGTGATGTTGTGGGCAGGCAATACCAAGCATTCACACAGTTGCTGGATGTCTGAAGGCTGTGGGTCCCTGTGTGAACAGTCTGCAGTGCCCGGCAGGTCACTCTTCACGAGAGCCACAGGTTGGGCTTGTTTGTTGCAGACTTTTGCATTTGACGTTTCCCTCTTGAGTGTTCTTTACTGACATCTATTTGATTTCTGACCATACTTCAAGGGTTTTCAGAATCAATTTGGATTCAAACCTTGTCTTCCTGTGGGAAATGATATAGATGACTTGTGGACAAGGTGATCATTTATCTTAGTTTGGGTACTAAAAGAGTAGTGAATCCACACTGGCTGCATGGCCTTGTGCTTGACAGGCTGGAGAATTAGTTTACTCAAAAGGCTTTAACACTTCAGATAAATTACTACTGGTTTCCCTTCTTTATTAGATGACATAATGGTTTGGATATTTAGATTTAAAAATATACAGATTATGAGCTGCCTTGTGAGCTGCTCCCCTGTCCCTGGCTACAACCAGTTACTCCAGAACTGCTTTTTATTTTGCCCCTGCTAAGGACTGGATGTGATGTGGCCTGGAAGCTCAGTTCTGTACTAGATTTTCCATTCAGGCTCCTGGGGTGGCCTGGGAGGTGTGAGCACTGCCAAGGCCCAGTGGGATCTGTAGGAGCACCCAGCACTGAGCCATTCGCTTCTCATTACGCCTAAAACACTGAAAAACATCAAGGGTAAATTGGGCCTGGGGTGTGCAATCTCATCCTTAGCAGATCCTGGCACAGGCAGGTTAGCAGAGCCTGGCTCTCTCCACAGCCCCGAGGCTGAGTCCCCAGGCCAGGCCTGGGCAGGGTCACTTGCCATTGTCACTCCATCGTGCCATTCAGCAAGCGACAAAAAACTTTCTGGCATTCAGCTCTCAAATGTGTCATGATTAGATCAGGGTGTGCTGTGAGGTTTCTTGTTTTCTTAGGTGATGCATGATGTTAAATGCCAGCTATGACTTTCATAATAGCTTTGGGCCACTGCCTTTGCCTAGTCTGTGCCAGATTTGTGACAAACCTTGTTGGAACTTTATTTAATCCTCCCAATATGACAATGAAATATTGACTTTTTTTTAAAAAAAACATCCCACAGTCCATTTTCCAGCTAGTTTTACACCTTTCTTGATATTAAATCTAGACTTTTTCCCACTAGTTTCCATGCAAGTATGGTTACAGGAAGCATGTCCTCTTTCTCATTGAGGAAAATGAATTAAACTAAGAGGATGTACAAACACAAGGATCCAGCAAATGATTGCTGTTTCAATCCCAGCAGGGATGTTTGTATAACATTCCTGCAAAGTTAGACATTGAGTTTATTATGGAACCAGGTTTGGGTTTTTTTTTTCTTTTGAAAGCAATAGAAAATGAAGTTATAGCAGACTTTGCTTTGGAAAAGCATTAAGAAAGAAGCAAAGAAGCTTGGCAGCAGACATGTCAGGTGCTGTAAGCCCGGGGCCTCCTGTTAGTTCAAAGGAGCTGAGTGTTACAAAGTAGATGGTCTTCCAGCAGCATAAGAGCCAACACAGCCCTTTAGAGCTATCACTGTGGCAACATTGTCATTGACTTCAAAGGTGCTGACTGGACTTGCAAAGGGTTATCAAGGCTTTCTATGGAGCATCAGATATGGGACTACTGTTCAATTTGTACAGACTAGAAACCTCACAGCCCTTTGAAGATATGATCCCAAGTGCATCTCTCATTATTACCAAATAGATCTCTTTCCAGTTACTGGTTGCTTGCAGTGGCTCTGGATGCTTCAGAAATGTGCTAACTTTTTATGGAGATTTTTTGTTAATTCCTATACCTATATGCAACTTCCCTTCCTCCTCTATTTCCTAAAATAATTCCTGTGGGATTAACAACATCCACGTGTTGGATTTGCAGCACCTGCTCTCAGATGGACTGTGAGTGTGTTCCACAATATAAGCAATTCTGCTGCAGAAAGAAAATATGAGAAAAGTGGCTTAACTGGATCCTTCACGGCTTCAAGGAACACCTCTGTCTTTGGACAATAATCCACATTTGAAGCAGGTGCTATTGGTATGACTAGTAAGACCTTCCTCCAGTGACAAGATTTGTCACCATTCATATGACAAATCCTCACTAATTAATGTATGAATGAGGAAGGTGGCAGGTCACTTTAACACCCCCTCTGTGTCCTGATTTCTCTGAGAAAAACGATTCTGCTCTTTGCCTGGATCCCTGGGACATGTTGCTGTGTAGGCTGAGATCTTCCCATGAGGGAGCCTATCCAGGAAGAGCGAGTGATGATGTAGCTGTTGGCAGCAGGAGCTTCAGCATCTCAACAAATCTCCCCTCAAAGCCCAGAGTGATCTGCAGAGATCCACCCTCACATACCCCACTGGTTTGTTGTGCAGTAGAGGTGTCTCTCATTCCTTCCTGCACCTGAGCTCCCAGGCACAGCTCTGGCCCCTGGCTCTGGCTGAAACCCCCATGTCTGTCCCTTCTGCCTCCTCCCTCCATCAGCTTCTTCCAGCCATACTGGAGTTTGGAGCTCTTGGAAGAAGTGATGATTTGTTTAACCGTCATAAACTTTTCTGCCTGAAAATTAAGAAAGAAGGAAAAAAACCTGAATGTTTTGAGTAAACATGTGAAAGTCTTTTGAACCCCCAGATCTAAGCAGTGTCTCACAATTAATTATATTTCTCTACAAAGAAATGGAGTAGGTCAAAGGACATGGTGAAGTAATACATTTTGGGGAAGCTGACAGGAGAACATTAAGTTTGGTCTTAAACGAAAATTTTTGCTTTGCTGGCTTTTGGTATGGAGCCAATAATAACAGAGCAGGAGCTGTCTTGAAATGACCATGGAGAGCAGGTGTCCTGCAGACAGTGTTGGAACTACTGAAAATAATACTCTGAGTTACAGCACTTCTGTTCAATGTCTAATAGTAATAATACTAATAGTAATAATAATGAAAATAATAATATTTGCCCTTTGTGGGATGCATGATCATTGAAATACTGTTTTATTAGCAATCACTTTGTGTCCCTGGGAAGCATCATATGGGACCCCCTCCACACCACATGGAAACAAAGAAATGCCTTTTGTTTTAGTGCAAGTTCCGGGTTTTACAATTTGCAGTCTGTTGAAGAGTCAGGAGCTCAAGGCCATCTGAACTAAGAGATTTTCCTCTCTCCAGAGAAACACACAGGCATCTGCTGCCTACCAGCCCTTCTGACAGCAGCTCTTTTTGTTCCCCATTTTACGCACTGTTTCACTGCAGCAAGTTGAGAAGCAGCACTATATTCCCAGAACCAGGAGCCATGTCCACCATTTCCAGGGGAACAAGTACTGCTGTTAAAATCTATGCTACCTGCTCCACAAATCCAGGAAAACCATTTTATTATGCACAAAACCCTTTCACTCTCCTCCCAGTCAGTGAAGACCTTTTCATTAAGCAAAAGCCCTGTGTACAGATCCTGAAGGGAGATGAGCACCTGGAGTCCTCTTGAAGCCAACAGGAGTTGCTTGCAAGGGCTAAAGACCTCTCAGGATTTGACTGTGTGGGCTTAACAACCACCCTCTGACATGGCTGTTATTTCCCCCTAGTGTCTATTATTTTAGACCCCATACTTGCTGCAACGTGTGTTTCTCCTCCAGAGTCATGGCATGCAAAACTGCTTTGATTCCTGATACAGCTCCTCACACCACTGCTGAGAGATGAATTAGAAGTGGTTTTTCGGTGCTGCAGGCACGGCAGAGAGCAGCCAGCTCACCCCCAGCCCGCTCTGGGCAGCAAAAGGAGTGAGAGGAAAGACAGATGGCACCAGAAACTGGGGGACAAGGGAAAGCTTTCCAGTCAGATTAGGCTTTGATGGCTTTTTGCAACAGTCAGACCAAAAGCATTAAATCCTTGTACAGTAACAGTGAGATTTGTACCTGTATTTATGCCAGGAACTGTAACACTACACGAGAGGCAAGCTTTCTCCCTAAGTACATAACCTCATTGCTGGGTAGAGGCAGGAAAAAAATTACCTTATTTCACGTAAGTGAAGCTTAGATATTCCTCTGAAACTTAGAACACCAAATATTGCTGGAGAAGAGCCCCTGGGCTAGGTTGTTTTTTGTGAATGGTGGGGAGAACCCTTATTTCTGAAGAAGAAAAGACTCACACTAGCAGGTGTGCTGCATTTAACTGAAGTTCTATAGTATGAAGTGACAGAAGGGAAAAGATGGATTGATATCTTACTGGTTAGTTTTGTGGGGGGGTTGATGAATTTTATTGATATGGCAATTTTTCTCCTAAGACTAGGTTATTAAATAAGTATGGTGCTAATTGCATGACAGCATTGTATTAGTCATCACAAGATGCTCTGTAACATTTCTTGAGTGCTCTTCCAGATGAGATTACAACTATGCAGAGGAAAACACAAAAAGTAATTCAATTTCATATCATCTCTGTATTTTGACTGGAAAGGGAAGCACTATAATAGAAACTTACGAAGGCACAATTTTTGCTAAGAAATGAACTGAAATTATCTGCTAAGGTGGATCTGCTAGTGTGGGGGTAAGGGGGAATAGCATGGCAGGAGAGATGTGGTCAGTGTCAGAAATAAAAAGGTAAGAGGGAATCCTACACTGGATAAATAATAAGCCCAGAGAGACATGTTGGAAGAATAATTACATCAAAGCCAGACGAGTCCACATGTGTGTCACTGCTGAGGGCAGGGCAGGATGCAGGTGGGGTGCTCCAGTTTCCCAGGCAATAGATTCTTCTGTTACAACATCACTGAAATCTGCCAAGACCACAGCATTGTTGGAACTTAAAAGTCACAAGCTTCCCCAATTTTTCTAATCTAATATGCCTTTGAGCATAAGATGCAAAAGGGAGGGGAATACATGGGAGGAGTCCTTTGAGTGGCAGGTGCAGGTGCAGAAAAGCCCAAGCTGGAGAGAGCAAAAAAGGTTTCCTTAAAGGTGAGAAAAATTCCTGAGAAAATAAAATCAATTAGGACCAAGAAGACAGCTGAACTACTACCTCTCAGGGTGAACTGAAAAATCAAATCAGGGCATGTTAACACACAAAATCTGTGATGGACAGTGGGGGGAAAGGAAAAGGAAACCTGGCACAAGGAAGAACAGGTGGGGATTGAGGATAAGCTCCTTTCTCTTGTTTCTTGGCACGTTGGTGGGTGTCTGGTCTGAGTCACAGAGCATCAGCAGGATGAAAAGGATGTGTATCAGGTATGGGGTGGTGCTGGGCAGTGCAGAGGGCAGTCAGCAAGCACGACTGCTCCTGAGAGGTGCACCACACACAGCACATGGAGGAGGTCAGAGGGGAAGGGATGGTTGGTGACTGGTGGAGAATTTGAGAAACCAGAGGCCAGGAGCACAGCTGGAGAGAGGGGGAGAGAGATGCAGTCAGGAGAGAAAGCCTTTTCTACTAGGTCAGTTGTCCATGGGTGTTGTGAGCTTGGGTTGTTCTTAATAGGGTTGATGGTAAAGAGGCAGGAAGGGCTTTTGTGTGGGGTTCCATGGATATGTTTATCCAGCCATGCATGGGGAAGGTCCTGGGTCAAAGACAGAGCATCACGGCAGGGTCCAGGTATATATGTGTATAAGTATGGGGGGAGGTAGGGGCAGAGAGAGCATCAGGGGGCAGGGGCACTACACAGGTGGGGTTAGGGTATGGGAACCCATAGGGGAACAGGGAGGGAGTGACTGAGGGACAAGTGGCAGTGGATGAGAAAGGAAAGCAGAACTGGGGTACATTAAGAGAACAGGGTATCCAGTGGGAGAAGCCTCTTTCTGTCACCACTCTAACCTGGGGGATGCTTTCAGGGACCAGCCTTTTGGGGGCTCCCACACATGGGGAAGGAAATAGAGGGGTTCTTCACAGGCAACTTTTTTCTATCTGCTCATAGAGGAGGAATATCCAAATCTCCACTTTACTTTGGGTCCTCTTGACTCTTAATGCTGCTTTGAGGCAGCAAGAGGTTTCTGTAAAGCAAGTGCAAATACAGGGAGGCATTGGTGGAACTGGACTCAATTTTGGGAGGTCATCAGGAGACACAAGATGGAAGACTCAGCAGAAGCTGGGCAGAGATAATGGACAGGGAGCAAAGCAGCTCAGATGCAGATAGTGCCATTTCCCTGGGGGCACAAAAATTTGGGTAGAAGATGGGGGAAAAAAGGGAGAGACTGTGGGGAAGACACCTCTGGTAGGCCACAGACAGCAAGAGAGATTTACAGGAGACAGAAAAAATATACAGATTGTGAAGGAAAACTGGGAAAAAAAGGAAACCAATCTTGTGCCAGGAGCAGGCTGAGGACAGCAGGGAGAGGGACTGGGAAGAGGGACAAGGCTGGGAAGGTGTTTGATCAAAAGCAGTACCTGCTTCTTCCAGACCCACTTACTGAACACCAAAGGAGAGTGCCTTTAATTCCACTCCTTTTTGCCATCAGCCATAATATCTGCAATATCAGAACAACCTTAAATAGGTGTTTTGGTAATATTTGCAATGGCAGATGAGAGTTAAATAGGTGGTTTGCGTAGAACAACCTTTTTTCTTAGCAGTTTGTGCAGTGCAGATTGGTGAGCAAGTTTCATTTCTGCTTTCTGCCTCTTGTAGGTTTATGCATTTTAGAATTGGGCCTCTGGCAGGCTGTGTAGGAAGAGCACTGCTCTCAGATGTCTGTGGGCAGCTCTTATAAGAAAGAAATTATGCCCCTTTTGTGTGACAGTGCCCCATAATTTAAAAGTAAATTCCCTTTAACATGTTTTAACTCATCATATGTAAAATCCCAACAGGAGACAGTTCTGAGTTTTCAATTAAATCTCTTTTCCAATAAAAAATAACCTGAAAATTCCAGGGGCAGATCAAAACTTTGCTAAAGTCATAACTTCTGCATAGTTCAGAGGTTTCTGGGTGAATTCCCCATGAACCTTGCACCTTCCCCATGCACCTTCCGTCCATCACAGTCACTTGACTGAGGGGTGGGAGGAAGAGCTGGGCAGGACAGGCTGTGGGGAGAGCTGCTGAGAAACACACAGCAGAAGCAAAAGCAATGGGAGAGGAGCCAGGGGGAGCTCCCTCGCGCAGGGCAGAGCGTTTGTGTTTTGCTGGAGAGGCAGGAAGTGCTTCAGCTTCTGCAGTGGGACTGGTGCTCCTTGGAGTATTTCCAGCCCAGTCCCCTCGCTGGTTCCCCTTTCATGGCCGATGCTCTTCCTCACGCACATGCTCCTTCTGTGCAGGCCGCGGTGGCTGTGGTGGCCCTGCACCACCGCCTCCAAGAGAGGGAGTGGCGGAACCTGGGCCTGGAGGCAGAGCCAGAAATAGGGAAGAGAGTTATCTGAATCACAGCGTCCCAGTTTAGCCTCTCCTGGTCACATGCCGTCTGCTCCCTGGCAGCCCCGCGCTAATGTTAGACATCAGCAGAGCCCTGCCCCGGCGCTCTGCCTTCCAGTCACAAGTGGAGTCATGAGCTGGAAAAAAAGCAAATACAAGCTAAAGCTGCAACATCTTGAGGCAAAGATGAAGAAAAAGGAAAAAAAAAGCCAACACCTGATGGGGATGTCTGTAATGTTCTGCATCGTCTTACATAAAAGCTCTTTCTCAGCTGTCCCAGTTTAAAAGTGTAGGTGAGGGTTTAGTCATGTTAAAACTGGCATCTCTGAGCCTGCTGTTGTTTGTCACATTGCTAAAATGAGGTTTAGTTGTAATAAGAAGGATACTGATAATGACTGGGGTCCAGATAATCAGAGAAGAAAAGAGAAAAATATTGCTGACAGAAACAGCAGACACCCAGACAACAGCTAAAATGGCTGTATCAAACTGGATGTTTGCATTACAAAATATTTTATTGAAGGCAAATATATTCTGCAGCACTTCTTTCTTGCTTCTTTCCTTCTAGGGTGACTGCATTTTGGTCAGCTTGCTCTAAGCTCAGTGCTGGTGCCAGACATGTCAGGGCACTGACTGTTTTGGCAGCAAAGCTGGGGCCAGACACCAGGGGTCTAACACCTTCCAGCCCTCAGGCTGAGCCTTACGCAGCACCTTGGCAGCACCTTGACTCCCTCAGGCTTCTCAGCACCCCAATCCTTTGGGACTCACCCTGCACGTTCCCTTGCCAGGGGCCATGCCTCTGGGATTCCCAGGTGAAAGCTCTGGTGCACAGACAAGGGCAGCCATCACATGCTTGTGGGAACATCAGTGACCAGGACAGGACACACAGAGCAGTTCACAGTGAGTCTTGTCAGCCATGGACAGACACCAGAGGCACAACTCACTTCCAGCTGGTCTTGTCTCTCTCTCATTCCATGTACAAGGGCATGGGGGCACAGGACTTCCCACGGTGTTTGGTCATGAGGACAGGGCAGTTCTTTTGCACTGGCTCTTTCTGGTAAGGAAGCAGCAAGCAGAACCCACAGCAGGCTGCCCTCCTGGGGTTAAGAAAACTCAAAAACCCCAAAAGGAAGTGAAATCACCCTTTCTAGAACATGGAAATGCTGAGGAGGTGCTTCATGCTCCAGCAGCCAGAGAGGCTCGAAGGGCAGCAGAAATCCCCTGATGTGTCAGCAATAGGTGAGGGAGAAAGGGCAGCACTGCAAACATCAGAAGGAAGCAGCTGGCAGGCAACTGAGGCAGTGACAAGGAGCTGCTTAGTCCCTGCTGGCACCAAAGAAGGGGACAAGAGACAGGGAGAGTGTCCTAAGACATGGAGAAGTGCACACTGAAGGAAGACAGTGACTGACTGCCAGTCCAAAACTGGCTCAAAACAGGCTCTCCTCCAAAGAGGACAGAGTGTCATGTAAGAACTGCACCATAACTACCCTGAGAGAGGTCAGCATCAGGCTTTCCTCAGGACTCTGTGCCACAATATTTTCCTGTTTCTACTCTAATCCTGCAATTCTTCTGCTCTGCTTGTAATCTCCTCACAAAAGGGATTCTAAGCAAAGATATGGGGTGTGTCTACAAGACAAAGTTTTCAATGTATGTCTCTTAATTAATCTTCCCTGAAAAAAAAAATTGTATGTTATAATACAGTGAAACATTTAGAAGTGAAGAGGCACCTAAAACATAAAGCATAACACAGGTTTTTGGTGGTGACCAAATTACAACAATTGCAAGGGCATGGTCCTGAGATCCTAAGGCAAACCAACATGCAATATATCTTTTTTTGAAAAAAGCAAAGGTAAGAAAGGCAAAGAAAGGGGCCCCTGGAAGGAATACTTTTTGCATTAAGAGATTATAAGTAATAACAACCAGCTGGAGAATGAAAGATCTCAAATTTATGTAGAGATTGTCGAGCTACTCAGACTCAGCATGCCAAGAAGATAAACCTCTCTCTTCCAGGTCAAGTTACTGCCAGGTAAATTATGTCTGAGCTCTATTTGTAAGAAGCAATAGTGACCTCGCATGGCTTTCTAAATTATTCCGACAGATTGTGATCCCAGATCTTGTTATTACCTTGATGAAATAATCTAAATTCAAATCAGGCAGCCAGGTCTGAATGCCAGGGCACTCCTATTCTCCTGGCAATGAAACTTCATTACATAATAGGAAAGTTGGTGGCATGGGGTGGGAGACAGGAAATACTGTTCAGTCCTTGAAGGATCCTGACACCACGGACAGGGACTGATCCAAGTATCAGTCTTGGATACTTATTTTGCATCCAGTATTTTTAATACCAGTTATGTCCTTGCAGCTGACTTGGGACAGTGAAGGAGTGATACCCCAGCTTTGATGTTCCCCTACTAATAATTTTTGGGCAGCACATTTGGGCAGCAGTGTCTATTTGAGAGAAAATTTTTATTTTCACAGCCCTTTTGATATAACAGACATTTGATTTCTAAGACATGAGTAACAGTTCAGTGTAGGCACCAAAGAGAGGAGCTCCTGGGAAAACTCCCTCTCTCTTCTCCATGGCCCTATTACAAAGCTCTTACAGGGCTTGGCCCAGCATCCTTACAAATGGAAAAGAGCACTCTCCCACACGCTAACCCATAGCAAAGTCAGTAGCATTCTTCTACGGAACACGCAAGGCAAAATTTCCTACTAATGTCATATAGCAGTAGGAGGGCCCTGGGGGCAGAGGCTTGCTGGGCATCCAAGGCCAAGGTGTAGCAATGCAGCTTTCCTTACCTGTGTTCCCAGATTGAGAAAGAAGCATTTTAACAGCTGCAAAGTAGAGGGCTCTCCTGTATAATCAGAGCTCACAGCCAGAGTAGGTTATTCTGACCAACAACACTGATGGTGACAGCAGGGACAGCACTTGAACTTGCAGCCAGGGAGCTCCTGAGCATGGACGACTTCAGCTCAGTACCAGTGTGAATGCAGCCATCTCCTGGTTAGCAGTAAACTTTGTTCTAACTGTGCTTTGGTGCTGGAGCTCCAGATCCAGGGTGTGTTTGTACATGGGACACTGCCAAATCAGCCCATGTCACATGTTTGACACGAGCTCCGGGCATTCTGCAGCAAAGTGGGGGATAAAACCTCAGACAGGATTTGCAGATGCTCAGGTCTGTTCACAGCCCTTTGGCAGAGTCTGAACGCACACCGGAGCCACAAATCCACTCCGAGCAGGGTGCCTGCCTGAGAAACTGCTGCCAAATAGCTGCTCACATGGCAGTAAGTGTGCACAGGGTTTAATGTATAAGAGACCTGTGTGTGACTGCCTGTGGAGGAATAGGGGAGGGCCTGAGGTCACCCTTTATTCAGAAAGGAAGATGCCAAAGAAAGTCGGTGCTGTGTGTGCAGCTTTCCACCACTTTTGAAAAGCATTCCTGAAAGCTGACACTGCCAGTAATTTTTGTTTTGTTCCAAGGTGCTCATACTTCAGATGGCGACATCTTGACATTCACATCCATTATGTGAACGGATTGCGGAAATAACTCGGCTCTTAGTCTCTCTGAGATATTAATCCCCAGCTGCTGGCTGCAGCACAGAGCTGCCTCGGTCTGCAGGCACCCCAAGCAGCCCACCAGCTCCCCAGCCCCTGCTGCTCTTGGCTGCAAGGGAGACAGAGGGGCATTTCCTAAACCAGCCTTTCCCTGCTTCAGTATCTGAGTCCAAGTTGGCACATTAGAGCTTTCCTCCTTGCTGTGCAGCCACAGGTGCTTGGGGTGAAATATAAGGCCTTTAACATGAGCATTGTGATAATATAATTTCACATCATGGGAACCAGACGGGCTTCATTAAACCGTGGCTCAAAATTGTACAAATGAGAAAGGAGCCCGCAAATTAGGATACACAGCTCTTGTTCTCATGGCAAAACATCATTAGCTTTGAGGTGGGAGACTCTGTTACCTTTTACACCCTGTTGACTTTTAATGCTGGTGTTTTTAATACACATGCTGCAAGCTGGTTTGGAAAATACAAACTGTGGTAATTGCTCCAAAGCTCAGTTCATCATTCCTTGGAACAGATGTCAGTGGGAAAGGAACCTGCTGAAGGAGAAGGGGAGGAGTGATTGAAAAGGCCAAGGAATAGAAAACCAGAGTAATTTTGCATGAGTGAAACAGGTTACCCATCTGGACACAGAGAGGGCTGGCAGTGCTCAGGACTCTGCCACAGTGGCTGGTACTTGCTTTTACCACTGAGCACTTGCACGTTCAACAGCATTTAGGAGAAAACATATCAGGTGGGGGATACATCAAAGGCTGAAAAACAAACTGTCCCTTTGCTTAAGCATTGTCTCAGCTTAAACCTTGCCTAGCTACAGAAAGCAAAGGTCATACATTTTCTTGCTTTCTGTCTTTCTTTGAGGATGGAAGGAAAAAAGAAGGGAGGAATACTTGAAGAGGAAAAACAAAGCAAAACAAAAAGCCTCCATGGACCTGTATATGTGAGTGCTGCTGAGGAGAGCAAAGACGTGCTGACAAAACAAGCCAGGAATGCTGAGGCCCGAGTTCTGAAACACATACGGTTTATGTTGTTCTTACCACAAACCAAAAATATGTTCCCATTTGAAATGGTTGAATCCACAGCTGTTTTAAAATCCCTTGGTACTTCTGAGACAAATGATCCAAGTCAGACTGTGCTAACAGGGTCAGTTTTAGAGCCAAGCGAGAGCTGTGACTGATGCAGAATCACTGCAGCTCCATCCTTTTCCACATCAATCATAGCTCAATGAAAATCCTGTGGGGCTGTCGGGCTCTCTTACAATACTGTTTACATTACAAGATGATGTAAACCTCCTCCAGCAAAACTGCACTGCTGGATTATGATCTTCACTAACACCGAAAGAGCTTAAGTTGCAGCTGCAGGACAGCACAGAGAGATGCAGGCACATACCCCCGAATTTACATCTACAAAAGCAGTCATTAATGTTTCATAAAATACACCCATTGATTCATCTCTGCAGGCAAATTCTCTCCCTTTAAACCGATGATTATAAAGCACCTTGGGGCGAGCCTACATCCTAGATGCTCTATAAAGTAACCAGCTTGTATTGTCATAAAAGCTGAAATGGCTTTAATCCATTTCCTCACAATAGCAGTTTTAATTCACTCCAAGAGGGCTGGCTGTCAGGAAAATAGTATTTTTCTCAGATTCACACCTGAGGTCAAAACCTTGCCCTCTATGCCAGAGCTAATAAATCACATTTCTTTTTTCCTGTTCCTTTTGAACAGCGAGGACCGTCTCTTGCAGAAAGACAAAAAAAGGGTCTTTGCAGGAGCGTGTGCAGCATCGTGGGGGAGGGATGTGGAAGAAGTCCCAGCAGCATCCCATAATCATGTACTGGGGAGGGCAGGCTTGCAGCTGTGCCTGGCCTTGAAAAGAAAGACTCAGCACCTGTTAACTCTTGACTGAAAGGTCTCAAGTTATGTCTGTAATGCTCTAATACACCCCATTAAATATTTGCATATTAAACATACAGAAAATAATACCTCTTTGGAGTGACATGGAGTGAATAGCATTACAGCCTCTCCCACTCTCTATGGGTCCCTCTAATTGGTCCCTCTCATCCTGACACTTGATTGCTCTGGAGACAGGGTGGGTTTTAAGGCAGAAATTCCCCAGGCATTCCAGTGGTGCACAGCAATAGCTGCTTACAGACAAAGCCCTGGCAGTTGCCATCGCAGGAACCTGGGACCCGGCAGCCTTTTCCTTGGCCAAAGAGAGGGGACTGGACTGTGTCTCATGCAGTGCCAACAGGAGAAATTCCAGCAGGTCGTGACCTCTCTTCAGCCCAGTTTCTCACCATCAACATCCCTTTCCCAAACCAAGGAGAAGTCTGAAATCCAGAAATATCTTCTTCTACCTGCAGACTCTGCCTGCGTCCCCCTAAGTTCCTGTGAAAAGTTCTCCTGACCACCACAGCTCCTGCTGTGGAAAAAACATTCCCTGGGCTGCTCAACAAAATGCTGCGGTGCCCACAGAGCCTGCTGCCATCAGCCACCCAACACCTCAGCATACCACTCTTGTTTGGGACCACCCTGCCCACCCACAAAGTACTGTACTGATGACAGCAGATGGAATCAGGTCTTGCTGCACTTCCCAGCTCAGCGTTGGAGCACTTGGACAGCCTGGGGTCTCCAGACAGTGCAGTGCTGGGGAGCAGCCACGGGGCTGGGGGGCACGGGCAGCACTGGGAGCATTTGTACAAAGTTCCGGAGGCTGGTCTGACCCTGGCCAGCGCTGCTGGGGTGAATGCCCTGCTTCACAGCACCACAGCGCCCAGGCCTGGGGACAACAGGAAATGTGACCACACCAACCATTTTGCCATGCACATTTGGCAGACTCAGCTGAAGTCAGACTTGCATGTGGTTTCAGAGGTAGTCAGTGTCTGGTTTGATATTCTGTTGACATGGTGTGCTTTCAGTTGTGGTTTTAAGCACTGGCCTCACAAGTGCTCCTGCCTGTACAGAGTGCTTTTCATTTGAGAAGAGTTGCAGCAGGGGCCCCCTCAGCTCACAGGCTGAGCCTGGACCAGCAGCAGGAGAATATTTAAGAAATGGCATCTCTGCCTACAGTATGAATACTTGTTTGGGACTTTCCAGCTCTCCAGCCTGAATGTGAACTGCAACCCTGACCTTTGAGGGCACAGGAGAAGAGATTACCAACACCTGGTGCCTTGGCCACGCCTGGCATCCTTGCCAAAGATCCCAGGATGGCCTGGGTACACCACAGCAGCAGATCAAAACCCACTCAGACTTCCAGAGACAACCCTGCAGAAGTGAGTCCTTGGCTCAGCATCCAGAGCTCCCTCACAGAGCAGTGTGGTGACCACCCTGGCACGGCTGGCCTGTGGCCTGGGGGGCAGAGGCAGGTGCAGAAGAAAGCCCCTTTCGGTAGCCTGTCTCTGTGCCATCAATGCTGCTGTGTGCTTTGCAGCATCAGAGAAAGATGCCCCATGATGGGAAAGGATGCCTGATGCTGCCCAGTCTCTGGGGGTGTTCCTTCCACTGCCACACACTGGAAATGCTCCGCTCCTGGCACAAAGAAGCTTTATTCTTACAGCAGAGACTTTTATTGTACCAAAGGAACTTGTTCAGTACAACAGCCTCCTTTGTATGGCTGCTTCACCCATGAGCCATATGCAGTCCCAAGGCAAGGCTTGAATGCTGCGGAAGGCATTCCATGGTCTCTCTGCACAGAGATACATTCAGCCCAAACAGTGTTATTTTTGTCTTACTTTTTGGTGACTGCTCGGGGAGACTCAGATGAAGACAATGGCAGGGAAAGCGTGTATGAGCCCTGCAGACACTTTATGTCTTTTCACTTACAAACATGTAGAGAGAGGGAAAAAAATTGCTGAGTTCCTGATGTGCCTAATTGCCCAGCAGCAGCAGAAAGCGAATTGGCAGCGTCTGTGTCAACCCGCACCGGCTGGTTCCTCGCCTCACCATATGTCTGCTCAGACACTCACGGCTCCCCCGAACAAGCCACATGGCAGCTTGGACACTCCATAAGGGCTGTGCATGCTGTTCTAGAGGAGTAATCAAAAATAATTCCAAATGTTCAGTGTTTCTGCCCTTGCCAGACACTAGAACTGGGCTGTTACGGTGCCATTCTATTCTGTAGTTTATTATAAGCGTTACAGATGTTGGGAGTGTAACCCTGCCCTCTTACCAGTCACATTTCTCAACAAATGATTTAATTAAGTGACCAGCTAGCTTGGCATTTCCTGTTGGTCTTTACTGACTGGATTGTTTTTCAGTCACAAAACACCTTTAATCACAAGTTAGCCTGTAAGAAATGCCCTCTCTGTCAGGTGCTACTGCTGAATGACCTTGAGTTAGAATGGTCACAGGTTCTCAGAAGTCTGGAAGGTTCAGCTAGTCCTGCTGCTCACCTATAGGGTGGGTTTTTGGAGCAGCACAGCGTTGCCTTCCAGCTGGCTCTCACCTCCATTGTACCAGCAGAGGGCAACACTGCTGGGTGTTACAATAGTTGCCCCCTCCACCAAACCAACCCTTCTCACAATGACATGCAGCACTAGTCTGAGCTCCCACTTCATTGCACAGAAATACCTCTTTACCAGGACATGCATGTCCCCAGTCAACACAGCAGTCTCAGCTTCTTGGTTCTTTCTTCTGGGGGAAGGAGAATGCCTGCAAAATCTTTCTCATTAGCATATCATTGTCATCAGCTCATCAATATTAGATACTTCCATGTGACGGAAGGTGTTTTGGCCTGACACAGTCCTAACAGTGGCAGGAATTAATGAAAGTCTTGCTGTGAGTACTGCATGCAGCTCTCTCTCAGCATTTCACTTCCAGCAGCAAAAAGTGGACAAGTACATTTCTCTAAATCTGCTGTCCTGATACAGGCTCAGTCAGGCAAAATTCTTGATTCCCTTCCTAGGGCAATGAAACACAAAAAGCCTTACCAGCAAATAGGACCACAGATACAGACTCAGACATTTGTTACTCGCTGGAGGCTCTACATTTTTACTTTTCAACCAGTTTTATACCCCATGGCAGTCAGATATGTGTGTTCCTCTTTTGAATTTCTGTGCTGAGAGTTCTGTGGGTGAACTCTCCCTAGGGGCAGGGGTAGAGCTCTACCAGCTGTAAAGGCACTGGGAAGAGCTTGGATCTGGCCATGAAGTCACCCAGCACAGGGCATGCTCAAGGGAGATGGAGTGGGCAGAGCAGTGTCAGACTCCCGGGCCATGCTCCTCTCCTCAGCAGCTGTGTGCAGAAACGCAGATGGAAATGTTTTCCACGCAGGCACTTTGCAAACCCTCACCCAGGGGGCAGACAGCCCAAATCCTCAAACAAACAGCTACCAGCTGAGGAAAAGTGAGCAGCGTGGCTGTTGTCATAGCTTTGGGCCCACTGCTACCGCTGTGCCTGGCACCTTGGCCTCCCCTCCACGCCTAATCCCTCGCCGCTATCTGCTTCAGTGCAAGGGCTGCATTTTTTTTAATCTTTTCAGGCTGCCAAAACCCAAGCCATCAAATACAAGTTAACAGACTGAAAACACAGATGTCTATTCTTGACTGAGTTTCCCATACAGAAAGGACGTGCTCAGAACAGCTTTTAAGGTCAAAGCACTGGTCCCTTTCACTGTGCCTGGTCCCTTCGGCAGGCAGTTCCTTATTGCCTGTGGCGTCCCTGTGCCCATCTTCCATGAGCATCACTTTTCATGCACACTGGTTTCACAAAGCACTGGCATATGACATATGTGCTGCAATTTATTAGGGAAGAAAGCAAGGACTTCATGACACATACACTTTGTGTAATATAGTGCACTGGGGATCAAATATTTCTCAGATGCAGTGCTTGAGACTGGCCTGAGGCAGGAGGATTCAAAATGTGGAGGAAGTTTGTCTAAATGCCCTTCTCGCTCACCTGGAAACAGAGATGCTCTACTTGTTCACAGACCTTTGACCTCCACAAAGATAGGGCATCTTTGTATTATTTGTGTGTTGCCCATGAAGAACACAGCATTGAGGATCTCCAGGGTTTGCTAAGAGCCTCTATTTGCCACCCAAGCATGGGTATTGAGCACCTTCTTCATCAGTACCTCAGATCTTTTCCAGAAGGCAATTATACCTGGGCTGAGATCATGACTCAGCTTCCATGTCATTGAAGCCTCGCTTTTTCTCCCAACACTGCCAGTATAACCACACACTTGATGAGTAGATCAGATCTGTCATTGTACCAGTGTGGGAGAATCCTGCTAATTTTTTCCTGGTGGAAATATGTCTGCTCTCCCCCTTCCCTGCTGGCTTACCTATTCCATTTGCTTTCCACAGATTCTGTTCAGGACAGTAAAGCCTTTGAAGGCAGGGAGTGTCAGAACTGAGATAGGCACGGGCCACCACCGTGGGTCCTGGGCAGGGTGACCTGATGAAGCCTTAATACAGGATACACTGCAATAACAAAAGTAGAACTTAATTATTGGAATCAAACAGTTTCTTCCAAGGCCACCCAAGTTGGTGACTTCAGGGGCTTTTGAGCTGTAAGTGAAAGGCAGTTTTTGTGTGTCAAACTGCCAGAGTGAAATCTAATTTGTGAGACACTCACCCACAGAATTATCCCTGAGAAGCCACAGCTCACTTTCAAGAGGGAAACTCAGAACTGCATAAATATTAAAGTAAGGTCTTCCCTAAAGAAATGATCAATAAAGTGAAGTAAAAATAAAGTGAATACAATCATTACCTGCAATACTGTATTAAGTAATTTTGTTGTCTGCTACTCTAGCCCCAGCTACTTTAAGATGAGGTAGTAAGTCTGAATTAAGTATTTGGGATGCATTTCAAGACAGGTGCATTGTTTTTAAAATTTTTTTTTTTTTTTTGCTTTTGTCTGAATCATAAAGAATGGGCCACTGCCAGAGGCAGGGTACCAGGCTTGACAGACCAGTGGTCTGATCAAGTCTGGCATATCCTTTGTTCTTCTGTTCCAATTTAATGCCTGCTGGGAGTGAATTCCAGTCATGTGGGGATGTTTTTGCCAATGAATATTTACCAACATCCTGACTACCCTGGGAGTACAGTTAACAAACTAACTCCCAGGGAAATGAACACGTACTAGAATACACACTTGCAGATAAGCCATGAGCTTCTTTCTTTAACACTGAAGTGAACATTTGGTTCAATTCCCATGTTCATTTGTGACTAAACGAAAAAAAAAGGCACATACTCCATGTGTCATTTTTACTAGACTTGGATTTTTAGGCCATTTATAAGCATGTGGATCATGTTTAAAGTATACATGATTTTAACAACACACTGCATCCTTGCAGTACAGGAGTCAAATGGGCAGGTGATAATCTGATTTTCTTAACTGTAGAGAAAGTAACTTGGTAAAGACACAGGGTTTATGCAGCTAACCCCAAAAATTCTAATCCCTGATTAGTACCAGGAACTCCTCCATCATGTTGAGTCCATGGATATATCTGTGTCTCTCATCTTCATCAACTGCTTTCCCAGTTATGGTTTGAGGATCAGTTGGTGCTTATCTGTGAGAATGGGTTGATGATGCAATATTTGTTCTACCTCTCCTCTAATTGAGGTCCATTAAAACAGGCAAGAAATGAATGCTGCTCTTCCCTGGTGTCACACGGAAGAGCAGGCAATTGCAGCAGCTATGGGAATGGCATGTCAGCAGTCAAAGAAGGTGAGGTGGGTTCTGTGTCCATATGAAACGTGAAGGATGTTGTCACCGGGTGATCCCTGCTCCAACCAGCTGATGAGTTTCAACCACTACATTGCATTTTTTCATCTCTTCAAACAGAATCAAAGGTAGGTAAATGTGAACTCTTCCTGGCCCAAACACCTCAACCAAAGCCTGTGAGAACAGAGGCATCTAAGATCTTCTTCCTTACATGAAGTTCATAAGAAACACACCTGAAGAGGAGCTTTATAGCACAGCTCTGCTAACACAGTGGCTGGAGAGGACTCCAAAAGCACAGAGTTGCCCTGGCGTGTGTGGTGTTCAACAAAGTAGTGCTGGCAGCCTCAACATTCAACCAGTCCATCTGCTTAAAATTACAAGAATTTACAATAGCCCACAACAAGGATGGGAGACTTTTGAATTTTAAGTCTGTTACATGGTATTTGGTCATCTTTTCTGGCATTTCTCTGTAAGAAAAGGGGTTAGAAAGTTGGTGGGGAGTTTTGCACATATTTTAGTTTGTTTTATGCTAAAAACATCCTGTAAACCCTTGTTGCAGAGCCTATGGCTTCAAGAAAAAAGAAAGCAAAGCCTCACCATGAAAGCTCTGGTGCTGGCGGCACAAATGCTCTGTTCTGCTCTGTGATGTTGACCTGGTGTCCTGCACACAAATCCCCAGTCTCTAGAGGGGAGAGGGTTTCACCTTCCTGCTTTCATGTGCAAAATGATGACAGGGTCAGGATTTTCTCAGATGGAAGCTGTTTCGGGCAGAGAGTGATCTAGTGTTGCCAGTTTCACCTTGACTCATAGCCCTTTGGAGCTCTAATAACACCCAGGCTCTCAGAAGAGCGTGCCTGTTCCCATGCATGCCTTTGCTGGCACTGACCTTCTCCCTGCCCATGCAAGACCTCACTGCAAGTATGGAAAGAGGAACAGCTCTGAGGACTTTCTTCTTCTTCTTCCTCCTGCCTTATTTGAGCCTCACATGCTCAACTAGTGAATATATGCATCTCATCAGTGAGAGCAAATGGGCAGCACATTACCGAGCAGCCTGCCATGGGAATGCACATTTGTAGCTCCTTTAGTCCTGGCTAATTTGGGGCGACATGGATCTGATTGCGCTGGAAGGAGCGAGACAGAACTCCAGTATTTATACAGGTCACCATATAACCACAAGAAAAGTAGGACAGATGATTTTGCATTAACCTGTAGTGTTAAGTACTTAATCAACAACTTAAATATTCTTCAAATTCCCAGCTTGACTGACAGCATCTGAATAGCTTTCTGCAAATTAAGTGGGCTTAAATTTAAGCACATTAGGACTCTCTAGTTGGTATTGACAGTCATAACCAGGGCTTCAGCTATGCATATTTATGCTACAACACAATAGGGCGTTCAGTCTAGATTTGGAGGATTTAGGAATTTTTAGAGTTCCAAAAATAAATGTAATGGAATGAAGTATCAGAAATATGACATCTGCTCTAGTGCATGATTTGCAAGAGACTGTAGGTCTGTTCCTTTGAGAGCATTATCGTTGCCAGAAAATACTAAGTCCTAAAAAAAGTGTCAACTATAATTTGCAAATACTGAGCCACATTCCTCAGTCATGCCTTTCCAGGGCAGCCTGTCTACTCTGTATCCGTTCAGGATGCTTCTCTCTTTTTAGTGCCAGAGAGTCTCAGAGTATTAAATGTACATATCTTCATCATCCTTGCAGGGCAGCAAAATGCTGTCACCAGTCTTTAAAAGATGGGGAACATGAGCCTTTGGCTTGCCCACAGTCCCTGAGGTAAAGCAAGGAATAGAAAGACTGTTTTCAAAATCCTGGTTTCCCTTCCATCTTTCCTACTGGGTGGCTGGGCTGTTTGGGCAGCAGCTTTTAATGTGTAGGTCTGCTGGTGAGAAGTGCAGATGAAAGCAATGGTTCCCCTTCAGCCTGTCTGGCTTCATGCTGCTGGCTAAAAAACAAAGCCCATACCCTTGCCAGAACAGGCAACCTCTCTATTTTTACACAGTGCTCAGCAAATAATAAACAATTTGCCAACAATTAATATTTTATACCTGTTATTCCAAACTTTGCCTGTCATTTCCTCAGGTGCCCTGAGTGTAACTGCTATTTTATCACTTCCTAAGTGATGAAATCAGAAGTCCTGTTTACATGGATACAGCTTTTTGGCACATCTTCCACACCATTGAGAGCAAGGCTCATAAGTGCCAGCAGAAAAGAATGGTACAACGGCTTTATAGAGCTTGTGAAGGCTGGTTTTAGTGCCTCTTACTCAGTTCCAACTTGCCAGGAGATATAGTTCTGGCTTTAACACTTAAACACATGATTAAATGCTGCCTCCACAGTGGTTTTCAAAGTCTATTTTTTAGCATGGATTAAACAGAACCTGAATTATAAACAGTTCCTTACTCTTTCTCTCTGTCCCCCACCCCAAAATTACATAAATATTTGATATTTACTACTTCTCAAAGCCTAAACTTTCCCATATGGAACATGTAGGCTGAGAGATTCTGAAAAGAGCTGTATGAATAATGACTTTTTTTTATCTGGCAGCCAAAGCTGTTACAAAGGAGTGAACTCTCATATACTTTCTTCAGGCCAGAGATAAAGGCAGGGTTTTTTTGGTTTTTCTGAATTACCTGCCCTTACCATTATGATAAGCATAATTCAAGGTTAAATAAAAATAAAAAAGGTTGACTTTTAAAAATACCCAAATGAATTATATAGAAGTTTCAAAGCTTCCTTCCTGTTTTGGGGCAGCCTCTTGGGGTCTAGCCCAGGCGGTTTGCTGTTCACACTTACTAACATATTTGACTGTCCTGCAAATTCCTGGGCCACCAGCCTGGCAAAAGCAGCTGCTGCAGCCTGGGCTGAACAACACTGCTCAGATAAAGGCTCTGCTGATTGAACCACTTGTATGGCAGCAGCTCTCTTCTCCTGCAGCAGTTCCTTGGAAGTCTAGCAGGGCAAGTTGTCTTTTAGGCCAAAGTTAGGTGCAAAACTTTTGTCGTATTTTTATATGGAAACAATTATACAGCAATCCTTAAAATATAAGGTCATGTCATCAATCTCTGTATTCAGTGTGCCACTGAGAAGATGGAAGACTTCAGCTACAGACCTATTAGATACTTTGAATAAATACCATTTTGTGTTTTCAGAAGTGCCAAGTACACACTCTGCCAGCATCTCTGAAAATGCAAATGGTGTCTTTTTTTGTCATTTTTTTTTTTTCCCATGTATATATTTAAAATCAAGAGAAGCTGGTACTTCGTGCATGATGCAAAAAAATACCAATCTGAAGAGATCACTTTGGGGGAAAAAAAGGCAGCAGGCTTCAGGGGTGGCCCACTTGGGTGGCAAGACTTGGTACAAATGAGGGGCAGAGTCAGGGAACATCCCTTATCCCAGTCATGCTTGCTTGGAGCAAAGAGTTCTGCAAGATCTACCTCAGAGAGGACAGCTTTGGTAGAGAAAAAGAACACTTACTAATGTAGCTGTTAGCTGATATTAGCAGGAAACCAGGTGTAGACTGTGTGAATATTTTAAGTCTAATTTCATTTGGTGCTGGGATTGGGTGTTAGCTATTTATAAGCAAGCAGTGCCAAGTGTTTCCTCAGGTCTTGCAGCAGGTGGGAGCCTATTTAGTGTGGAGTCAGGGAGCACTGTGCACACTGCAGAGGGAAGCTGGAGCTCTCTGTGGCTGGCACTGCCAAAACCCAGTGTATAGAGAGGAGATTTACGTAGTGTAACCAACCGAGTGGTGATTAGCAGGCAGAGCATGTGCATCCCCTCGGCTTTGTAATCACATCCCTGAGAAACCGCACAACCTTTTGTGCTGGGTAACATTTGCATGAGGTGAGGACAAGTGGTTTGTTCTTGCTTTAGGCTCTCCCTGGTACAGGAGAGGTTTGGTATCTTCCTGTGGACACAAAGAGCCATTCCCAACCATCCTGGCAGGAGTCTATGGCGAGGAGCAGTGCAGCACCAGCGGTGCTGGTGAGCAGAAGTCAGGCTCAGTGTGTTCTGCACACAGTTTGCTTCACTACCTATATACTGAATTTTATTGCACAAACAGCCTTAAAAAAATTCCAGAGTAGTAAAACATGGTCAGAGATAGGAACAGGGCATTTAACCCATCAGATTTGGACCAGTTGCAACTTTTTCAGTAGGGGACAGAGATGATCCCAGCAAAAACCATCAAAATCTGGATAAAAAGTGCTATAGGGAATGACTGAAGTCAGGTGAAACTGTCAGCTCAGTTAGTAATTCTTATTTCCCTTGCCCCTTGATTGTTAAAAATTTCACAGTGCAGTCTGATGGCAAAGGGATTGATAAAAAAATATAATGGCATTTTGCCTCCTGCTTACTGTCCTAATATTATATTATTGCAAGAACAAATCCTTCAGATGGAGCAGGATGCATTCCCTGGACACTCAGTCACGACAGTCCTACACTTCTGTCTGTCTGAAACATGACAGGCACTCAGAAAGGACATCTGCTAGTGGTGGGAAGTTTGTCCTGGCTGTCCCAGCACTGCCAGGTGCCGTGACTGTACCACTGCTGACTCACAGGAGGTCTGTGCTGCTACAGTGTGTTGTGCAGAGAAGATCTCAAAGATGGCTTGTCTGGGGTTTTGGATGTACCTTGTCCCACTAACTGCTTCCTTTTTTTATTCCCTGCACTTTGCAGGCAGTACTGAAATGGGGGAAGGCAAATAATTTTTATGCTGGAGGACAGAGCTGCTGCTCTTCAGGGTTTAACTGAGCAATGTGGAGATTAAACTGAGAAGAATCTCACGAAACTTAAAAAAGACAAAGTCCTGTACCTAGGATGAAACACCACACAGCAGGATGGGGTGGGGGTGAAGCAAACAGACAGTGGTTTGGCAGAAAAGGTTCTGGGAGTCCTTGTGGACCAAATGTGGGACACGAGGCAGGGCTCTGCCCTTGCAGCAAAGGCAGCCAGCTCCACGCTGAGCTGTGGGAGCACGAAGCAGAGGCAGCAGGCTGAGGGGTATGAGAGTGTATCTGGAGTACTGTGTCCACTTTTGGACTCTACAGTACATCAACACCCTGGATTGAGTCCAGAGGAGACCACAGAGATGGTGAGGGGATTGGAGCAGGCGATGTATGGGGAGAGGTTGAGAACTGGGTTTGTTCAGCATGGAGAAGGGAAAGCTTCAGGAAGGGGGGCCACAAAAGGGCTGAAGGAGTCAGACTCCTCAGTGGCACAGTGATGGGCAATAGACACCAGCTGGAACATGGGAAATTCAAATTAGGTAGTGGGAAAACCTGATTCATCAGCAGGGCTGAAGAAGGTCCTGACCCTGCAACTTTCCCAGGGAGGTTGTAAAGTCTCCATCCTTGTACATGTTCAAAACCCAGCTGGCCAAACTCCTGAGCAACGTGCTGTAGTTGACCCTTCTGAGCAGCAGGGTGACAAAATGATCTTCAGAGATCCCTTCCAACCTAAATTAGTCTGATGTTCTAAGGTATTATCCAGGCTAACTGGTGAGTTTGTCTCTTCAACTCCAGAGCACCGTTACAGGTTAGGTTCTTTGAACTGACCATTAAAGAAGCCTTTTACTCTTTATTGAGACCTTAGAGAGATTACACGGGTAAGTAAGTGTGCAGTATTGGATTGTGGGAATACGATCCTTAATTATCTGTAAGCCTTACAGCACAGATACAGGTGTGAACGCTTAATTCTACTGCAATTGCTAGATCCACGTTTTTCTGGAAATCACAACCTGATTTCTGAATCTTTTTGTTTCTTAAAATATGATTATATGCTTATTTTTTCATCTTTCCAAAAGCCTCAGCTTAACTCTATTAGTATTGCAAAGCATTTAAACACGTGCCCAGTTTAATGATTGCAGACACTATAGGTGAGACCAAAGCACTTGTATCACATGCCATCTTCAGACAAAAGTCAGAAGTGTGACATACTGTTTTTCACTGGGGTTTTCTGTCTGCTGCTTGTTTTCACTGTCCCAGTCATTTGCTGCATGCAGAGCTACATGATGAGATATGAGAACAGTGCTGGTTTCAAAACTGCATAAAAAACCATCAAATTCTGACATGAATAGCAGTTTAGGATTTCCTAGCATTCAAATTATCAAACTATCGAACTATCTCAGTATCTTCTACTAGGTATTTTTCATTACTTGCCATGAAATTACTGATGCTTCAGTGCATAACGTGTCTGCAGGCCAGGCCACACCACTAATTTAGCTGGAGATTAGGCCAGGAGCTTTCTTATCCTATGTTCATTTATATTTCAGCCCCTAAACCTGGGTTATAGAGTGACCTCCCACTATGATCTAGAGCTTTCTCTAACCCCAGAGTCACTGGCCAGTGAACTTCTTAAGAAAGACTGAATTTTTCCCTTCAGCACCATTTAATTGAGAGTAGGTTTCCTTACTGCAGAAGAGAAAAGTCAAAGTTTAGAACTTGCAAGTACCTGAAGTTACTATGAGCTTATAAAACTTCTGGCAAGTTCCTATGACTGCTTGTATATGATTTTATGGCATGAAACTGTAAAACAAATATGTTTTAAAGCCTCATCCTTGCACTGCCCTGCGTGAGAGTGTTTCAGTCTATCGTGACAGTGCCCTGAGAGCTGTGCTTTTCAGTACACACTTGCAAGCTCAGGCCACAAAGCCATAAAAATCCCTCCTATGCACACATTCATCTTGGTCTGAAATGAATAGAGCTTAGAAGGTTGCACCCAGAAATGGGAATCCAGCCTCCTTCTGGATTATTGGTATATGCAGACATTCACAGCTGTAGTGAGATGATGAAACTGAAAGAGGTGAAGTATCTCCAGAAGCAAGCTATGTATCTGGTTATGTCCTAGCTCTGATTATTAAATTACCTCCCTTTTCCATTGGCTTTCAAACAGCAATGATTGCTTTTGAGTATTGAGGCACCTTATGTTCTAAGCAGGTTCTTAGTGTTTTCATAAGTCCAGAATGAAATTAGAAAATTTAGGACCAGAAAGACCTTTAAGGTCTTTCTGCCATTTCCCACCAATAAAAGTTACAGAACGGACTAAAGTAAGAGCATCATATTTTACCTCTTTATTTTAGATAGGATTGATTGTAGCACCGAAGCTTTCTGCTTAAGGGTATCCAACAGGAAAATGCTGGATGTACAAGAAGTGGAAGGACTTGTCAACTCTTCAGGGACTCTTTCTCCGTAAAGGTGAACTCTTTACCGGAGTATTTGACACATGCAGAGAAGAAGGTGTTAATCTATTCCCATCCAAGGCAAAGTCTGCAAGCTGCTGGTAATTGCTGCCCCATAAATGTGCCTGTCATGCCTCCTTAGTCTTTAAATATCCCAACTCAAAATAGATGTCTGTGCAACATGTTGAGCCCAGCACTACTGTTTTGTGAGGCGGTATTATTCATTTAGCTTCAGCCAGCTGCTCTCTATATTCAGCCTAGAGGAACAGACTGGAGTTTGTAGCCAGACAGGCAGGCTGGGAAGCTATAACTTATTCCCTGGGCTGATAAACCAGTGCATCCAAAGTACAGTAAACAAACGCCCACTGGAAACCCATTCCAGAGCTGTGTCCCCTCCTTTCCCCCTGCCACAAATAGCAGCGATCACAAGGGAACCTGCCTCTATAAACAAATACCTTAGACCTTAATTCTAGTATCAGCTGCATGACATAGTGTTGCTGCTATGTCAAACACGACACATAACAGCAGGATACACTATTAGGTCACACATGGCAATGTAAAATACTAGGTAAGGTCTATCCCTTCTGCTGGGTGGGGACCTGGAGGAGGTCGGTTGTTTGTAACTACATTGCCCTCTACTGACAGATGCCCAAAGAGGTCGAGACCCTAATTCTAATGATCTCCGTTTGGGGAGTGGCAGTCCTGCCACTTGCGGTGAGACAGAAGCAAGAGGTGGTGTCAGCCAGCCTGGCAGGAGATACCAGCATTCATCTCCTTTGGTGGAGATACCCTTTATTCTAGTCCCAAAGATGGGTACTTGGCTATGAATTGATGTTCTCCACTGAGAGAGTCTCTTTCTTTTCCTTTTTCGAAAACAAATAAACAATTGTCTGAGCTGTTTTCTCTGCATTCTTCAACCTTTTGTGGACATTGGAAGCAACCATGTGCATAATCCAGCTGCAGGAGAACAACCATTGTGAGTAGGAGTGCGTCCAGCCCTTCTGCAGCACCCTGCAGCTGTGTGGAGCCTCAGCACAAGCACATCCTCTGGTAATTGTTACTGCTGCTTGAGGAACAGGAATCTTCACAGGGCTCCACAGGGATAAACTGGGAGGTCTGTCTCCATATGTCCCTACAAGAAATAATAAAGCAGTGGGTGACTTCTGCCCAGCCAAGAGCTCCCAGCCAATGGCTGTGACTCTGAGCTTGCCTGTGGGAGTTGCCAAGGCTGACAGAGCACTGGGCCAAGCAGGCACAGCCTTGACGTCGTCTGTACATCACAAGCTCTCCGCCAGCTTGTGTCTGGCCTGCAGCAGAAGCTGTGCTGTCTGCTGCTTGTAACAGGCTCTCATTCCCCATATGTCTTTGAACCACCTCCAGCAACATGTGGGTTGCAGAGGAGATGGCACTCGTCCGCCAAGCTGCAGTTCGAAAGGCTGAGAGTTGGAACACCAGATTAAAAAGCCTTTGAGCTCCTGTTCTGGGACAACGTGTATTTTACTGAGGTACTTCCCTTTCTCTGGCCTTTGTTTACTTGAAGTGGCGGGAAAATTTTAAAGAAGGCAAATGCAATTCTACAGCTATGATAGCAAGGAGGGTTATATTGTAGCTTCTCAATTAGCAATTCATACAAACAAGACTCATTTACATATGTTCATTAATGTAGGGAGAAATCTCAGATGCCATGTATTTTCCCAAGGGAAATTTCCATTAGTGCCTTTGCCATAACAATTGAAATAGTACAAACTTCTTGTCGGTGCGATGCAATTTTTCCTGTCTCTCAAGATACTATTTCATACCAGAAGAAACCAATAGAAGAAATGAGATTTTCTCATGTTATTTGCATGTTTCAGACATGCACATGTCTGAAAAGAGTGTGCAAAATATATGCATATGTGTGTATCCCTCTCTATAACAGGATGCATACGATTAAATCAGCACATTTACTTCAGGCATGAATTATTTTCGTTCAGTCGCTGGTGGATTTGAAATGCTTTCAAATATCCCATGAAAACAAGTGGGAACATCTGCGAAGCTGACAGGCTGTGGTGACTGTGGGACAGGGTGAGTTCAGAGGAAGGAAAGCAGCCATTGATCAGCTCACCCTCAGGTGTCATCTCTGTGGCTGGAAATGCTGGCAAGGAGGGAAGCTGGACACGGGAAGGAACTGAGCAGCAAACAAGCCATGAGTGAAGCTCTGGAATAAAAAGTGCAAAAACAATGAAGCTTAGGTAATGGGAGAACTCCTGCCATGTAGGAAGAGGAACAGGCTGCAACTCATTCCAGCCCAATCACTGCAGGACAAGCATGTAAATCATCTGAGTGTGCACACAAGATGCTATTTATAGCTGTTAGTTGAAGTACTTCTTATTTATTGTTGTGTTTATGCAGAAGGAAACCCACCAGTACAGGAAAGATGCTTCTCCAAGTCTCCAGTGTTTCCTGAGAATTTTTTATATATGCTTTAGCCCAGATTTATTTATGTTCATGTTCTTTATTTTAAAAAGCATATGGATTAATGATGCAGTGCTGATAAATGTTTATTGACACCAGTGTGGTCCCCTCCCAGGGGTCCCTCCAAAGGTGGTGTGGGAGACCCCCAGGCCTGTGTGCATCTCCTGCCAGGTCTTCCATTATCTCCTCCCTCAGGGGCACAAAGGGCTGAAACACAAAACACTCCAGGCTCATCTTTACAAGATAAATAAATAACTAGCAGGCAGAGAGCTCGGTGGGCTACAGGCTGCTGGAGGCCTGGAGGAGGAGGTGGCAGGTGAACGAGAGGGCATGGTGAAGGTCAGCTCTGGCTTTCCTCTGGGGAAAAGCTCAGTTGTTCCCCACTAAATGCTCCAGGATGACAAAATATTTAATCCAGGAGCACCAGGAACCTGCCTGAGGAGAGCAGCCCAGCAGCCATGCTATCCCTAGGGCTGCCTCCCCTCTGCCACCACTGCCTTGCTGGGAGCACTGGTTGGGGGGACAGCAGGAGCCCCTTGGCCCAGTAAAATGCCTGTCAGGCCTGGCTGCCGCTTGTCCTCAGGGGCCTGGGAAGGCTAGGGATGCATCCCTAAATTGCCAGCTCTACAATGCTGGCAGGTTTGCACATTTCCCAGAGATTTTTCCTCTGCCCTTTCTGTCAGAGGGAACCCCCCCAGCTGGCAATGACCATGCAGAAAGAGGAGTGTTTATGGGCCAGATCAGTTTACACTATCACTTCTCATGGAATGAGACATGAGATTGGGTGGTGGCTCCCACTTCTCCTCCTGTTCCTGCTGGCTCCCCAGAGGAGCATTTTGCCTGACTGCTACAGCTTACAGTGTCTTTATCTGGTGGGCTGGGGACCTCCTGCCCAGCAAGGAGCTGTCATATCATGGGTAATGTTGTCCTGATTTGATAAGGGGGAAGCAGAAGCAGTGAGATTGTGCTCAGCTATAGGAATTGTCCTCCCATTTGCATGCCTATGTAATCCCATTTCGCTGCCAGTCCTACTGTAAGCATCCAGCTCGCCTTTACCAGGGATCTCTGTTTAACCCTTTCCTGAAATGTCAGCTTCACTTCTGTCCTTCCAGAAAGCAATACACAAATCTCAGTTATTGACCGGAGGAGTCAGGAGCCCCCATTAGCATCAATGAGGAAATACCATTCGGTTCCTTGATAAAGAAACATTTAATACATTTTTTAAATCCCATGATAAGTACTATTTAGAACACCCATGCTTTAATTTTAAACAAAACCCATTCAAGCAGTAAATCTATCGGCTTTTCTCATAGAAAATTTCCCCTTTGTTACCATTACACATCCTTGTAGTGAAAGGTCACATCCCAGAACTTGCACTTCTGTACTTCAGTACACATAGAAACATAGTCCTCTCCAAATGTCTTTCAGAGGTAATTTTCCTGTCTTTGTAGTATAACTACAATTCGTAGTGTAGACCTAAATTTCTTAGACTTGGAAGAGAAGAGTACCATCTTATTTATTACCCAACACTTCAAAACTGCTTCAGCAAGCAATCTGGTTATTTCCACAGCAGGTAATATTTTCCTGTTATGACTTGACCAGCCTCTTCAGCTGCAATGAAACTCCTCTGGAGTTCTGCTTTTGCACCTACACTAATACTAACTCATTTGGCCAATCAGTGCACACACCTAAATTTAATTTCTAAATTTATAACCTCTCTCCAGGCTGAGACACTTGGCTGTGTCAGCAGAGCTGTAGTCAATGAAGAGGGGGACACATTCACCTGGCAAGTTTTCTGAACTGGATGAACTTTGCTAGAAATTGGAGACTTTCTTTATTTGGGCCCTATTGGCAGAATTATCCTGGGTACCATACAGTCAAATAAAAATGCATCTTTGTTTTCATATGGTTTCTCTTCCTTGATTTTGCATTTCTCATCACAAATGAGATGTGAAGAAAATGTATTGTTCCTCCAGTTTTAGTATTGCAGAATGATGTAATTTAGAAGTGACCTTGGGACATCTCACCCAAACCCCACTCACAGCAGACAACATCCAACTTAGTAACTAAATGGAATTTTCCAGGTTCCAGACTGTGTTCATTGCCTTTTGCTGTGCACCTCTGAAAAGAGTCTGGCTCCCTCTTCCTTCTTCCCTGCTCCTGAGTAGCTGTAGACCTCAGCAAGACCCCTGACAGCCATCCCTCACCAAGCTGGGCAAGCTCCTCTCAGCCTCTCCCCATCCATGTGCACCGGCCTCCAGACATCTTGGTGGCCTCCACTGGGCATAATTCAGTATATCAAGGTCTATCTTGTTCTGGGCAGTCCAAAAGTGGACATGGTACTCCCAGTGTACATAATTGTGAACAAATGTTAATCACTGCTTTCCTCAAAACATGAAAAAATGCCTCAAGTTGTGGGAGCAAAAGCAGCCATTGCTGCGTTTCTGGGGTCCTGGCTCACTAGCTGATCTGGTCATCGTAAACAAGAATTTTCAAATGAAAGCAGCCTCTTCCTGTCTTCAGCTGAGGCTTTAAGCTAAGCATCTGGGAGTTTCTCTTCAGTAGGAGAAATCTGCTTGGATGTCACCTTCTCATGCCCAATGTCTCCTTCTGACAATTCAGAAGAGTTTTCATTACAAAGGGTAGAGGAAATCAGCTGCTCTTAACTTTCATTTCTGTACTTTATTAGTCAAAAAAAGCCAAAGCAAGATTCTTTTTTAAAGTCTTGGCAGAAAGGAAGAGGAAGCCTTTAGCCCAGATGCTGTATTCTGTGTACCTTATTTTATATCACTTGCATTAATAATGTCATTGTAATAAAGCACAAAGAAGAAATTTTGTCTGATTTGCTCTACCCTGAAGTGAAGGCATTTCTTCTCTGCCAAGTGAACCACCCAGCATCTCACAAACATATGGTCTCTTAGGTGTAAGTGATGCTCACCTGTTTTATTGTCTTCAGCAGGAAGTAGCTAAATATACAACAGATGCTCAAGTACCTTGAAATGAATGTATCGTGCAAACAGAACTGTCATCACAGCCCTTGAAGTCACATTTTTCACCTGTTGTATGCTTGTTTATCTGTAGTTTGTTTTGACAATTTGTAAAACGTTTTTCTAAATGCTTAGAAAACTCCCAGTTTCAGAGCTGGACTAGTGTCTTATGTCTTCAAAGGTAGTACTTTCATATCTAGACTATTTAATATCTGCTTAAAACTCAAATAAATATGTTCCGCTCCCTCCCCCATCCCCCTTTTCTAATTTTTTTTTAATTGTGCTAAATTCGTGCTTGATAATAGACAGTTTGGCAGAATAAAGGTGTTTAATCTTCAGACAGCAGAAGACTTAGTCCTTTTTTGTTTTGGTTGGAATGGATCCAAATATGAAATCTGGACCTGAATTTGAATTCCTTGCATTTCAGATGTTTTCAGATCAGACCTCAGGTTCAGACCATCACAAAACACAAACCTAAATATACATTCTGGCTCCTGACTCAGGTTTTTTCTTTCTTCTCTCCCCATCAATTTCACCAAATAGGGTTTGGATCAGGATTTTTCCTGCTCTCATGTTCCCTTTTGCTGAGCTAAATCTGTGTCATGTCAGCAAGGGAGCCAGGTCCTCAGGCCAGGACCTTCAACAGGTCTTGCATTTCTCTGGTTTCATTAAATATCTAATCTTAATAACAGAAAAAGAGGAAGGTTTGCCCTGGCCTTTAGGGCCATGGCTTTTATGCATCTGTCTGTTAGGTGATTTGTACTACCACCCTTTTGGCACAGAGAAGCAAGAAGTTGGCACTTGTGTCCTCCTGGGCACTGCTTCCCAAGGTCTCCACCACTGTTGGGATGTCAGTATGAGAACAGCACCCATCCCCTCCTCCTCTGTTTCTTGGCTGCCTCATGTTCATGGCTGTCAGCCATGCTGCACACAATATATGACATGTGTACTACAGATTTTACCTGCCCCAGAGCTTTTCTTGTGGAACCCAAGAGACAGGAGGTTTGTTTTCTCTCCAGATGTATAAAGCTGTGATGGAAATGGTGGGTCCATGGCCACTTTGCTTGGTTTGAGGGCGCTCTTGTTGCACTGCTGAATTTGAGCACCAGGATGCAAAAAACCACATGGCAAAGCTGTGGCTCACTGATGAACTGGGAGATTCTGTGCTGCCAAGCAACCTGAGACATGTCTGCTGTGCTGTTGAGCTGCTCCACAGCTCACATGTAGGGCAAGATCTCTGTCCAGATGCCCAATATAAACTGAGTGAAGGCAGTAAAGATTTGCTGATACTCAAGCAGTTTTAGCCTTTATTCTCTCCATAGGATATTTGAAGGCCTTTGTCCCCAGTGCAGCCAAGTCAGAAGGACCAGCTTTTCCCTATTTGAGGCACTTTGTTGTGATGATTAAATGGATGGAAGAAAGAAGCTCACACTCAGTGCAATCTGCCTCAGAGCTGTTGTTCCTGATTTGCTGAGTGAGTTTTCTGTCTCTTTGACCCACTCAGGCTCCAACTCTCCAGTCTTGTCCTGTATTGTGATGCGAAAGAAGTGGCTTCTGCTAGGGGGACTGGGAGACCCCCCATGCCCTCAGCTCAGACCCTTACTGCAAGAGCACCTGGGGCTGGCAGGGGAGTGCCCGAAGCCACCACAGCCAGGGAGAACTGTACCTCTGCCTTCTACCTCATCAGGCAATGTGCCATTGCAGGACTGATAAAAGGCTGCAGGCAGCTCTGCCTGAGGGATACAGGCTCTGTAGCTCCAAGGGTGTGAATCTCAGATAGAGATAAGCCACTGCTCTTGCTTCAGGACTTCTGTGTTTTCTGGGTACATGGGCTGGTGCACAAGACAGATCTGTTTCCTAATTGCTGTGCAGGGTTATTCCTTGCCCTGCAGCTTGGTTTTCATCACTCCTTGTTCAGTGGTGCTTGACTCCTTGCAGTCATACAGTGTGGAGAGAGCTTAGGGACATGACTCGGGGTAATGGCTTCTGAGTCAGCAGATAAGGTCTTAAAAACCTTTTTTGTGCTTCTTGCCCTGAGAGATGTGCCCTGAGAGTGTGGTGGTAGTAGAGTGTCACTTCTCATGCCCCTGACCCGTAGCTGGCTGGCACTCTGCACCAACACACTCTGGGGTCATTTTTAAGCTCTGCAGCAATTTTTTGAGAGTTGTTCAAAGGCTTCAATCTGACTCTGGAACACTGCTCCAAGCACTGTGCAGCTGTGTTTGCTGACTTGCCTCCTCTTGTATGCTGTGGTTGGGACACCTAGTCCTCAACAGAAGAGGAGGTGGCTGAGCCCCTTCCTGTCCAGCTCACAGGGGAAATGACACCTCACCTCCTTCTCCTGGCACCCAGCAGCTCAGTCAGCTCACGGAAATGGTACAAATGAAGCTCTGCACCTGCAGGAGCACTGGAGCAGCACTCAGCGCCTTGGCTGGGGAGGGGGAAGGACTTCCTAACATTAGCACACTCACAGTCTAACTTCCTTCTCTTTAGCTGCTAAAGTATCTGTTTTACCTTCAGCAGGACTACCTGGAAAGCCAAAGCGAGCAGAGGCTGACTTTTGACATGAGAGAGTTTACTTTCTTCATCCCAGGCTTTCTCCTGCTTTACTGTGTTCTTTTGTATGACACCTAATTCCTGGTACAAAGCCATGCCAACCTCCTTTTGAAAAGTAACAGCTTCCAGGATCAGTCCCTGCTGCCCCCTGCACATGAGTGACCAGGAGGCACAGGAGCTGAGACTGCACAAGCCCAGTTTGCAGGGATAAAGTGGGAATTATGTCCTTGCAAGGCCCTGCTTCAGGGCTCCCTGTGGTCAGGCAGGCCTGGATGTCTGGTGAGGTCCTCTCAACAGTGGGCAAAGAGCCTAAAATTTAATTTGCTGTGAGACAAACAAATCACAACTTAGATATTGGAAGTTTCTCTGTTTAAACAAAACGGACTCTGTCTTGTTCATTTATTTATTCTTTTTTCATAGTCTAAGAATACCTAGAAGCAACACAATGGCTGTCCAAATCCCCATGCCCTGAAATACTTTCAGGATGAGATACTACAGAAAGTCTTGTATTGGTAATAGAATAATTTTAGAGGGCAGAAAAGTCTTTGGAAGGTAAATGAGGATAATTCTGTGTGTTTGTTTACTTCATGAAGAACATATCTAAGAAGAAATCACCTTTGCAAAACGGTTATGATATACCACTGTCATGGGGAGTTAAGCTTCAGCCAACTTTCAGTTCTGCAACTTCTAGGCATGCGTTAGGTGGCAGAAACTCCCACCTGTCTTGCCACCTGTTGTTCAGCTACTTCAAGTGGCAACTCTCATGGATTTTTTGTTCACAGCTTCATTAAAGGCAAGCCACTCTGAACCCCACTTGATTTTGGAGAACATGTGACATCTTTCTGCAGTGGCATCTCCAGCATCAGAGATATTTACTTCTTCACTTTAAGATGAAAACTGTAGAAAATTGAGAATATTTGCAGAGTGCATTATGCTGTGGCTGAATACAATTTTGATGTATATTTATAAATTCAAGTAACAATTACCTAAGTTCATTTGACCCTCACTCTCATCTACAATCTTCTGCATTTCTCCAAATGCATTTTGTGGCTATTGTTTAAACTAAGGCCAACATTGGTCAATACAGGTTTGAATACCAGCCAAATTATCACTAAACACAACTCTCTGCTGATTCTGAGCAGCCACATCTTGCAGCTTCTTTTGTGTTGGCCTGCCATGATCTACTGGCCTGAGAACAATTTCATGAGCAAGGAATAAGTCTCAGCACCAAGGAGGTTTTGGTAGCAGAGCTTGGCCTCTGCAGTGTGCAGCACCCTCTCGTGGGAGCTGGCCCTGCTCCTCAGCCCCCTTCACTCAGAGGAAATCTCTTCCATTCCAAACCTGGAGGCTGGTTTTTCAGCGATAGCATGTCTAATTTCCAAAATCCATTATGGTGCACCTGCAGATGTCAGTATAGCCTAAAAAATATATACTTTAAAAAAGGGCTCCTAATTAGTGAAGGCTAAGACATTCATAGGAAGCTCATGACCTCACTCAAGACGTGGTTAAGGGAAAAGTCTCCTAAAGTAAGAGTCCATATTCTTCAGCCCACAAAATCAAGACAACTGAAAGGAAACAAAAGGGTTAGAGGCTGGAGAAAGTGGCTTGCACAACACAGGTAGGAATATGTTGGGCTTTTTAATTTGTGCAGCAGTGGCTGTGGCTTAACTTTAAAGGTGAAGCAGGCTTAACTTTAAGGTGAAGCAGTTGCCCATCAGTGCATCTAGAACTTCTCTTTTGGCCATATTTCTAAAGGAACACATGCTGAAATAGTGTTTCAGGACACATTATTTGCTTTTAGAACCCATGCCCATCTGTTTCAGCCTGGGCTGTTAGCCCAATATAACATTTGCAGATAAAATATGGGCATTTTGCGTCACCTTTGTGTGAAAGCAGGAGGTTAAAAGTGTGCCTTTTGGTGAGAAACTGGAGCCTTTTTATGTCGTATGATTTCTGCCTTGGAGAAAAAGGCAATTACAGAGGTCAGATTTCCTGCTACGTTCTGAATTTTTTAGAATAATAATGAAGATGAGATGGTTATACCTAATTTGTCATTCATGAAGTTAATCCTCTGTGCTCAAGGACACTGCCTACCTTGTGAGCTGATGTCTTATATCATAAGTTCAATCCCAGTAGGGGATATTTGCTTGAGAGTTGGACTTGGTGGTCCCTTCCAGCTCAGAATATTCTCTGATTCTGTGAACACAGCAGCCTTGCTGCTGCCAGGGAGAGCAGAGCATTTTGCAGAAGGGCTGAGGAGGAACTTGCTAGCTTTCTCCTGCAGGCTCTGAGATGAGCTGAGCTGAGTTAGCTCTGTAATGTAAAGCTATATGCATTTGCAGCCTATCTGAGGTAGCCTTCCTTGGAACTGAGCAGCAGATGAATGCCAAACAGCTTTCCTATATGGGACTTCATGCTAAGCTTTTTAGGAGCCTGGCTTATGGCAAGCACCGTGGGGATATAACACAGCAGCAAACAGCCTGTGCAAAGAGCTGGCACAACACAAGCATGGTGTCTCTGGAGATTACTCAGAGGAAAAGCAGCATATCTGCCTGAGCCCCTGCCTGAGCAAGAAAGTGCCTATATGTGCATGTGTCACTTTTCCCCCCAAAGCCAACGGGGATGGTTTTTTTGGATTTTTTTTTTGTTCTTGCTGTTTAAAGGTTGGAGGGTTGCAAAAATCAGTGTCAGCTAGTGCCTCAATGCTGCCAGCAGCCTGCATACAAGCACATGGCCTTTGTGCTCATGAAAATCATCACAGAGGTGTCTGGTAAAGGTCTGCCTCCTACATTAACTCTGTCCTGTGCCAATTGCCTGGTTTTGGCTAAATAGGACCTCATGAAAATGTGTGACTAACAAATGCCTGTATGTCCTATTTACAGGGTTTTGTGCCATGAGCCCTGGACGGAGTTCACCTGAGGCTTTTGCCAGGACAGTCATTGCAAGTACTTGGTCAGGGTCTAAAATTATGCCAGGAGATCCCTAGGTGGGTGCAAACACAGAACAAATGGGCCCACACAGACCTAGAAGGGTCCAGGAGAAGAGGACATGGATGTGACTTCTCTCCCAGGTGTGTGCTGGCCCACGGCGTGCTGGGGGAGGAGCGATGCTCCCAGGTGTGGGTGCTGTGCTGGCAGCCTGCACGGCACCACCATCTGCTCCAGCCTAGTGGAGCTCCATGCCTGTTTGGTGATTAGCTTATCCCTTTAATCTGTATGTTTTAATCCAATAAAGCAGTACGTGCAGGAGGTAAGCACAGCAGAGGAATGAAATGAAACCTGTTTATTCTACCCAAAACAGTCACACCAAGCAGTTTAAAGCTGACAGCACAACAGTAAACAACTAGTTTCTTTGGCTCTGAGGGTTTGTCACAAGACTAACTGAGCTAACAGGAGTCCTTCAAGACTGGGTTTGTTTTCTGTTTTGGTCATAACCTGTTCATAGAATAGAGAGAAAAACTTTGCAGTTCCTCCTGCTAGCCTCTTTCCCCTGATGTGGGAGGGTACCATCCCTCGCTGCCCTCAGACTGAGTTGAAAAATAATGACTGGAGAAACAAGATTCTGAGTATGACTTGTCTTGCTTCTCTTGTCTTCATCTAATTCAGATCGCCTGGGTTTGTATATAAATAATATTGAGGTATACATCAGACCCAGGATATAGGTCAAGCCCTAGGTCTAGATATATAGAAAAGCAACCCATTGTCTCTCTCCTAGGATCCATTGCATCACCAGTCAGACTGCTTTTGTCAAGAGTTTCTGAGGTTGTGACAAACTGGGGACCCACAGCATCTTTGTGCCTGGGGTTGGGGCAGCAACAGATGTTGGAGGAGGCTGAAACACCAGATGCATGATTCTCTGAAAATGTCATTTCCCTCCCTGAGCCCCAGTGGAGAAGCCAGGGCTGCACATGCAACAGAAGCAACAGCTTTTCAGGGGCAATTTCAGATTTATGCCTTAGGATAAGCTGTGTCTGAGTTTCCCAGTGACCCATGGGTGGTGGCCAGTAGTACAAGCTGAGAGCAGGAATGTAGTGGATCTCTCTGTACTTTAAGGGCTCCTTATTCATGTCTACCTGTAAATCTCTGTATTTGGAATCTTCCTTGATGCGCTCGATAAACTTCAGCTAAGTGACAGAACCTGAAATAACCTTTTTCTTTCTGCCAAGCGACACAATTTAATGAACAGCAGTGGTGCTTAAAAGTCAAGGTTGGCTGGAAGTGCAACATATTAAAGGCAAAAGGGTGCTAAGTTGTTGTGTGGCCTTGTGCTCCTAGGAAGGGTGTGCAGTGCTGAGCTGCCCATCTGCTCTCTGGTGGCTCAGATCCTGCCTGGACCTCTGGCAGCTGTAGATCCTACAGCTCTTGCAGGCAAACCTTCAAGCAGCAGCGTTGTAGGCAGGCGAGAGTGAGAGTCCCAGCGGAGCACTTCCCAGCACGGGAAAAACGCGCGAAAGAGAAAGTTCTCACTGCAGTGCTTCCCTTCTATTAGGTTTTCAAATAACAGATGTTTCCCTCTGACATTTCACAAAAACTTCTCTGTGAGGTTTTCACTACTTTCCAGACACTTTCCAGTTAAAAGAAACTTATAAAATTGCCTACTGTTTAACACCTGTTTAATATCAAGGCGAGTGGAAACTCATGAAAGCTGTGCTAGCGCTAAAGGACCACTCTCTGAACGTGTCACTTCCAGTTTCAGCCCCTGCAGTTCTGTGAACCAGGACAGGGTGGTGTCTTTGATCTCAGAGGGATGGGGGAAGCATAGGGATGTGTGCAAATATGGAGATTTGCAGGAGCACAGATTTGCTGTAGTGAGTATTCTGGCTGTTCCCACATGCACCTGTAGCAATAGTCAGAAGTTTTGGAGAAATTTCATAGCAGGTAACGATGGAATAACTTCATGAAGCCTTGTCACTCAAAACATGTTTATGTCTTGAATATATTGGCTTAAATACCATGAATGAAGTGGCCTCTTATTTCTTTAATGATATAAATATACAGCATGTTAACTTGAAGGTTTTTGGCACTAAGCCTGTGAGTTTGTGGGTTATGCTGCAGGGAACAGAAAAGTACCATGTTTTCAACAAAGTACAGTACTGGCCTAAGAGCAGAATGATGCAGTAATTGCTGTAGTCTGCTTTGTGCTCTACTTGCACTTATTGACCCTTCCCATCTCCCTTTGGCTTCTGCCTTTTTCCTTCTTTGTAACCAGCACTTCTCCATCATGATCTCCTTCTATTGCTGCATTACAGGTAATAATTTCTAAGATAAAATATCTGGAAACCTTTCTTTAAAACCCTGTGCCTGAAGAGAATTCTTTTGCTCAAAGATAGTTTCAAAAAGCATCAATATGTAGGAGAAGACTAAACTTTTCTTTGGAACTGCCCTTTTCTTTGGACATGTTCATTTTCTTTTGAAGTCGTTGAAATCCACAACCCTATTACTCACATACTCTCTCTTGCCCAATGTAATATTCTTTCCCAAGTGCATGTTTGTGTATGTGTAGTATGCAGTTTGTGGTGTCAAATCACAGTCAATGCAAATTTTCTTTTTTTGTTTTGCCCTTATGCTGACACTTAACTCTCTCTCGTTTACAAATCAGCTAAGAGGTGGTAGGGTGCTCGGTGGAGGTCTCTTTAGTGAGCTGTTCCTCAGGCTCTTCCGAAACACCTGGAAGAGGCAGCAAGAGAGTAGCAAGGTCCCATGGCTCTCTGTATAAAACTTACAGTGTTGGTGTTTATGTAAATTCACTCCATGACTAAATAAGTCAAGAGAATGGAAAATACAGGTTTAAAATCCAACCAGGCTTTGCTGAGGTTCCCACTGAGCTCCAGTCTGCAAGCACCAGTGATGTCTTGCCCAGCTGGGTGTTGAAAAACTTAATCTGCTGCATACCTTCTCCCAAAGCTCTTAGGGAATTCTCTGACAACCTGCCACATTTAGACACAGTAAGGTGAGCTAAGGATAGCTTAGAGTAAACTTCCATTTTCCTCTTCCCTTATTTGGACTTTGTTAATTGCTTTCTTTGGCTTGGCAGATTTCTGTGAGCTGGCATGACATTTTAATATTAAAATCTCAGTGAAAGACCGATATAGGGATTCATGTGTTTTCTGAGATGCTCCTAACATCTGTTAACAATTTGGGCATGCATGTTCCCTTTGCTTTGTCAGTGGTTACAGCTCCTATTCCAGTAGTCAATAAACTTATGATAGGAAGGGAGGAGGCTGGAGACTCATCACTTGCCAGCCACCAAAGAAGCAGTTGCAGAGTGGGTTTTATTGCTCTCTGCTCCTGCTTCTTCACAAGGACATAAAGCCTAAGTGCTCAAAACATTCTAGGTAGTGCAAGGTTTCCTCTGAATGTCAGGAGACACTGAAGGTGACCAAGCACTGGCACAAGGTGCCCAAGGATGTCATGGAATCTCTGTCATTGGAGATATTCAAAAGCCCTCTGGACATGGTCCTAGGCAGCCTTCTCTAGGTGTCCCTGGTTGACTTCCAGAAGTCCTCTCCAACCTTATCTCTACGGTGATTCTCTGGTTCTGATTGTTTCCATCAGGGCAAAGTCCCAGAGACCCTACAGCCGTGGATGACAGGGGTGGTGGCACTGACTGCCCATTAGTCCCACAAGACTCCTGTAGTGCTTCTGTGGCTCTTGAGCAACCTGCTGATGGAGTTACAGCCCTGGCAGGAAAACTCGTGCTGGCCACTGACATGGCTGGTATTTCCAGAGCAGCTCGAGTTACATGTGCCAGCCTGGGGTCAGACACAGGGCGGACGCTCAGGAATGTCCCTCTGGGTCTGTGTGTTTTGGTGCAGCCTGTAATTTTTTGTTCCTTTCTAATTTTTGTAACATGAAGAAGCAAACATGGAAAATCTTGTTTCAATGCCCAGTTTGTTGTAAAAGATCAGGAATGTCAAGGCTGTGTAGCTGTAGTTGTTTGGAGAGCTGTTAACAGCCTAGAGGAATCTGTGCTGTGTTAGAGGTTTGCCCTGCTCCTTCTTAAAGCTTTTCCTTCTGCAGATTGCTGAAATTAAAAGAGAATAATAGGATAGGAGCCTTATTAACAAGAAGCACTACAGGGTATTTTTTTCCTTCGTAGACTTTCTGTAAGTACCTTTTTGTTAGTTGTATGACTTTTCTTCATGTGGCCCACAGGCATTCCTTCACCCAGCCCAGATGGCTCCCTCTGGCCCCTCTACACCTGGAGACTGTGGCCCCACCATCCACCTTCCTGGCTCCTTTCAGCGTGCATGTGCCTGACAGTTCAGATAGTGGCTTTGGCAGAGTTTTGTACCTTCTGACCCCTTGTTGGACACCAATTTCTGCAGCAGCCATGGTCTCGGTAAGCTCTAAGTGCACCACAGTGTCCTCCCTCCCATGGGTGAGCTGCGGCTGCACTCACAGTCCATGCAATCCTCCATCCTCTCCTCACTGGTGCATGAGTTGCAGGGTGGAGAGTCTGGAGATTTTTTACCAAGTTGTCTTACCTGCAGAAAAATTCTGAGTTGCTCTCTCATCCTGTCTTGGACATGAATTTTTTTCTTAGTGTGGGTATGTTTGTCTTGTTTTCATTTTTTTTATTGCCTTGTTATTTTTGCTCCTTGGTTTACTTTTACAAAGGCTTGTGCCGAGCCTGGTTTCCAGACGGCTCAAGGGGAGAAACTCCTGCAGATGCTGTCTCTCACCCCTCTCAGCATTCCCCACCCCCAGCTTTAGGCTGATGGGCTTATCTCCTTTTTACCTTGTGTCCTGGTAATGTAATATTATAGACAATCCATGACAGAGCCCAGCCAGGATGAGCTCATGCCAATTACACAAGCTTTTTCTATAGAGACATCATCTTGCTTTTTTAAGAAACTCTGTTATTTGAACTAGTGTGTAAATCTTGGCAATGCAGTGCAGACATATAAATAATTAAACAATTCTTTTGACAACCAATAAAGACATACCTTTGACATTTTTGGTTATATGAACATGTTTTTTGTAAAAACTTTATTTTGCGTACTTTAAATACAGTGAATATTAATTTCTCCAATGGCTCCATCACAGTGGGAATCTTCAGCTTGTTTGTCTGCACAGCTTCAAGTAGGGTAATTGAGCCAAGAAATGAATTAAAGGGACCTCTAAAATTAAGGTTGTTTAAATAACTTTAATTTGGTCCTTTGCCCCACAGCAATTGTCCCCCACAAGGGGAGGTGTGGAAAGCTCAGCTGACATCTCATGGCCTCTCAGAGGGAGCATATTCAGTGCAAAGATATTTTAGCTGGCAAAATCCATCTGGAATTTATTGCCCATGTGCAGTCTGAAAGTTTTCACATACTCAAAAATTGGCCAAATTTGGTCAAGCTGCATGGAAATTACAAAATCCCATCATTAACATGAGACGTCTCATCAAGTGTTTAAATTTCTGCCTTGAACAATAGATGTGCTAAAGCTCCCCAGTGAAGGTCTGTCACCTCAGGGTCTTCCCCTGAGCTCCTTCTGAAGTTTCTCTGAGCAGATTTTGTGTCAGTGCCTCTCAAAGATTACAAACTAAAGTAGAAATCCCACATAGCAAACCTTGTCAAACTTTTCTGCTTTTGAGGGGTTTATAATCCACTGGAAAATAGTCTTGTAATAAAGAACTTTAGATGCTTAAAGTGTTACTATCAGCATAATTATAAATACTGAAATGCCTTGGGAAAGGGGTGGAGGGAGGTGAGAGATTCCTGCTGAATGATGGGAAACATAAAATGCAAGGTGAAGGAAAAGAAATGGAAGGGGTTAGAGAAAAGAGAGAATTATAAGAAGGATCTAGAGGTAAAGGCAAATGGTAGCTTTTACAATGTAGGAGAAAACCCCAGATGTGTGCCAGAGTTGAACTGGGATGCTGTTGCAGTGGCCCAGCCTGAGGCTGGAGTGACCAGAGGGGCTGTGTCCCCTGAACCAGCAAGCCACTGCTGGGATAGCTCAGAGGTGTAAGGTGACCTCCCCCAGGCTGTGGTGAGGAGAAGGCTCTCTCCACAAGGGAGAGCAGTCCCATGTTAATTCCCCCTGTCTGGTTGGCCCATTGGTCCACTGCCTACCCTCCCCCCCGACATGTACCTCCTTCTGGAATGTTCCCCCTTCCCCGGTATCCCCTTCCAGCTCTTCCTCCCTTGTATTCCCATTGGACTGTGTACTCCAACCCCACCTTTACTCTGCCCCTTTGCCCTCTTCCATTGATTCCCACCCCGGGATAAAACCCCTGGACCCTCCTTTGTACCTTGGTTACTTTGTTCCTGGACTCCCTTGGAATAAACCCTCGGATTCTCCATACAAAGAACTCTCCCATCTCTTTGTCTCCAATCAATGTTGAGCATCTGACGTGTCCTGGTGTGAGTGTGTTGGCACATCCCTGCATGCTGTGTGGTGTCCCTGCCAGCAGCCCGTGCAGCCGCTCCGGCCCGTCCGGTGAAGGACGCGGTGTGTGACCCACTGACCAGCACCGTGTCCACATGAACACCCCTGAGCACTGTGCCTATCCACGTCCTGCGCCCAGGTCATGGAAACTCACAGCTAGTGCCAGGTACTGTGACCTTAAAGCAGCATTTACTTCCTCTGGTGCAAAGCTTTTTTAAAGTCCTGTGTGTAACTAGAAGCTGCTTTCAACCACCCTCTAACCAGAGAGCTGCTCTTTGGTCCAAGCTGGATTCTCCCCGTGTGAGGCTGAGCTGGGTTGCAGAGAAGATGCTGTGTGGGTGAGACTTGAGCACACTTCACAAGCATTGTCTGTGCCTCTGGCAAACTCTTTTTTCCTTCCATGGTCACTTGGCTTGTCATATCCAACAGCACACAGGTCTCATTTCCTCTTCTTCTCGTCCCTGTCTGCTGCTATTTCTTTGGCAAATACCCATGTGAGGACTGGTGGAAGATGGTGGTGCGGTGCTGACTGGAGCAGGGAGAGCTACACAAGCAAAATATTTTCTGCCTGAAAGAGTCTGTCCTGCATTAGTCAAGCCAGTGTTTGTCACTCTCCCACACTGAAAACTCATCTGCTTGGCTCTGTGCAAGGTCTGGGTGTCACCAGATGTTGGAGTCCAAGAAAGCCCGAGAACTTCTCCTGCTCCTCTGGGGGTTCATTTTATCCCTAGAGCTCCCCAAAATAGCTTAGCTTTTGACCTAAGCCCGTGGGAGAAGCTCCCTTCCCTTCTGGAGGACCTGAAAGCACCAAAGAAATGAAAAAGCTTTTTGTTTAGTGTACCACAGAGTGTGCATTTGTAGTTTTAGATTTTGCTCTATATATTATATAGAATCAACATGGAGAATTCAGGGTGTCGGCTTTGGCTTCTTCCTTCTCCTTCCTTCTTCTTCATCTTCATTTCCTGTGATCTAGGGATTGGTGGAGGGAACTCAATGTAAAAGACACATACTGATAAAATTAGTAATTATTGGTATTAAAGACAAAATAGAGTATGTAGAGGTTGATAATTGGATGATAAAGGTATAAAACCTGCTTGCTCTGAGGAGCAGCAGCCATTGCACTTCTGGAAGCAGCAGCAGAGGTTGTGCTCCTGAAATTTAGATAAGAAATAATAAACAACCCTTGAAGCAGCAGAAAGAAGTCTCGCCTCATCTTTTCTTGATATGGGACAGTAAAAAAGGGAGATAGTCGGGCCAAAAGCCAACATGGCCCTCCAGTCTGCGACAACCAGAGGTCTCTGTTAGGGGTTAAGAAGAGGACCAGGAGCTCATGGCATCTAACTGAGATGCTTCTCTGTGTGAACCACTTCATAGTACTGACCTGTGCTGACTCACAGAGATGAGACTGTACCTTATTTCAAGCTGCTCTGCTCCCTTAGGCTGCCTTTCAAATATCTTTCCTGCAAAGATGAAAGATGCTAAGAAGTAGGTCTTACAGCTACTTCCCAGACTCCACTCTCTCTTATATATTAATCCAATAACATGTAAAATTATAGACAGGAGTTCTCAGGAGATGTCGTACAAAGAGTTCATTTTAAAACAAACAAAAACCAGTCCAGTTTTCAAAACGAAACTGCTATAACTCACAGTACCTCTGTCCCCAGTATCAAAAGGCCTAACTTTGGGGGAGATTTAAGACCAAAGAGTGTTAGAGGTGCCAAATGTAGATCCAGACTGCATGGCCACCTGGACCTGGGATCCAGGCCTGGGAGGGATGGAAATCTCAGAAATGGGTAGCTGCACAGACTTCATAAGCATGAAGATGCTTTTCTTACTTTCTGACTTTTGGAGCCTATAAATTATACAAGAATTTTAAAATAGTGCTTTGGAGCCAACACACCATTTTATTAGCTAACCAATTGGGATGAGTGGTGGTTGTTTATGACCTTAATGAATCTGCACCTCAAGACAGGAGGACTGCATGTGGAGTTAATTAAGATTTGCAGAGGACTTTCTGCTCCCACCCCCCCAAGCTGCTGGTACAACATTGGAGGGAGGTCGAGGCCTTGCTGCTGAGCACAGATGGTGGAGGTGCAGAGGGTAGCACCCATCTGGGAGCAGCATCAGCAGCAACAACACACTCAAAATCATCCCCACGGGGCTGTAAATGTGTTAACATCAGCACCAAGGCTGTGGACAAGGTAGCCAGTCCAACACAAACCTTTTGGCACCAGCCAAGGGCAACTTCTAAAAAACAAGGTATTGTCTGCACACTGTTTTTATGCACTTACACATCATCATGTGCCAAAAGGAAAAAGGGGAGATTTTTTAAAACATTCTCTACTTTCTGTGTTTGCTCTGGGAATAGATAAATATTTCATATTAACTATGTTCGCCTGCCAATTTTTGTGGTGAGAGCACTATCTCCGAATTGTAGAGCCTGTGAATTATAGTGGTAAACGCTGTATTGCTTTGACCTTTTGAAATGTCTCCAGCATGACTGGCTGCCTGTCCTCCCCTTCCCCCAGAGGTCAGGCAGGTTGTAAATATAGGCGAAATGGAATAGCCAGATAATCAAATTGAACCTATTTCACTGCAGTGCGGTGCAATCACAGCACAGTGAAATTCCATCAGCGTTGGAGGCTGCATTTCGAGTGCCACGGAAATCGCTTTGTAACTGTCCACACAACCCAAGGAGCAGGGCTTGTCATCTGCCACAGCATGGGCTCTGCATTTTTAAGCCTCCTTTAGCAGAGAAAAAAAGAAATCCCGAAGCCGCATAAAAAAAGGGTAAGGGAGAGGTTGACATTTAAAAAAACACATCATCTGAAAAAAATTACCTTGACATACAGGATAATTGATAAGTTACATTTGCCTTGTTGGTTGGTTGGTTTTTTTTCCTTTAAAGACTCTAAAATGATTCCTCTGCTCCAGGGCAGATAACAGGATTGCTTGCTGCATCACCTGAGCATGCCTTCTTCAAAGAATGAGTACTTCAGTCATTATATTAGCAACAGCACTGAAGTACAGTGCATAAGCAGTGATACAAAGAGCACCATAACTCTCATTATTCATGAGGATGAAATTTAGGGGCAATGTCTCTTGACCAAGCAAGACAAAAACCTGGAAGTTGAAATCTGTAGAGAGGTTTTATTGGTAGTACGAGCCAAGCACAGCACTGTGCTTCTGTTTCTTGTGAGCCCAGGGATGCTAGCAGTGGGGTAGCAGGGCATAATTAATGTTTACTTACAATCAGCATCTTTCTGTGCCAGCAATCATGGCAGACTGAAACTAAGCAGGGGAACCAGAAACCCTGCTGCTTTCAGCTGTCTGGAACAATAATTACACAGTGCCACGGCACCTCTGGGAGTCTGGCACCATTTATCCTCCCTGACTCTGGCGTTGGTTACCTGCCACAGAGCAATCCCCAAAGCAACCAATCCTCAACATCATTTTCATACAAAAGGTGGAGAGAATGATAATGGCTATGCTATTGCTCTGCCTTCAGAAACCCGGACTGATGGCTTAATTGAGGTTAAAATAAGCTCCAATCAGAGAGGTAAAAACTTAACAGGGCTACTTAATCTTATATAAATACAAGAGAGATACAAGTGCATGAGGAGAGAATAATAACTGACTCTGGTGAGGTTTCTATGGAGAATAATCATTAGCCAAGCAGTGAACAGATTGGACTGGGAACAGGCTATTTAGCATTCATGCCCCGGTGGTAAAGGCTTTGAGCTGGAGCCTAATTTGAATTTTAGGGTTGGGTTTAAAAAGAAAAGAAAAGAAAAAACCCACCCTGTCTGGAGCAAAGCAGTATCAACCTAATTTTTGCCCTAGACGGACGCCAAAGAAATTCAACTGACTTTTACTCTGTCACCTAAAGTGCAGATTGTCTAATACAAGAGAGAAGTAATTGCAGGGTACGAAGGCATTCAGTTGTCTCAGGAGCAGAGCTTTGCCCTGCCCAGGGCAGTGTCCTCAGCCCCGTTTGTGCCTCCCCCCTCTCCCCACACTCCCTGTAGGGCTGAGCAGGCAGCCCAGCCTGCCTGCCCTTCAGCAGCAGCACTGGGAATGCTAACAAAAAAATAAATGAAAAGAGAGTTTGTTTTTTGCTTTACATTTTCATTCTCAGAACTAACTCCTTTTTTGGATCTTGAAATTAAAATACTCATTCTTTTGCAAATCACTGGAAAGGTTTGGCAAAACTCATGTTTTTATTTTTCAGGCTTGTAGATTGCTGCTTATCTGTTTTGGTTAGTTAAATTAGATGTTAGATTTCAGAAGTATTTGAAAACACTTCTTTCATGCAATGGCCCTTGAAATAGGAGCTATAATTTCAATCCTTTTCTGCTCTGTTTTTTTTTTTTTTTTAACCAGCTGCCTGCAAGGGTAGATTCTGTTACAATTACTTTCTTTTATACAGGCTGTGTGAAAAAATGCAATAACTAGCTGGAGATGTGCAGATCCTGCCAAAGTACAGTTTCTGGGCTCTGTTTTCCTTAGTGTGTATCCCAGGGATGAAGTGATGCTATTCCCAACCAGCAGCTCAGCTGACACAATCCCATACCAGCTGTGCCAGGATCTAGCCTCTAGATCTGCAGCTGGAGACAGATGAAGTTAAAAGCATGTATGATACTTCTGATTGTATTTCAGAGTTTATTTATTTTCATGTAACTCAGGATCTGGTCTCTCCTGTTACTTTTTACTTAGTGTTTAGTAAAGCATATCTTGTCATTATATGATTTCAAAAACATGTTGCATACACCATGATAGAATCTGTGGTTTGCTAGGGGCTCCTTCTATTTACTTACTAGCTTGGCTTATATCTCCCCATTTTCCCAATCTTAGCTGGAAGTTGTTCAGCTTATGCCCATCAAGAGATAAAAATAAACTAGGCTGCAGCTCAGTGTAGCTGGATGCTCCATTACTGTTGCAAAGTACAAGAGTCCTCAGGAAAGCAATGAAAAATTACCCCTCTCCAGGCAGTGAAAAATGTCAGGAGCCTCATGGTCTCTGAGGCCTTAGCAGAGAATAATTATGCTGTGAACAGATTGCTCCGTGCCAGAGACCTTGTGGTGCTCTCAAAGGGAAAACTGTGAGACCCCTTCTAAATGGAGATCAGAGCCCTCACATGGCACTTTTTGGGAGAAAGCAGGCGAGGATAAAAACACCATATTCCCAGACTGGCTGCCTTCATTGAGGTGAGTGGCCCTGTGCCTTCCAGGACTACTTACAACCAGGAAAATAAAGGATAAATATGATCCAGGAGATAATTGGGTGGGTATTTTTAACAAACTGAACTGTGACCAGTAGCCAACCATTGGACAGTAAAACAAACAGAAAAGGAGTGTGAGGTCTCAGGCAAATAGAGGACTTGGCCTGGAAATTTTCCTGGAATACTCACTTGCCCCTGAGCTTGTAAGAATCCCCTGTCCTCTCCAGGGCACTCTTCATCCAGAGAATCCAACCCATCCTGGCCCAGGCTGTGGTTCCTACTTGTGCCCATCATGGTGAGGGCCAGCCCAGAACTTTGCCCTGGCTCTTGTGCCTGGAGCTGGGACCCTCCTGCCCACGGGGAGCTGCAGCCAGTGTCCAGCTCAAGGAGCAGGATGAGAAGAGGGCATTTCTGCAGCCTGGTGGCATTCATGAGTGTGCTCTGCAGAGGAGACATAATGAGGACGATGACCAGCACCAAGGATGACCCATGTGATCAGGTCAAGGCAATTCTGAAGCGATTTGTGCTTAATGGGTAACAGGGGCCAGAATTTGTTAGATATTTCACCTCCCTAGGAAAGGGTCTGACAGAGCCGAGTTCATTATCCTGGGGAAAGGTGACAGTGCTGTTCTGCCAGATTGAACAGGAGCAGGGTTGAGGTTGCAAAAGGAGGACTAGAGTCCTCCTAATTGTGTCTTCCCTCTCTTTTCAGTGCTTAACTACAAAATATGTTTGTGCAAGGCTGTGAGATGCTGCTGGTCAGCTTGCTGGAGAGCAGAGCCTTGGGGGAGGGCAACAACTTTTCCCAGGGTTTGTTTGCAGGGCAGGTGGGAGGGAGCCCAGATGGTGGGATCAAAGGAGCAGTAACTCAGTCACTGTGACTGCACCATCTGCTCTGCCCTGGGTTATAATTTCCAGCTCTTCCAACTTCACCCAGGATTTTGTGACTTGTTTGGGGACCACTTTGTGTGAATAAAAAGAGAAATGGAGGCTTTGCTTCACAGACCTTGAACTTTCTGTCAGGAAGAGGATTCGGCCATATCTTCCACACAGCAATGCACTGTGGGGAAATCACTACTAGACCCCAAACTACCTCTGAATGGCTTTACAGGGTTTAAATTGAAGGTTTTCCATGGGTTCACATAAATGACAGGAAGTTCAGTTTTGTTATGTTCTTCATGGTGTTGCAGGGGTAGTGTTGATTGCCAGCTCATGTAAAGTAGGAATAAATACCTCTGTACATTCTTCTAATTTGTCAGCCAAATCCACTAGACTAAGCCAAATGTGTTAGTGCCTTATTTTTATTTTAATCTTGGTTCAGAGTCTTAATTTTTTGTACATAATTATAAAATGCTGAGACCCTCTACAAAATTAAGTAGTTCATTGTCATGACAATACTTGTCTTTAAAATAATAATCAAGTTAAATATATTTGGTGTTTCTGTGTCCAAAACCTCTTCCAGCTGCCACAAGGTAGCTAACAGCATGGTCCTTCAATGCTGGCTTGCATGCCACAAGCAGACAGGTAATTCCAACTTCTCCTGGTGGGGCAGCTCTTGCCCAGATGACCTGACCCATAGAAGCTACAGGGCAGGGCAGGACAATGTGGGAGCTCCTTGTGGTTGCCATGGTGGGAGACACAGAGGGAAGGGTACTGACAGAAGGAGGGAAGGGGAGCCCCAGGGCCTTCCCCATTTTGTGGCCTTGGCCCTGTCCGGGATGTTTGCGAGGCTTTGTGACTCGTTCTAGGGAGACAACAACAGGTTGTGCCAGGGCTGCTCCTTTGGAGACAGCTCCTGAAAGCCATTTTTCTTCTTCTTCTCTCTCCAAAGTCTGTTTTTGGGGGTCAGTGTGGTCGCTTTGCAATGCCCTGGTAACAGTGAGGGAGGCAGTTTGCTGCTGTTTCTTTGGGTTCCACCACCCTTGCCGATGGAGCAACACTTTCTATCAGCGCACTGGTCTCTTCTGGTGCTTCAGAAAAGCTTTTGTTCTGAAGGATAACAAGAGTTGCAGTTTCCTACCTGAGTGTTGACATCACCTAAACTTGTTATTCTGGAAAGGAGTCAGAGTAAACAGCTCCTCTGCCCAGACCCAGTGCAGCTGCCTGTGATGGTTTTCCTCCCTGATAATTAATGCCAGTTCTCCTTGCCAGCACTTCTGAGTAGATGTGTAAATTTTGGAGCACTTTGATATAGCAGCTGTTAATGTGAGCTTTTGCTCCTCCCAAGGACATGTCCCTACAGATGTCAAGCAGAGTGATTTGCACATCAGCAGGGCTGTGAGTGCTGCCATGGGTGATGAGACAGGTTTGCTCAGCTGAGCAGTGTTCCTTTAGGACAAAAATGGGAAGGAAGCCTTTGGCCAGAAGAAGTGCTTTCATTTGATACAGACATTGAATGGCCAAGTAGGAAAAAAGAAGCCAATGGCTAAACGGGAGGCTACTGCCAATTCCATGCACAGGTCCTATAAAACCTGAGAGGACCACTACAATGGCCTCCAATGTGCCATGAGCCTTAGATCACAACCTAGCAAATGAGAAAGGCAGCAGGAAGGAAGGAGAGGCTCTAGTCCCTCAGCCCCTGCCTTGTACAGCATGGGCAGTGCTTCTGCCCTCTGAGACTGATGGTGGCAGAGTGGAATTTGCCACAGCACCAACAGCAGCACTCACCATTTCGCTGTGTGGCATCCTGCCCTCATGTGCTCAGGCTTTCTTTTCATCTCAGGGATGCAAAGAAAGCTCAGAATGCATAAGGACAACCACCTGGGGAGTTAGTTATGATTTTTAAAAGCTAATGATGCCGCCCACTGTTCAATGTTTATAATAACTGTCTTCTCCTGCTCTTAACTAAATTGTATATATACAGGGTAAGAGGCTGTACCTAAGGGCCCTGAGCACTTAGCTTGCTGCACAGAGCTGCTGTACTCTATAAATAGGAAAGGTGGACAGAAAGTTATTACTTTTCATGCTTTTGAATGGGGCAGGCTGGGAAGCTTGGGCAAAAGAAAGAGACCAGCATGATCCTGGCCTACAGCTGCAGTATTTTAATGCAAACCCGAAGACTGTGCAGTCCTCTAGGCAGCTGGCTCACAGCTCAGCCTGCACAAGCGATACGGACGGGGATTCAAAGGTTGCATGGAAACACTTTGCTTCCCTTCAGTTCTGTGCCAAATGTAATACCTAATTGCTTAGCTTACATACATTTCTGCAGTACAGGAGAACAGGCACTGCAACACGGAGCAGCACACGGCCTGCTTTCAGTATTACCTGGAAAGGAACATTTTTTAAATTTTCTAGTCCATGCTTTTACGCTTTGTGATGACTGCTTTGTGATGAAGCATCTATGGCTGAGTGGCCTGTGCCTCAGCCTCTGCCAGGGAAGCAGTGCTCTGGGCAGAGCACAGCACATTCCAGCCCCCAGGATCCAGACTGTTGTACAAATAAGGAAGCAAAAGGTCCAAGCTGGATTAGAGAAGGACTAGTATAGCAGTGAGAACAGCACTTCAGCTCTGAAACAGCTTTTTCATAGTGGGAAATACAGTGGCACCCTTCATCCTGCCGGAGGAGAGGCATTACCTTCTGCACAACCATGTCTCAGTTTTTCTCTGCAGAAGAAGGTAGTGAAGTTGAGCAGGTCACACATGTGTGTTGGCAGAGGCCTTGTCAAGGCCAGCACTGACAGAAGAGGCCACTGAGTGCTGGGGGAGAACAACCCTGCAGCAGGCAGGTGAGCTTGGTGTCAGCACTGTGCAGGTCAAGTGCCTGCAGCCCAAGCACTGCCCAGCCCAGGAGAGTTTTTCTTGGAAACAGGTGATTTTTCAGTTTTGTTTCTAGGTTAGTTACCCCCTTTACTAGAACAATTAACTAGTCAGGACACTCGCATGCAGGAAGCCACCAAGCCACCAACAGCTCAGCATCACCCTCTTAGTAAAAGCAGAGAGCACTGGCACATCAGTGGCCAGGAAACACTGCCAGTGGTTTGATTGCAGGTATTTGGCTGCAGCACTTGATGAACTAGACAGGCTGACCAATGCCTGATATAAGAAATGACAGCTTTTAATTACAGTATTTAATTTTTTAGAGGACAGCTGTTTCTTTCACACTATGAATTAACAAACTCTTCTGAAGAGATTTGTGCTGTGCATGCAGATCTAAAACTCGTTGTGAAAATAGTTTAGCTTGGAGCTTTTTTTTTTTGGCATACTCCCACTTTTGAGCTTCATGTATTTGTTCCTTCTGGTGTGCTGAGGTTGTAACAGACAGGACAGGATCTGCTGCCACAAGGGTTGGATCTTGGATGGGGCCCTCAGTGCCACCAGAATAACAGTGCCAAACTGAGAACAAGTTTATTTTTGTATTGCACAGATGCTGGTTGAAGGGACATAGTTCTTGACTCTCATTAGCACTCAGGTGTTTGTGTCCAGGGAAGTTAGACACAAGTGCATCCCTGAGGAGCTGACACATCCAGAAAAGATGGAGAAAGGCAGGTACTGCTGTTATGCAGTGTTAATTAACTCCTGTTTGTAGAGCAAATTACCCCTAAAAACATAGCCAGGCCTTCATCTGTACTGTAAGACATGCAAAGAAAAAAAAAGAGAAAATAAAAAGCAACTCCAATGTACACTCTTGGCAGCCTGGGTCTCTCCCAGGTCTCTGGCCTGGATTCCTGCAGTTCCAAGTGAATGTTTCTTTGCTATCCTGCTTGTCCATCACACCTGCTTTGTCTGTTGCCTTCAGTGTTTTGCATTTACTTATTCCCACACTAAGGATCTCTCTCCCCTTCCCCAGCCAACTATATTTTAGTGTAATAAGCTGTAAGATGATATTCTATGAGAAATAAAACTGACACTGCTTGTTCCACTTTGCAGTTCTGAGTTTGCTGAATGCAACACAGATTTCTCTTATTTTTTTAAAATAGCAGCTGAGTACCTTAACAAACTCGAATCTGTTTGGGGAAGTCGTAGGAAACTAATATTAGAGCTGCCATTTAATTCTCAAGGCAATAAAGAGGACTGAGAGGCCAAGTTGCCCCTGAATGTCTTTCATGTTGGTTTGTTACACAGTGTGAGCTTGTTTTACAAGTGCTCTGTTTACAAGAATGCTGGGGGAGCTGGAGGGGGGGGAATGTTCATTTAAGTCCCACATTCGCATAGGGCTACTTTTGTAAAGGCCTGATCCAGTCCTACCAGCTGCTTGCCCACAAAACTTCACAATTGTGGAGGCTAATTAAGATTCTTCAGAGGAGCTCTCCTCTCCCCAGCGGCTGCAGGCAGCCTCATCAGACATGCTGACCCTCCCCCTGGGCCCAGCAGAATGCCCTACTGTGCCTGGGTTACGTTATGGCTTATGAATTAACCAATTGATTCTGAAAATATCACTACTTTAGGGCTAAATAAAGCTGTTCCCTTTAAGGGGAAAAAAAGGGTTGGCCTAGGAATAAACTGATACTGTATTACCTATAAACTGCCTTCTCTCAGGCTGCAAGGCGAGGATTTGCTTGCCAGGATACAATGGGTTGAGTACAAAGGGAATTTATCATGGATTTCTGTGAAGATGAGGAGGAAAGGCTGAGCCTGGGCAGTAAGCATGACCTATCCACTTACAAGTAAATAAAGCTTCCTGCATGCAACTCTGACTTTAAAAATCTTTTATTTTTAAAATTTACATGAAATTACTGTGCGTATTTGCCTTGTCTTTTTTGTGTCCACTTCTCTCTCCAGCTTCAAAGTGAAGAAACCCATAACTGGTACAGCTCAAGCATAGCTGAAAGTTGCTTGGTACTACCACTGTGCAAGCTGAACACAGCTCTAGTGCTGGAACAAAAATTTCAGCTGGCACCAATACATAATGTTGGACCTCCAGTATCTTTTGAGTGGTTATGGCCCCAAAAAATTTATATTCAGGCTTTAAATTGACTTTAAACCAGAACCAAACCTGAGATAGTTAATTTTATATATTCCTCAGTTTAGGTTCTATGTTGCATCTAATACACATAGCTTTCCCCTGGTGTGTTTGTACAAATCTCTCATTTTGGTTATTCAAAAGAAAGCTACCTGCCAGAACTAGACAAGATCTTTCAAGCAGTGAAGAAACCCAATGTGACGACATAGACAGTTTCAAGTTGGTCACAACAAATGTACCATCAGCTTGGATTTCCTCATCTTCCTGAACATCTCAAGTGTTTGCCTGCACCTCTTTCAATTAAAAAAACCACTCTCCCCTCCCCAAACTAAAAATGAGAATTTTGGGGCAACTTCACTGCACAAAGCCATACTAGGTATTGTAATAACAAAATGCTTTATTTTTGGGGAATACAAGGAAAAGTGTGACATCCTCATTATCAAATTGCTTTAAAAAGGCATTCTTCCTTTGAAAAAGGTAACACTCGCAACAAAATGTGACCAGTGAACAAGCTCTCTCATGTAGCAGCAGGAATTCTTTCTTATTTTACAGCCAAAGGTGGGGTTTGAATAACATACAGCCACAGATTCCAACTTTGTTGATATTTTCTAGTGGCTCAGGGCACAGGCTCAGCCCTGCTCGGTGTGACAGCCCGGAGGGAGGCTGAGAGCACTGCCGACACGGGGCTGGCGCAGTTCTCACCCAGCTCGCTTTGCAACAAACCACAAGACTTCACCATTACCACAAGAAGACACCGAGAAAGCCACAAGGTTACTAATCTTCTCGCTTATCTCAAAAAACTTTTCATGCAAGCCCTATGCTCGTGAAATTCTCGTACCATCAATCTGGTTACAGCTCAGCATGTCACCACCTATCCCCTCTGCTGTCAGCCAGGGCTGTGTGCGAGGGGGACACAGCAGACCTAAGGCTACTGACATACAATCCCTTCCTCAACATAACTGTTTCCTGTACACTGGGGTCCAAGGTGGGATGTGTTTTAAAGACTGAAAATTTATATCCATAAATTACTTCTGCCTTCTCTGAACCTTATGTTAGAATTTGAGTTGTTAAAGAAGGGGACTGGGAAGTTCCTAAAATTGTCAGGTTATAAATCAGGCATTCATATCTCAGTCCAGTGTGACAAGTCTCTGTCACAAGTGGTATCCATCCATACTAAGGGGCAAGATACATTGGTCTTGTTTAAAGAGGGTTCGTGTTGTCTGAAGCAGGTATGGTAAACCCTAAAAGAACTATTGGTTTTCTTTATTCAGGTTAGACATAACAAATATGTCAGATACAGCAGTTAGTCTAGAAAAATACATTTAAAAAAATCTTCAGCAGACCATGCTCCCTGTAACAAAATCTTTCAAAACCAATTTTACAAATTTATTCTACATTAATGTAAAAAGAAAATCTTAAATTTAGCATTGTGGATTCCATCAAACATCTATCTATCTATCAAAACATGACTTTCACTATTTGTAGATGTTAGAATTCATAATACATTTTTCTAATGTATCCTGTACATATTAAATAACCTAAAAGGCTCTTCTTGTAGTGCATTAACAATTTAGCAAGCACACTCAGTATTTCTCCAGTACCATTTGCATTACAGTTATCTGCCCGCAAATGTAATTAACATCTAAAAGTGCACACAGTTAGATCTCCCTCCCTCCCCATAAGCTGTTTCCCTGCTGAAACCCAGACATCCACTGGAAACATTACACTACTGTAGCTAATCTACCCATGATTAGAAATGTGTGACTAAAGTGTTCTTGAACTATACAGGAACTGAATTATATACAGGAATCAAAAGGACAGCCTGTATTTACACAAGAATGAACTTCCACTACCACAGCATTACACCAGGAACTTAGTACAGTGTTACAGTCGGTATTAACTCAGGACTTTAGCTTTAGATCAGTGTAACACAAAACTTAGCTCAGAACATACCCTGAAAAAATGAACATGTTTATTAAATATTACTTCTATTATGCCACAAGACATATCCATTGCTGGATATTCTTACAAGTTCAGTGTTTGAAATAGTGTAATAGTGTGCCGCTCTATGAAGCAGCAAAGAACTTCCAGAGAGGTTGCTGAGGGGAAAAAAAAGAAAGAAAGNAAACAGTAGAAAAAGAAGAAAAAAGGGCAGCAGACATCAAGTGAAGAATTAGATTGTAATAGCTAAACCAAACTGTTAGCGAATGTCTAAGACAGTCACTGCATGCAGAAACCCCTTGGAAAAGTGTCCTACAGATCTGAGTAGGTTGTAATAAACAAGCTTAAGATATAACTTCACTGAATTTTTCCATACTGGGAAAAATGGTAGGACTTTTCCCCATCAAATGGAAGAATTTTGAGATTAAGTTCCAGATTATCCAGTTTGAGAGTATTAGTTTTACTCTCCAAGAAATCCAGTGTATGAACCTATATTACATTTTTCCAATGATACTTTAAAAAGGCAAACTATAAACTTTTCAATTCACTTTTTACATTAAACTTTTTCAAAGAAATCTGAAGTGTTGTCTTTAATTTGCATTAAAGTGGTCAAACATTTCTCCTGTTTCTCCCCTCCCCAAAAGTGCAAAAAACAAGTTGCTGCTTGGTCCACAGACATAAAACATCATATACAGAAAGTGGTTTTCCTTCTGATGGAGTACTGCTGCCAACCCATCACTTCCAGTTTCTTCTCCAAGAAAAATGTCAGCGTCCAAAGACAGAATTCAATTCCAGTAGAATTAACTCTACAATCTGATTCTGGTAGACTGTATGGATTGCTATGTTACCAGTCTCTTTCTCTGGTTTTAACAAGGTTGGACCAAAAACTATTGCTATACTTTGATAGGTCATTCGGTTCTTTTCTCCATTTTCTACAACTCTGAAAGAGAAAAAAATACACAAAAAGAGACTTATCAATGTTAGAGGAATAGGATGACAGAAAAAGACACAGTACAAAGCAAATGGCTATTCAGAGTATTTATTTAATGAGAAGTCTTGCTATTAGGACATACAGCTGCTGTAATGCCTCTCTCTATGAAAAAAGTTTTGTTTAGAAATGTCATTCTTAGTCCTCAAAAGGACTTGGCAGTAAACATCACAACTATGGAACAAACTGTCTTAAGTCTGGGGCTCTGCAAGCTCATATCCAAACACATTGATACATCGCTTTCATCAAGGCCAATATAGGGGGAAAAATGCAGTGAGAACAGTCACTTGAGACTTTTAACTGGATTCTTTATCTTTAAGGGAGGGTCAGCAACACAAAGCCGCCTTTCCTTCTATCTGTTACTTACCTTTTCAGGTGTCTAAAGAGTACCTGCATCGTGTCCTGATTTGGTTTTGGCAACTGTTTGATTAAATCTTTAACAGCAGGGACACGCTGCCTTGGTTCTTGCTCTGCAAATGGGTGAGGTTGAGAAACAAAAATTCAGTATTTTTGTTTAAAACTTTAACATAAAATTTAAGAGCCTGGGAATGAAAGCCAAGGTTTGCAGTGCTAATCAGAGATAGGACACTGCCACCTCCCGGCCGGCCCTGGCATTACAGACAGGAAATTCCAGAAAAGTCACTCCCTTCACAACAAAAACACTCCTTTCATGTCCAAAATAATTTTTAAAATTGTGTACGACTTATCTAAACACCATATGCAAGTTCTCCAGACTTACTAATTGCATTGACAAAGTCATTGAAGTGGTTGTAAGTGAACAGCGGCTCTGGCAATTCTCTGAAGAACATTTTTAGAGCTCCTGTGATGACATGTATGTCTTCCCATTTACTGTCATTCAAGTCCAGCTTCTCATCTGAGAGACAAGAATAAATAATTAATGATACTATTTCAACCGTAAAAGCTCCTTTTTTTAATTAACTTAAGTATTCTTCTGTACTTATTGCTTTCAAAGTAGTGAAGACTTGCTCCACTTCACCCCATTCTGTGTCCCATTCAGCAGCAGATGGAGATGGCTAAACTCTGCCTAATGCACTACATCCAGTTCCCCTACTCCTAGGGCATTTTCCAGAAGGGAACAGGAGCTGCTGACATAACACAGAATTTACTGTTAGATCCTGTAAATCAGGAAAGGAGAGGTCAGATTGTGGATGGGTGACCGTTCTCTTCCTGGTTTCACTGAACAAAACACTAAGGTATTGCCAGAAGAAAGGGTTTTATGTAGAGAGTACAGCTAAGAGGAGCTAAGCCCTCCTCCCACTAAAAGGTAGTAGCAAATCTCACTAAAAAACCAATAACTTACAATTTTAATGCTAGTGGGAGCTTAACATGCTTGCTGCTTTTCCATAAGGTGGTGAGTTATTTTGTTTGAAATAATCCCCATTCCTCAAATTTTATTACCACCTTTCTTTAGAATTCTGTTCTAGCAATGCCTCTGTGGTCCACAAGACCAAACCTCCAGAATATCAGGTTTTTCAAGTGATGTATATTACACAGTCAGTTCACAATTCTGAAGTAACTTTACTTCGAAGATGACAATAACTGCTCACTAAATACTGCAGTTACAGAGAAATCTTTTTCCTGAGCTTTCAATGAACTTCACCAACCTGAACATGTTGCAATACAGTTGGAGGAAGCTTACCATGATTGACTGCAAATCTCAGCTTCTGTATCACTGCAAGATTGCCACTAACTCTGTATAAACCATCAATATCTAGTCCTGAAACAAAAGAATAAATCCATTTTAATATCTTGCATATGTTTTGGTCTACGCACCGAAAATTAAAAGCAAAGGAAACCCACCTTGTAACAAAGGAAAAAAAAGCTGAACTATCTTTTTTTTGATGGGCAGGACATATAAGACAGAGGAGGTTTAATTTGCTGATATAAGTTTGACAGCATCGAGTTCAAAGTAATCTCTAAAACTTCCTATTCAAGTAGTAATGAGGCAACAGCTCCAAGTTTCCCCAGTGAGATCAGATGTCTTGTTTAAGATGCTCTTGGTGGGTGGGCGGGGAATACATGGGAGGCCAACATGCAATAATCAAGTATTTTGTGGATACAGTGTTCAATCTTTAATGTATGGTTAAGAAAAAGCTAATCAAGTCATGCAGAGAGAGCATCTCAAAGTTGTCGAGTGACCAGGTTTACATGGAGAAGGAATGATACACATGCACACTCAGAGCTACCCAACAGCCCACAGAACTAAACTGGGCAGCCCTTGCCTTACAGCACTGCACACTCAACCAGAAAATAAGAAAACTGTCTCTGTGGTTGCTACTGCAGTTACTCAGCAGTGATTAGGAGGTAAAGAATTTATCTGAAAAGCCACTTGGATGCAGCAGGATGTCAGTGCCACTGACAGGGTGAGTGTTGCCAGAATACCTGCAAGTCCCTGTAGCTCCTCAAGGAGTTGTCTGATGCAACACAGCACAGTTACCAGCACCATCTGACATATCCCTTTCCCCATAATCCACTAGTCATTCCTTTACAGAAAGAACCGATTTGAAGTGTATTGGCAGAAGGAAGAAGAGTTGGAGAGGTAGGAAAAAAAAGCTGTTCATTTCTGTCAGCTTCCCCTCAGGTATTAAAAAAAAGAAAACTTCACTATCTTCACTGCAGTCCTGTCTTTAAAATAAAAAAGAAATAAAGAAGAAAAAAAAAGGAACAAAGCAAAATAACCCCTTTCTCACAATCTTCAGATCACAAATGGAATAAAGCCTGCTGCCACGATCAAGGTGGCAGTTTGTCAAACAGGAGTAATGCAATGGAAGCAGTTTTTTTCCCTCCCAGGCCATAAGATAGAAGCATTCACAAAGAGGACTACTGGCTGCAACAAAATCCTAAATGAAGTTCCCATGGAAGATGCCTTAGAATTCACATGTATTCCCCTGTAACACTTACCCTGATTCTCAAGAGAATGTTCTCAGATTAACGGACTGGTAAATATCTGAATGATGATTATGGAGATGCCATAATCCCCCTCTCAGTCATCTTTTCCAAGAGATAGGGCAAAGACAACAGCAAGAAACAGGCAAGAAAACCAGCAGAGACTAGAGCCAAATCAGGAGTCACAACCAACATATTTTCAACAAAAATGTGAAGATGTGATTTACAGCAAACAACCCAGAATGTCACATGTAGCTTTCAAACAAACTGTTCTCAGTAATTAGGTAGGAAATACATATTTTCAATGAAAGCAAACAAAAACTGAGTCAATATGTGGACACTGATAGTCTCCAAAATTGCATAAAATTTAGCAATTGGTGTAACTGGCTGAAGGGCATCAAAGTGACAGACTGGTCTTCTGGCAGTCAGTGCATACACAGAGCAGGAACACAACTGTTTTCTTGAAGTTTGTTTCAAGGACGTTTTAATAGAAGTGATTGTTAGCATGCTTAAACCTTCCAAAATTGAATGGTTGCATTTTGATAGTCTCTCACTTTTAATCTGAAAAAAAACTTGATGAGCTGAGCTCTTCTACTACTTCTGGTAATCCTTTCCTCAGAGCCTTGCTGCCAGGAGGCTGTCCTGCCTTCTCCTCAGCTTGAAATACACTGAAGCAGATCAGTTTCTCAGATATAAGATTTCCTTCCCTCTCCCCACTGTGTATCCCACCTATGTCCTCACTCTTGAAAAACCAATGCTAACTCCAGATATGTGTTTCAGATTACTTTCCCCAAATAAATCAACAGCATTTTAAGATTAAAATGTTCAACATTAAGAGTGATGAGCAAGAGAGATTTGTAAACAAAAAACTTCAACCATACCATGTTCCTCAACATGCTCAATGCACAGCTTCACGAACTTTGGCACCGTGCTGTTTTCTCTTTGACACAAGCTGGTGAGATTTGAACCAAAAACTTGATCTGGAACCAAGTAAAGAGACTGATTTACAGTGGAACAGGACTCAAGTGACAGAACTAGTTCAGGTTAAAACAAACCTCTACAAAGGGCAAAGTCTACTGGATACAATTGTCGCAGTATTGGAGAGGAAATAGGAAAGTTTTGAAAAGAGTTCTCAGCAGCTCCCAGCGAGAAAAAGCTCCCAGTAAGAAAGAGTGTCAGCAGCTACATAAACATGAGCCTCAAAGGAAGGAAGCTTTGCTACTGAAATAATTTTAGTCTATCAGGTGATACATTTAAGAACCATTTGGTCAATACTACAATAAGAAATTTAATGGATTCAAGTGTGTCCTGTTACACTCCGTTCCTGTCCCAAGTTCAACATGCATTTATTGCAATCTTAATTGCAATTATAAAATTCAGAGATTATGAACTTTAACCAGTGAAAGCTTTTGGTGTTGCTTGGGAAAAAAACATACAAAATGTCATCTTTCACTGTACCTATTGTTTAACACAGCATTATTATTTATCCATTTACTTTAATTTAGAGTCTTCTGACATTTTTAAGTTCTGACACAAATTTGTAAACGACAGACCTTTACCTCAGAGCTCTGACTGGATGCAAGTCTGACCATGCCTAGGCAACCTGGCTGCAAGGTCGGAATCTAAATACAAATATTTATGGACAAAGGTAAATCTGGGTCTTATTTTCAGAACTACACAATCCAGGGGGAGTATTTTCTATCATAAAGTGGAGCAAAATGCTTGGACAGAGATGACAATCTTGCAACATCTCAGTAAATTTGAGCGAAGTGTTAATTCCTCTTGCTCAGATTATTTTATCACCAGCCTTTGACAGACCCATTTCTATGGCTTTCATCAGAGATGCCCAAATAACAGATGGCCTCTTCAGTCCACATGCATGAGGGTGACATGGGGTCTTGAGACACAGAAGCAAAGATCACACTCCTAAAGGGAAGGGATGTTTGTTGGTTTGTTTACTCTGTTAACCGAGGTACCTAAGTGGCCATCTTCCCAAAACCTAGTGTATCTTACTGCAGAGCTTCTGCAAAAGAGAGACTGCTCTTGCATTTGCATCATGCACAGCATCTTGCCCATTTTTCATGTTTAGTAATTTCAGCAGATTAACAACTCTTGCATCTTGACTAGTGATTTGGGAAACCCAAACAGCACACCAAACCAATTTTACAGTATGAAAATGGGCATATAATGGCATTATTAGCTGGATATGATAAGGCCAGTGGTTCACACCACCTCAGTACTGTGGCAGCTACTCACGCAGCGAGCTTTATAAGCAGAATCAGTAGCAAAGGAGCAAAGTAGCAAAAAGCCCACGCAGCAGAAAGCCAGGCTAGCATGCAGCTGTGGCAGGTAAAGCAATGCAGATTAGGTAGCAGAAGAAAATAGTAGCACGTAACAAAGTAATTTGCTACAATTGCCTTTGACTTTAATAATTTCAACATACACAGGAGTAGTATTTTCTCATCTTAAAAGTAACTTCTGTACTTTTGATTTTCCATGTAACAAAACCTTAGCACAGTTCCTTCTCCACTTAGTGCATGCTGTTTCAAGTGGATTTTTTCTCCTAGAATTTTTCACTATTTTTTCTGCTCATTCTGTATTTGCCAAGCTTTCCATTTACTAAGCTTGTTCTGCAGCAGCCACAAAAGTATATTGGGCTTTTAAATGAAGACTTCTGTATTCTTCATTCATACAATAAATGTAAAACTGTACAGTGCACATCCAACTTTTAAAACTTACACCATGCTTTTAAATAAAAACCAAACTCTTCATTCCTTAACGCCTTTATTAAAAATCCAATCATTAGCACGCACATGTACAAATTAAACTTGGCTTAGTGTTCACTGTTGCCAATGTCAGAAGTTACGTGACTGAGCCATGACATGAATACTAAGCTGTAAAGCAGAACAAACCATCAAAGTCTGGGAATAATGCCTCCTTATCCCAAACAAAATTTCCATCATTTACAAGTAGATTATATTTGCAGATACACAAATATATCAAACGCCACATGCAACAGAAGCACACCTGTTAAAGTATGTAGTGAGGCAAATCACAGTAGGATTTGGTCTGGTATTTGCCTACCCATATGCTATTTTGACCCTAGTAGGGCACCACCTACAAGTCCTGCTAAAGCATACAAATAAATAAATAAATGAAGTTTTACAGTGAGTACCAAGTCAATAATTTACACAAACACATTAACTTAAATCTGTGCAAATACTGTTCTCTCAAATTGCTACAAGCGTGACAAAAGGAAATCTTTCATAACTTTGATTCAAGAGTATCTGCAACACTCTTTGTGAAACAATTAAAACAATGTATACATTCAAAAAAGGTTATGGGAAAAATATGTTTAAGTAAAGACTCCTGTAACCTCATCCTGGTTTTCCTAAATATTTCATTTCTTATGATATGGCACATGATTGTCTGGTTCCACATGGACTAAAACACCCTTGTGAAACGGGTGAGCACATGCACTCAGCTTTGTACCCAAAGGGCTGTTCTTTCCCTTGCTTGCACAAATGAGGGTCAGATATCTGGATTTNTCACGGACAGCTTGTAATGTAGGGCGCCGTGTAAGAAACTTCTTGAGCTTCGTTTTGGTCTTTTTCTGATCTGTGGAATCTATATTGCTGGGTGCTTTCACTGCTGAAAATAGAAATACATTTAGCATTACTACCCATAGAACTAACACTGAATTTATCAGCCAAGAAACCAAAATTGAAAGAAAAAAACAATTACACTCCAAAACACACAAAAAACCTACTCAAATTTGCAAGGCATCCCTAATTTTTAACTTAACTTTTTGGAACTCTGTGCAAATAGCATCCACTTTTCAAACTCCCAAGAGACAACCCTGTCACTAAAAACTTGCAAAACCAACTAAACAGTAGCTTACATATGGCATTGATGTGGAAATTTAAAAATGCAGCTATGTTTCAAAACCAGTCCTGCCTCTCATTAGGTTAACTATTTTGAAAGAAATAAATACTTTCTTGAAAATTACATATAGGACCTGTAAGGAAAAGATGGAAAACAATCTGCCTGATTAATGTATTTCTGCACACAGGAAGTTAATTCCTGCATCTAAAAGACATTTAGCTCCAAAATTCTGAAGGTGTAATTCAAAATGTTTTGTTTCTCTAAACAGTAAATGCATCAGCAGCAACTTAGCAAAACTGCAGCTCAAGTTAATGGTGTAAATATTTACAGATGCTGTGCCACAGATAAAAAACAATTCCAATCAGTAAAATGACAAAAGAATTCTTATTCAAAGTTATTTATAAATAAGTCCAATACTATTTCTGTGCATTTGACAACACCTTGAAAATAATTCATTTCACCACCACTTATTTTCCCATTTTAAATGTGTCACACAGCAGGAGCTAAAGACATTTCACACTTCTTTTCTTCTTCTTCTTCCTTTTTTAAAGTATGATTAATAAAACATTGAAGAAAATTTACCAAGTGGCATCAAGATGTAGAATGAACTATATTAAGCCTGTTTCCAAACTTCAGTAGTTTCATTTTTAGCTGTCTTTTGAATTCTTCCCTATTTACACACAATACTGAAGATGCAGAAAATGAAAACTGGCATTGCTAGAATCAATTAATGGAAATTTTTCAACTCACAACGAAGTTTCTTAGAGTCTTTATTTTCTTTCTCTTTCTCTTTGTCTTGTTTTTCCACTCCAGGGGAATCTGGTACCTCA
>VZTN01009878.1:0-26783 GCA_013400515.1 Erpornis zantholeuca
ACATGTATAATTATATATATTACCATATTCCAAAACCCTTAATCCCAAGCTTTTCACCATGTGACACCACACCTTCTATTCAAACTACACATGCATGATTTTAATGTTATCACTCAATTTTGGAAGCCTATTCCAAGGCCTCAGATCAAATGTACTGTTTTCTTGTGGATCAGTGCCTTTCAGCACTACTCCAATAAAAGCATTTTTTTCACAAATAATTAATTTTTCCTTACACATGTAAGTTAGGTATTAAAACATATTTACTCCCTTAAACAGTTGTGCTATTACACAGAAAAAATCCCCAACAAACCAACCAATAAACAGGTGAATCTGGGAATCTCAATAACTTTCCTTATAGAAGCCATGCAAGCAAAAACTGACATTGAATACAGTTAGAGCAGCCATGTTGTTACTGAAAATCTAGTTTTCAAATGTTTTAGGACAATGCTGAAGAATTTTCAGCCAACAGAGGAAGCGTGACTTTAGCCACTAGAAAATAGCCTTTAATTTGCTGCAGGTAAGCACATCTGGGGCCACCCCAGGCAGCAGTTTCTTTCCAGAAAGAGCACATGGTTTAGTGATACATGCTGCAGTTTGAGTCTGGAGGGGATTCTTTCCCCTCCCCAAACAAGACAAAGAGAGTTTTCATCTTACATGCCTAAAAGTCATATATTTCTCAGGCAAAACAGTGTTTGGAACACCACGTTTCATGACTGCATACCGATGCAATCTCACAGTAAATTTACAATAGGTTAGGAACTTTGATATGAATTTTATGGCTTATCTCTAACTTAAAGTATTAATTGCTTTTCTTGCTTCTAGTTGCATATTGTTATGAGATTTAAATTAATCCACATATTTCTTTCCACCTAGATGGAATGGACTTAATTAATTTTGTAGATCAGATAGAACAACTGAGTTACATAAGGGGAGAAGCCTGTGCAACATCAGTCTCAATAAAAGAAACAAACATGAATGAGAAACATCTCATCACTTTGCTGATAAATCCTCCTCTCTGCTTGTAATCTTCGGTAAAAACCTGAACAACATAAAAACTGCTTCAGGGTTTCACAAGGCTCATGGCAGAGCATCACATGGCACTGTAGTAAGACTGATTCATCCTGAGCTCTCCTTTCACAGCCACACATGAAAATACATTCTAACAAACCTCCAGTACACACCCATATTTATTCTGCATGCTTTCAGAAGTAAGTGGCAGAGATGCTAAAACTAGATTAAAACTACATTTCAATTACATTTCAAGATTATATGTGATCACATTCTTGAATATTTCAGCTTTTACCTTTCATTAACAGATTTATAGCACTGACAAATTATTCTTTCAAACAAATACCATTTTGTGTACATTCAATCTGAAACATGATCACTGCACCTTTCGTATAGCCTTGTAAGAGAAGAGCAAGTTGTACAGTGTCAGTGTGAGTGCAAAGTAACTAACAAACAAGTTTATCTCTATCTTTCACATGCAACTAGATCTATATGTCTCCTGATAATAGAAACTGTATTTGGTTCTCCTTTTGGGTTCATTCTCAAGGTGAAATGGCTGGCATCAATTCTGTTTCCTGGGATATCTCTGGTGCTTGTCCTCAGGGGTCCATATCCCCCATACAAAATGCCCTGCACCTCTGCTCCAGTTAAAAACAAAGACCAGAAATAGAAAATCATTCAAACAGAACTAAATAAACTGTGAGTGCAGACATTTACCACCACTCTCAGCAAAAGCACAAAATGTTCATTATAACCCTATGCTTCTTCCTCACCCTTTTGGGCTTCCTGTGGCCTTTGGTTGCCACATACACTGCCTGCAGGCATTGAGCAAACAGACTTTCAGCAGACACAGAGGCTTCATCTCTCCTCCTGCAACAGTCCTAGAGGAATATTTTGGGCTCTCCCTTGCTCAAGAAAGAGTGACATGAAAAGCATCCATAGGGAAGTGGGGGCAGGAGGGGCTACAAGCATCGAATTGCTCACCCCACAGAATAGAAAGTACATGAAGAGCAGGGAAACAAAAGTGGAATACAATAACCCACTGTCAAAATGTCAGAGGAGTAAGTGGGGCTCAGATGATTTTACATCAGTTTGTGTAGGCAACTTGGCAACCTAGAAATACCCAGGAAGCACAAAGGGAATGGGAGTGCTATAAATGCTACAAATTGGCACATAGTCTCAAGATATACTCACAGCAACTTTTACAGAGGTGCTCTCTCAGATAATTGCAGGCACCACAATGCCTGCTTGCTTCTTGCTCTGTGTTAGAGATAAAAGAGAATTTCAGAGCAGTGTAAGTGCTCATATGAACTATCGCAAATAACTTCTTCAAAGTCCTACTCCTTAGCACTTAGAGCCAAAGAAAACTGAGCTTTTATCCACTTGAATCCTGTTTTCCACTGTGATTGACTCAGGGTTACTCCATCTTTTCAAAATATATCTGCATACCTTAGGAAAAATAGCACATACACTCATTCCCTATCATCAGGGCCATAGCTAGGCTGCTATCATCCAATGATCTCCATTTACAGGCTTTTTACGGATTCAGGAAGCATGTAAATGAAATATTTTAAGCATACAACAGGCTTGGTTTTAGTTTTGCCTATGCATCTCTAGGCTGCAGTCACACCAGTGACCTAGGAAAGACCAAATGACAAAATCACAGAAGAAACAAAAAGCAGCTGTATTGGAGAAAAATAAAAGAGTTTGCAGTCTTTAGTAAAAGGAAGCTCTTGAAAGCACATGTGACCTCTTTTCTTTGGAAGTTCAAGGTAGAAGCCCTACCTGAAAAAAAAATCCCTAAACAAATCTGTTAAACAATAGGAAAAAGAGACAATCTAGATGTTTTCAGGTCAGATTTAAATTCTACTTTTTCCTCAGTGTTTTTCTCCTTGTAGCATATATGCATGCATTTAAGCTTGCTCAGAAAATACTGATTTTGAAAGTATTTGTAGAACCAGTTTATTACCATGTCCATTTTTAAATCACTTCCAAGCACTTTCTGGCATGTAACATGCAATTATTACAACCCAGAATTGCTCTAGTTTGAAAAAAATACAAGATGAAGCCCACAAAATTTATAATTATTTTGTGCAATACCATGCATGCTTTTCCACCACCACTCCAAATGTTCTACTATGAAAACAGAGCAAAGGAAACACACATCAATCCTTGTGCAAAAGTCGTGCCTAACAGAGAGGGCTGCCTTGAAAAGGGAACCATAACAGATTTTCACCATGTTTCACAAAGCAGATGATGCAAACATTCCAGGAGATGCTTCCTGAAGACTTTATTAAAAGGAAAGAAGGAATACAGCTACTTTCCAGTTCCTTAAACCCAAAGTCACTGGTCCTCCGCAGCGTTACTTTAACATCGCTCACCATGGCTGACTGGTCTCACGTGAAGTCAGCCCTGTGAGATCTGTTTAATTTTTTATCCATCTCAGCAGCAGAACATTAATGGGTGGCAGGTTTTGGGGAGCAGAATCCTGTTTGCACACATTAAGGGTGACATGGGGTGGGATGCTGTAAGTCTCCCAGCACAGTGCATCTCATAAATTCCACCGGCTAAGCGTTGCATCACGGAGTGGCTCCATGAGAGACACAGCCCGTTCGTTATGGAGTCAGGCTTTGCAAGCTCATAGGCCTATAAAGATATATATAAATTTTATTAGAAAAATAGATTATATGTGGGACCATGACACCACTTTATAAGCTATGCTATTTAGAAATGAAGCGATAAAATACATCAATGTCATGTATTGCATTTCCATTGTGTAGCAATGTTTTTGTCTCTCTCCCCCTTACATCCTTACCCTCGAATCTGTACAAATCCTACTGAATTCTACCAATGTCATTTGGATGGCTTGATCTTAAATTCATTTTATGACATAAGCAAACTTATGTTCTGCTCTTCGCCCCTTGTAAGAAATGATTGTGGCCCTAAAACTAAGCCTGTCAGTTCAGCCATTAGTGTCTTCTCTTATTTAAGATGGTTTAATTAATTTTTGCCAAGGACCATTTTGGTTTCCTTTTTTTCATTTTTATCACAAAATGGTTTCCCTGAATCTTCCTTTTAAGTATCACTGAGGATTCATTGGGAAAACACAAATATTTTCACCTGCAAACTCTGAAATACAACAGCAATTAAAAATAGCTCCTTTGTGGGGGAATATTGACAGTCTCACCTTTGACAGCTTTTCCATTACAGATAATTTTAAATGTGTCAAAAATATTGCAGCCAATTGTTGCAAAGCTAAAGGATAGTGCAAAATTACTTATAAAGGTAAAAAAAAAAAATAAAAATCAGCCATCTTTAAAAGAATCTTAATTTTGGAAGAATTTATTTGGAAGAGCAGGGATTTCAGAGAGTTTTATCATTGCACCTCCCTTAAGAAGTCTTGAAGCTTTATAATCAGCTCCCTCTTTCTGCACTTAACAGCAAATGAACTCAATTTTAGTATTTTAGAAGATGACAATGAGCTCTCACTTAAATTTTATACTGACACTTGGTGAACCTTTCTTTGCTGGCCACAAATATTCCTCAAATTTGGGAATTTTCATGTGTTGGACTGATGGGAATTGAAGCAGTATTTGAACCCTCACGGAGAGGAAAACTGGACCAGTTCCCCTTCTGGGTTCTAGGACAGAGGGAAAGTTATCAGAGATGGAAAGAGTATGCATTGACAGGACAAAGAGGAATGGATTCAAACTGAGAGTAGGTTTAGTCCAGATATTAGAAAGAACTTCTTCACTTTAAGGAGGGTGAGGCACTGGTACAGGTTTCCCAGAGAGGCTGGGGGTGCTGCATCCCTGAAAGTGTTCAGGACCAGGTTGGATGGGGCTCTGAGCAACCTGGCCTCCATAGTGGAAGATGTCCCTGCCCGTGGTAGGAGATTGGAACAAGAGGATCTTCAAGGTGCCTGCTAACCTAGTCCATTCTATGATTCTGTGAAAAGTTAGAGTATTTGTAGCTACACACAGGTTTTGGATGTCATGGAACTGATTGGTTATTCCACAGTTTTAAGTACCACAACAAGAAAACACCCAGACTCTCTTCCCTGGGCATTGAGGAATGCTTACCAAAGCATATTTTGCTTTTGTGGCTGTCCCATTGTTTCATCTGACATGGCCAAAATAACGAAAAAAAGTCATTCTCAGTGAAGCTTCCATCCAGGCTTGTTCCTCTCAATTCCCCAGGATTTTCATGTTAGTTTTCTTCTTCCCCAAACAAGGCTAACCAGTGGTCTACATCAATGCCTCCACTCCTGTGCAGATGCTCTCTCTTCAGAGTCAGTACCACGATATTGGTAGGATCCTTTGCCAGCTGTGTCCCCATGGAACAGGAATATGTGCCTCTGTGGCTGCCTGGTACGTGTGCACGCATATTGTTCATGCTACACCTTTACTGTTACATTAAACTGAGACAGCTGATGACAATTTAGTGAGAATTGCTTTAATGAAGTTAGTACAGCAGTAAACACATGCTTCTAGGCACAACAGAGACACCTGAATTAAATGGAAATGGATGAAATTAGTATGTTTACAGAAAAAAAAAAGGTGAAATAGGCATTTTACGTTTTTATATCATATTTAGTGCAGTTAAAGAATATCTCAGCCCCCCCCCCCACATCACACAACATTTTAAAGACCATTCTGTTAATAGTTGTGCCTGTCAGACATTCCTTTTCTTTCTTATCTCTCAAAGAGAAAGATTTTCCAGAAACAAGAAGCTGAAGGGTTGCTGTTTGTATAGAGCACTATTCTGTGCTGAATGGACACTGACCTGCCAGACCCTTTGGGAATGCTCTGATACTGAGAGGCTCAAACTGGCAGCACAGCAAGGCAAATCCCTTTCTGCAAAGAGCTGGGATATTTCCCAAAGAGAGCCAGTAACACCCTCAGAGCCCTGAAGGACAGTGTTTCCAATACAGGTGTATCTTCCCACTCTTACAGCTCCATGGAAATCAACAGTGTTACACTGAACATGACTAAGCTATCTTAGTGGGATGCCTATTCAGGTTCTTTTAATGCACACAGAAAGGCATTTTACAAGACAATGCTAATAATAAGATGAAATTGTCGTGTCTGAATGAACATCAGCATGCAGTTACAAAGGTGCACCTATTTTGACCTCAGCTGTCATGTTGCACATGGTACTCTTTATGACAAATTGCCTTCAATCTTATGGGTTTTTTTCTCCTCCTGTTTCTTTTCCTTCCTGCTGTGGAGTGTTTTTTATTCATTACTGGTGGCAGGCTTTTCTTCATTTTATTTTTTTCCTCCTGCTGAGGTGCAGTAAAATAAATTAGTTTAATACATTTTATAAAGGTAGTTGGCTTAATTTTCCCTTTGGTACATTTGATGATACTTTAATAAATTGGTATTAAGATAGTTTGGTTTAAATGTTTTGTGATTTTGTACCTGCTGTGGAAGATGCCAAGTACTTTAGTCAAACATTTTTAGAAGTGCTGGAATCAATTTCTTTCCCCCTCATATTGCTGCCCTGAAGATACACATTTGGCACACTAAGGATTTATTTCTTGAAAATATGAAGCAGCAGTGTAGCCTGGTTGATTTGATTGCTTTGATTCTAAGCTGTTCAGAGCTTAGAAATAAATTTCAACTGGGAAATACAGTCATTCTCTCAGAAACACAGCTTTTCATATCAGAATAGCTATATCTAGGTCTAGTTATGATTTTTGTAAGGGTTTTGCTGTTTTTACCTGTTGGAGTGTTATGTACACCGAGAAGAGTAAAAGCCTGACACAAAGTGCAGAGAAATCCAAGTCCTGTTTCAAGGGGGATTTACATGTTTAGAGTAGAAAAGCAAGGGATTCAGGTCTGAAAGCTTTCCAGTTGTTCAGGCAAAATCTCTTAGTCAAGCAGCTCCATGTGGCACATGGTGCTCAGTCACCACTCAGAAATACCCAGAGCAAGCAGTGCTTTCAATAGCAGGGCAATAAATGAAACAGAAGTCAGATATCAATCTGAGATGAATGGTGGTGGCTTCTTGACTCTAATGTGACTATGAGCAATTAGCTTCCATGAGTATTTGTCCTGCAGAGAGACTCAAGGGTACCACAAGTATCCCACACTGAAATCAATGACCTTTGTAAGGTAGCATGGGAGAAATCTTTTTAAAATACTGTAAGAAGAAAAAGACAAAATCTATGGTCTTCTTGAATATTTTCACCTTGAGCCTTTAGATTTGTGTACATTGAGAATAAAATGCACGAAGGCAGCACAGAGCTGTGTGCTTCCTTTTGACTAAACAGGAGCATGCTCTGTGTCGCTTCATGGCCTCATTCCAGTTCTTTCCATGGTGGAAATAAAGCCATTCATGTGGAAACACAGGAAGGGTGGGAGATGAGCTGTATAATACTTAGGCTCAGGCCAATCTACAGACAAGATACCCTAGTGATAACCAAACGGATGTTGGCAGTCCCCATCCATGCTCCACCAGCATTTAAAAGTTAAAATCTGTGACAAAAGAATCCATGAAGAACTGTACCCAAGCAGAGAAAAAGGAGATAGAAAAGAAAAAAAAAACCAAAAAACAAAAAAGAAAAGGGAAAATATCAATTTCAGTTCTGTCACTTTTTTCCCATATTGTAGGATAATGTAAACTATCAGAGGAGACTATGAAACAAAAGTCTAATAGACAAACTCTACAATGAAAACTTTCCTGAGGAAAAAAAAAGAAAAAGTTGAATCATGTCTTAGCATACAAAATCAACAAGCTATTCTTTATTTGGATCCTATTCCAACAATCAAACCTAAGACACTTTCTTGGTCTGATGGAACAGCCCTGCTTCTCAGGGGCTGCTCCAAGAACAGACAAAGTCCATAGATTGAGTGATCAGAAATCAGAAGACTTTTAATAAGAATATTTAGATGAAACAGAGAGATGAAAAAGNAAGAACCAGTGAGGCACAAAAGTGCCTAAAGAAATCTTCTCAGGGTTAACAACACTTGAGTATATTTACAGCTGGATGATAGCTACCTAGAGATCCAAACCATAAATTAATTGGGATGCTGTCTGAGGTACAAGGTCTAGCAGCAATTAACTGCATCACCAGAGTTCAGTTGTCCTGCTACTGTCAACACCACATTTTTTGGTAAATAATGATGCAATTATACAAAACATGCAAAACCATGATGAAATATTCAAGACCAGATAGTGATAAATATCATTCACATACAGGCATGCAAACATTATGGGATGATTCCAAGTGTAGCCTAAACTCTCTTTATTTAATGATTTTATGACAGCCATGTTTATTTATAAGAAATAAATAATGCCAGACGTGTGTGTGCAAACATACAAATGTCATATTCTTAAGCACTTGTTTTAAATTCTGTAGGAAAAAGATATCCCTTCCCAAATGATTTAGCAGAGCATAATGACTTAGCAGTTATTTTAGTTCCTTCCAGAGAAGTAGAAGGTATTTCTTTCCTGAACATTATTTCTCTTCCCTGCTAACAATCTCCTGAGACATTTTTCTGCTGCCAGTACCAAAAAGGCATAAAGTTGAAGAGCACATTCCAGATTCTTCTATGCCATCTGTCTCACAGCCCCTGTTCTTGGCCTTCCCTCAGTGTCATGACAAATGTACAGCACCGATATTTTATAAGAAACTGAACACCCACACTGTGCTGTCAATATTTTTAGTCTCTTTGGCTTTCCAAAGGCGAGTATTTGGCCCATCACTGCTGTCATGTTCTCCAGAGACAGCCCTGAACAGTCTCCCAGTGGGATCCTCCTGGGATGGGCAGGCCCTGTCTCCCAGCAGGAGCTGGTTCAGTCTCTTGTAAGATGGTCTGGCATGGACTGCTGTGGCTTTAAAACTCTATGGCATTTGTGTCAGGGAAGAGCTTTGAAAACTGTTAGTATAAGCAGGGGAGGATAAATGCCATTATACTCAATTAATAGCAGATAAATATCATTTGCTATCATTAAGTTTGACTCTGTCTAACAAAAACATGTCAACAAAGCAGATGAGAATTTTTAGCAGTGACACATGCTGTCTCCAGCTCCAAGTGCATCTCTGATGCTTCAACTTTTCACCTCCTTTCCATTTCATTCTCCCCTGTACCACTGTTGTGCAGTAAGGAAAAAGAAATTGCTTTCTGGCTTCTTGAGGTGACCAAAAGAAGCCTCTGAGGCATGTAATTAATGTAATCTATTAATAGCACAAAAAGCACACTGCAGATGAGGTCTGGGTTCCCCCAAAGCAGTCAGATTGCCAGTAGTTCCCAGGAGCAATGGAAAGGTAAAAATCCCAATGGGGGTAGCTGAAGTACAGCTTCACCAGGTACTCACCACTTCCACAGGTGAAACAAACAGACCTTAGTCAGAAATGTAGCATTTGTGATAATACTTGCATTGGAAGAATAGCTATGATAATGTCCAGATGGTAAGGGAAAGAATACATAAAAATCTCAGTGTGTAATATCAATTACTTTCTAGTAACATTACTTTTCAATGTATTTTTCAGCTGTTTTTTCTGTAAATTATCCTGTTTTTCTGAATGGCTTGATGGCTGGACTGAAGTGTAGTTTTAAAATATAAAAGCAGCATAAATAATTTTAAAAGAGAGGTCATCTGGGAAACTGACGTCTAGGGAACACTCTGATGAAGATCAGATAGCTCAGTTCTCCTTTTGTGAATCCAGGAAAAAGGGTTGATTATGTTTTTCTATTCTGTTCTTTTCTCTAAAGACAGACAGGGTTTTTTTAGATTAGTGTTTCAACACAGAACAAAATTACCTTAGTGAACAACAGAAAATATGCAAATTAGTTTTTATTAGGAAAGCTTTTGACACCAAAGTAATTAATTTCTTTTTTTTTTAATGTGCAAGTGCAAAGCCAAATCTGAAGTGGTCTTATTTACCCCAGATTTTAAAAATAAGGTGCTTTAAGTTGCATGTATGACAGTTTGCTCAGTAATTCACTGGTCACTCTTCATTCCCTATTCTGTCATTCCAGCTAGCATCACAGAGGAAAGAAAATAATTTGAAATTAAGAATATTTTTAGATATTTCAAAACACAACTTAGCTCAGTTTTTATCTTTAATAGTGGTTGAACCAGAAAAATAAAAAGGAATCTAAACCACAACATTTATCACTCATTATTTTTGCTCAAAATTCAAAGCTCACAATTAGTTTGTGACAACCAGGGAGACTAATATAAACATAGTTATAAATTCAGGTCCAGTTTCAAGTATGGGTCATACCGTGGCATCAGTTTGTGCAAATATTTATAATAAAACATTTTTTTAATGCAAGAAAACAACTAACTTTATCATCTGTCTTCTCAATGCACTGGAAATAATTACATAAAATACATTCATGTCCCTAGGAGAACATTAGAAATACTTTCTAGTGGCTTTTGTGCACACTTTATTATGAGCACAGATTAGTGACCATTTACTTAAGTACCATTTGTGGGCAATGCACAAAGTTAGCATCTAAACCAGCAATTGTACAATCGCTCATAAAGTGGATAGATAAACAAATAATGGAACATAATGCATAAGGCAAGGCAATTTGTTGGGTTTTATTGCATCTAGTTTTGTTATTCATTATACCAATGAATATGTCTTTTATTTTTTCAGCCTCTTTTCCTGGCAGGATTACTGTTCAGCGAGAAGAAGCTCATCATGAGTCTCAGAGGCTGGCTGGCTGACAATATAAAGCATTTTCAGTCTTCTTATGTAGTAATCACCTTCCCAATTCCTCACCGTTTCTGACACAGAAAATATTTACACACATGAGGTTTGCTACTGCAGAGGCAGCAAAAGAGCTCACAAAAAGCTACTGGGTTTCTCAGCACAGTAACTCTGCAATGCAAATGTTCATCTTTTATTCATTCGTTTTTAAACAACCTCATCCATAACCTCATAATTTCTCTACCTGGGTGTTTCCCATCTACCTGTGCACTTGCATTTTCCCATGGATTATAACTGAAGTCAGGCCCTTGGCTGTGACAGGGTTGCACAGGTTATAAATCAGAGGCTGGTGTAATTTGTGGATTTGCTTCCTTCCAGTGCAGCTAAGGCTGTTTAACCCAGGCAGGCACATCCCCACATTTCCCTTCCTTCGGTCTCTCTCTGCCGCAGGCAGAAACAAACTGAAGATGAATTCCCTGTTTAACATACAGAGATAGGGAAATTTGCTGCTAATTACAGTGGTTAGAATTCCTAATGGGTAGGAGAGGGGTCTCCTGAGGCCACCCCATTCCACAGGCAATTCCCTTAGGTTGTTAAATTTTCCTGCTCTTTTTCAGAAAATTTCTTAACAAAATTACTAGCAGCCTTTATCAAGCTGATATTGTAATTACTTTTGGGAAACAAATGGTATCTGAGGAAAAAGAAAACCACACTTCCATGCTTAATTTAGTAATGGGAAATTTAGAGAGAGAGAGAGAGAGAGCTCTTAATAAATTCTCATCTCTTTCACAAATGGGATGAAATAGGCCACTAAAAGCTTCATTTGGGAGGTTAATATTAACAAGCAGAACTGTGACCTTAAAAAAGTAAAAAAAAAAGCCTTTAGCCTTACAGGTCCTGAAAAAGTTTGACCATTCACAGGAATCTGAGGAAGAGGAGTGTATATGCTCAACTGTCCACTTCCGACATTTCACTGCATCACCATCCTTTCCTTCTCTTTGTAGAAGCAAAAGACTTCTCCTCTTTTCTTATAGATGCTCCCATTCTGTCTGAAAAGCTCCTACAGATGATGAATAAAAAACCCCAGTCTGAACTCCTGCCCTGACCTTGCCCTCTCTTCTCATGTTAACAGTATTGAGTGTGAGGAATTAATTCTTTGTTTTCTTACAAGCTTGGACAACACTTAATGAGGAAAACTGTATAGTTAGTCTGTGAGAAGCCTATGAGCAAGAAAGGCAGGATGCCACCACAAAGCATAACAGAAGATTTCTGTCTGTCCATACATCCTTGGAGTAGAAAACCTACAGATCTTCCCTTTCCTTCCTTCAGCTTTGAAAAACTACATATCCTTTGATTGACAAAATGTGTAATCATTTCCATAACCTCCACCCCTCAACACTTGATGTAGAAGCTATCAGAGTTTTGTATCCTGAGAATCTTGTCATTATTTCAGTTTGAACTTCAAAATCCTGAGTAGCTGATCCACATTGTGGTCAAAGATCAAGTACATGAAAATGCAGACTTCTTACAAGGAGATGTTGCACTTTGCAAGATTATGGACTGACAATTTTGTGTTGAGAGTGGGTCTGAGCAGAGCACCAAGTCTCCTCCCACTGACATTAATACTGTGGTTCCCAGCTCTCTAACATGGACACAATCCAGCACCGAGGATCTTTACAAAACCCATTCACAAGTTAATTCTGGGTGCTCAGACACAATAATTTTGTGAAGCTGTGTTCTGTGAGGCTACAGTCACATCACCTATGCTAACTCAACCACCCAAAAATCAGATGAAGCTGTAAGTCCTCCTTCAAGAAGATGGTGCTGAGGAAGTGCCAAATGCCAGTTCCTGGCACAGAGTTAAAATTCTGATCTCATCAGAGCTATGCTGATTCACAACAGCTGGGGGACTGGCACTTGCTGGTTTTAAGAGATACACAGGGATGTCTCTGGTAACGACAACTGCATCTCACTGATCGTGCTAAAATTAAAGGGGGACCACATATGAGCTCTGGGAAAGTATTGACCTTACAATTGCAAGCTCACAGTGCTATAAAAATGCTTTAAAATGTGCCAGAATGACACTTAATGTGCCAGTAGAACAAAATTTTCCAAAGATCCTTAATGGAACTAAGGTAAATTAAAGGATTAAAAAGAACTTTTAACAACAGAAATTATGAGCAATAAATTGTCCCATTTTAGGCATTTGTCGTATTCAGAGCAAAATGTTCCTTTTTGTTATAAACCAACTGTTAACCTTTAAAAATGATGCTTTTGTTAACATAGGAGGATAACGAGTCTTAATTTAGTAGGTTGTTACATAAGTATAACCAAAAAATAGTCAAGGCATTTGCATAGAAAGTCTGGTGGAAAAATCCTGCACTTGGATATCTATACTGAAAAAAAAAAAAAAAATCACTTGTTCTTAGACACAGAACGTATGTAGGGCAGCAAAGTGGAACATAGCAAATTGAACTGCAGGAGAGAGAGTGATTTTAAGATCTATTGTCAACATATACTGCAGCTCTAAATAGTGACAGGTGAGTTGGAGTATGCAGTAAATCTAAAAGTCTGAGATTATAACACATTTCCCAAAGTCTTTTGTCTGCACAAGGGTTTGAAATTCTTATACAATTTCATCTTCTGCTTAATGTGGAGACTGTGTGATGATTCATCAACAGTCTTCTAAGCACTAACTTTTTATAAAATACATATTCTCTGTATGCAGCTGGAAGTATAGAAACATTCAAAATAGGGAAAATTGATATTTTTTTGAATTAAAAAAGTTGGGCTCGTATTTTTATTCACAAAACATTTCAGTGATAAAACTCTTAATGCCTTTGACTACTGGATAATATACTTGAATCTCTTCAAATTTGCCTTTAGAAATTTTCTGAAATGCCTTTGATATAAATGAATTTAGCATCCTAAGTGTCTATCCTTGCTTCAGTAACCCTTTTAGTAATCAGGATTTTACACCACTATGTCATCATTGCTATTGAAAATTATTAGAGTAACATCATCATGGCAAACAATTCTGAGAGTATTTTCCATTATAAAAAAATCATGATTATCATTAAAAGTGTTTAAAAATCCTGCCTTATTTTCCATGTTATTATATTATTGTCAGAATGAGCAACTCAGAAATGAAGGAGCTGAACAGAAGCCTTTGTACATTGTTTAGTTCTAGTGTAGAGGTACTAATACAGTAATACTTATCACCACACAAGGAATCAAATGTTTAGGAGTCCTGTCATCAAGGATTTATTAAGCTTGTGAGGAGAAATAAGGATGGGGGGCTGATTTATGTGTCTGGAATGCTGTAGTATTCAGGTAGCATCCAAGTTGGCCTGAAACTGATTTTTTGGTTGTTTCCAGCTACTTCAGATACTACACCATTGTTTACCAATGGAGAAAAGCTTGGATCCAGGTCCTCACCACTTTCCTGTAGAGGAATGGGATTGTAAGAGGCCCAAAGTCATTCCTCTGTTTCACAGGCAGAGTAGAAGTTGTTTCCAATTCCAGTTAGGAACAACAGTTTTGCTTTGAGGAAGCCACAACTTCCTCATCTCTGAAGAAAGACATGGTATAGTTTATTTATTTATACTTCAACCCTAATAGTAATATAAATCTTAGTGAAGAACCAAGTATTATGTCTCCTGGCACAGGAGTGAATAGAAAGGTCCAGAAGCATGAAGAAATCCCTCAATTGGTCTATCTTTCTTTTTACAGTCTACTTACCTCCTGTATAGCTAAATACTGTATGGTTTACTAAGAAGGGAGCAGAACTGCTCAGCTGACACAAAGCTTTCACAGTGATATGAGTTTATAATCTACTATTTCCAACTGAAATTCTATTCTATTCTATTCTATTCTATTCTATTCTATTCTATTCTATTCTATTCTATTCCATTCCATTCCATTCCATTCCCTGAGCATGGGTGCTGAGCTGCTGAAGTTTCTTCACTTCCAATGATAACAACACCACCACATCCTTGTCCCTCCCAGGTGACTATTCTTTAAAAATTAAAGATCAGAATATCTCCTGTGAACAGAAGGCAGTAATACCACAATTGCAGCTACCATGACAAACAAATCCATTTTCATGAACCAGTGTTATTGTTAGCTTGGGCTTGAAGAACTGCTAATGTCATGATTACCTATCACCAATCATGGGAGGATAATATCAATCTCTAATTAGTTTTTGACACTCTCTAAGGGATGAAAGGTGCTATCTAAACCACAGATTTATTCCACCTTAAAAGTAGAAGTGAGAGTTCTGTAAGTCAGTGTTCAAGCAAATGAAGCGTGAGTTTGAGATATTCTTTGTTATCCTCCGCATGTTCAAAAATCCTCTTCTTCCTTTTTCTTATTAATTTTCTGTATAATATCACCCTGTATAGAACACCATTAGCATGTTTGAAACCACATCACATAACAAAGACATAAAATTATCTGGAGAGTAAAGCCAGCATTCAGAGTAGTTTCCCAATTAACTGCTTCTATTTTGTTGGAAATAAGAAAATTGCACATAAAAAATCCAAACATTACTCATAGCAATAATCACAAGAGAGGAGTGTGAATGAAAGGTTAATAAGCTGTACTTGAAGTTGCTTTAGAGTGTGTTCTAGATATAATTTAGGAGACCAAATTTAGGAGCTTTCATTGTCTATGCAGTCACCAGTGAGAGAAAAGTGTCTCCAAGTGGCATCACACAGCACCCTGTAGGCTATAAAGCATCCCCCTGTAGATGACAAAGCTATCCCATTTCATCAGTGATAGTGCTAAAGACTCTATTAATCATAGTCTTTTGTCCACACTTGTGAGAGTAACGTGTTATTAAGTAATACATTAAAATTAATGTTTTGCATATGCCACATTTCTATGTGTTAATTATTGTCCTTATTGAGTCCCTAGAAAACATTTTTATCCTTCTCCTTACTGTAATAATATATACTATAAAATACTCCCGTGGCTGAATTGAGAGAAGAGAATTTAGGTGCACCTACTGAGGCAAATAAGGTGCTTCTCATTGACCTTGATGGCATAGGGACCATCCATCCCTACATGGCTTTGCACACATTCAGCATAAGGATTTATTACAAAATGTGGTCTAATTATGTTCATGTTAAATCATATTCCAGCTTATTAGAAAAATACTTCTTATTATGGTAAATACAATGAATTGTGGCTTTTTTTCATTTTTTAAATAGGGGAATATTTTAGCCACCAGTGGTAGGTTTTACCAGACTAACAGTCAGATACAAGTAGCAGTAAGTGCAAGACATCTCTTTTATATGCTCTTTAGGCACTTTATACACTGAGAAATAGAGAAAAGGTGATTGATTTCCAGAATATGAAATGCTATTAAGGAGATTCTGATCTTCATCATGTGACTTATTTTGCATGACATTAAAACAAATAATCCAATCACACTGGAGCTGTAACAGCAATCGTGTGATGTCCACCATAGTAGATGTGAGGTTCCTATTCCCATAGCAACATCTGTAGCACTCATGCTAATCACTTTAAATTAACCTTGATATGAAAAAACGCCCTAGGGATAATGCTGTTGTTGTGGTAGTTCACATGAGTAGCACGATTTTCTAATAAAACTTCAGAGCAAGAAGGGTGATAATGAGATGTCCTGTTAGGGCATTTTTTTTAATATGCTTTAGTTAAACCAATACATTATTAGCACCAGCATCAGGATAATTATGAGTATCATAGATAATGAGCTGTCTTATTGATTACTGGCCTTCCATAACCCACTGTGGTTAATTTATAGTGTGCACACAAATTACACAACTTAAAAGGTACAAACCTGACGTGGTATCTGAAAACATACCTTATATTTTAGTAGTTCACCCCTTCTTAAATGAGAGTAAAATAAGAGCAAGTGTGTATACTAGAGTCTTTTGGTAAGATCCAGACATTGCATGTACACTGTGGGACTTCAGTACAACACAAGGAGTCTTCAGGTTTTGAGCTGAGCTTCTCTGGTGGGAAGTTGTCAGCTTAGATAAGCAGAGTATGAACAGACAGTTGCACACACAGCTTGTTACTCCTTGAATTGAAAGCTTTTGTACTCTACAGAAAAATTTATACTGAGAAGTCTTTGCACACATGAATATATCGTTACCTAAGAAGTATCTGAAGAGTCTCCTGGAAGGTGCAGACTTGCACATATGGCAATGGTACCCATAGCAGAAATACATTTGGGCTCCTGGGGACAACTGACATCTGAACTGAACTGTGCAAAATGCTCAAACCAGAACGGTTTGGAATGCTAAAATCCACGCAGGCAGGCTGAAGGCAATAAGATCCCTCAGCATGCTGGCCCACCCTCTGCTAGGGCTGCTGGTGTAGGGAGAATCCTGTAAGGCACTTCAGCCAGCCCTAGAGATCCTGAGAATCCTGTAAGGCACTTCAGCCAGCCCTAGAGATCCTGCAGGAAGAGCTGGAAGGAGCCTACAAGCACACTGAGGAGCCCCTGGGCAGCCCTGCTACAAACCAAGGCTGCTGGAACCCCAGGCTGGGGAGGTTGTTGTGGTCCAGCCAGCTCCCTGCCCACAGCTGAGTGAGGCCCCCTCCCCAGCCCCAGCCCAGCTTCTGGGCTGCTGCTTTCAGTTTTCTTTCCTGCCTTACAGTTAAATGTTAGTCTTTATTTTACATGCATTTATTGTTACTACATCAAGTTTACAGGCCTGTATTTCACAGCAGCTTTAAAATATGATGCTGTGGTATTCTACTGCCTTCTTTTATGGTGAATAGTTTTAATTAGAGAAGGAAAGCAGCAGCATTATTAGTCTACCAGAATAGTGGTATCACTACTTTCCATGAGAAAATATAGATACTTACCAACACCAGCTAGCTGTTAGGTTAACAAGGGAATGCAATACATGGTGGATGCCTATAACAATTACAGCAACCCAGTGCTAAAATTTTTCTTTCCGGCTCTTCTTCCATTTCACTAGCCTTGGAGCAAGCAAGGCTATTTAATGACTTCTCTTTTCTACCCCAATAATTCCATCCTGTGGAATTAAAATTGATTTTCTTTTAGCTCATGAAGATCCAGTGTTGGCTGTCTTTTCCTCGATGCAAAGCCAAGGGAATGCTGTGGAGCCTGCTCATAAACTTTAGTGGACACGGAGTCAACACGTAAATATGCACCAGTTACAATGACAGAAAATGGGGACAGCATTTTGACTCTCAGCAGGAAATCTCAAGCTAAGAAAGCAGTGCCAAAGGCTTTTCATAGTCAAGCTATTGAGAAAGCAAGAGACACAGTGGGAGCTGGAGTTTCTTCTTGTTAATGAACCATCCCTATAGCTTAAAACACAAACTTCAGCGATGAATTACACCATCAGCAGTAATGGTGTAATTCCAGTGCCCTGGAGCTGCTGCCTGAGTAAACCTGAACTGCCAGCCAAAGCTCCCAATGTGCTTTCCTCCTGTTGTGCCAAATAGCTGCTGATACAGCTGAAGCCCTCACTGCCCAGCTGCAGTGACACACTTGAAATCAACATTATCTCTGCTCCCAGTCTTCCTGGGTCTTACAGGGAGTCTCAAGAAACCAAGTTCTCCACCTTCAGACCGTTAGGTGGTTTTCATTCAGACATATCTCAAGTAGGAATCTTTTGTGTGTCAAAGTGGATGTGTGTAGAAAGGAGCCAGCCCTGGTGTCCCAGGGCCTTCCCACAAATCACACATGTCCATGTTTTTCTCAGAAGGCTTATTTATTAATATCAAGAAAACAGGACAAATCTTTCTCCCTCCAGCAGGTTCAGCTGCAGGGAATGTCTATGTGTCTGTGTGTCTGTGTGTCTGTCTGTGTCTCCCTGACTCTGTCCGTGAGGAATTCACAACAAGACAGAAGAAGACATTTCATTGGTCAAGGCAACCACCTTACCATAAACAATATCTTATTTTCATTCTTCATCAAAGCTCACTTCTGGGAAACTACAAAATATTCCCTTAGAAAATGGTTTTCAGGACAGCTTAACAAAAGCTTGCCTTTGTCCAGCCTTTCTCTGAGATCTCTCAAAAACCCACTACGAACCATCACCACAGATGTGTGGTGAGATTTTGAACCACCATAAAGAAATTAGCAAGTCTCACATTTTATTCACTACTTTGAACACCTTGACAGCATTGACATGCTGTGCTGATAACTGATGATAACAGATCTGATAACATCAGATGTGGACTTTTCAATCAAAAAGACAAGACCCCTTTTATTTCCTAAAAAGCTCCAAAATTTCTGGGCTGAAATTTTGATAAAGTTTTGCTGTTTTCATGTACACAAAGAAAATCACAAGTTTTAACTTAGATTCTATATCCTGGACATGAAATTTAAAAAAAACAAACCAACTTTGCCTTCATCTGGCTTAGCTTCCATTTTCTAGGAAAAAAAGTCCATAGAGTTTTTATATCTACTAGAATAATTACTAATCTTAAAAGAAAGTTGTCCAAAGTTTAATTTTTGAGCCTTAATACATAGAAATAAAAGATTGTGTAGTTTATATATAAAATCAAGCTCTGAGGTTTAAACTGTAAGCTCCTTGGAGCCAAGAACTGATCACATTTATCTGTAAAGCACCAGATACACTTCCCAGTTTTCTACAGACAGCAAAGTAGCAGTGGGATCTTTTGGAGGACTTAACGAGGATGGTTTTGTTTTCTTAGATTTCTTCTCTATCAGCTAAAGACAAATGAAAGTTAGAAAAACTGAGTTGCTTCCAGATAAAAAAGTGCAAGTTCTCACAACAACACACACCCATTTAAATAAAACCTGTTTTGAAAATCCAACCAGTTTTCCGTTTGTTTATTCATTTTAATGAAATGGTTCCTGTGATTTTAACTCCTTCTTCCTGCATGTGGAGACCAATACCAATCACACAGAAAAATGTGGGAAAAAGATAACAGTCTTATTTGGCAAAATTAGAATTATGTGGATGTTGACATAGCTTGCAAAATGCAAAACACACCAAATTCTCATTGCTAAGGTATGTAAGCTTTTTGTAACATTTTCAATTCTCTGAGCATACAAAGCAGTTTTCTTTCTCTCCTTGTTCATTACCTACAACACACTTTCTCTGATAGATGACCTTTTAAAAATATTGATAATGCCACCATGGCTACTGTGACCTGCCAGAGGGACTGTGTAATTTGACAAGAATGAGAGATTTGCCCTGACTGGCAAAGTAAATAAATTTTGTGAGAAGAACGTGACTTTATGTTTACTTTAGCTTCAGGCAGACTCTTGCATTTCAAGTGAGTGCTGTATGAAGCAGTACTCAGAACTTTTGGTGGAGTTTTTATTGTCGAGTCCTTCCTGAGACTATTGCCCCCTGGAAAATATGCACCCAAAATAATGCTAGTGAACTATTAAACAAAAGTAAATTTTGGAAAACCCATCTCTAAGCTGTGTGTGTGTTCTGAGTCTGATACTGGAAGTTTTTTTCCTGGGTGGTCAGTGGACTGCTGTCCAGCAATAATTTATAAAATGTTAATGTTTGCAAAAGATGGTCTCTAGAACAAAATATATGCCTTGTCGGCAGTAGAGTGAGAGAAAAGCACATGCAGGTAAAAAAAGTAGGACAAGAGTAAATGCAGGTGAAAAAATAGGACAGGAAATCATAAATAGCAATTTTGCATTGATATAACTGATGATGAAAATTTACCAGTCAGGTTTCCTTTCATGCTTTTGTTCTGTTTCTCTTACCACTATAAAAGTAACTTGGGCTGGTAAATTGTTGATCTTGATACAGATGAAATGGGTGGGAAAAAAATCTGTCAGGAGTAGCCAGCAACAAAAGTAGATAATTTGTCAAGACAGATAGCACAATTTTCAATAAGTACATACAACAGAAGATAAATCTCAGAAGCTTCTATATACAGGTAATCATTTCAAATTAAGTGCATTTTATAAACCCTTTCCTAAAATGGGACTAACTCATGCTGAGAGAGTAAAAGTTTCAGATCATTACAGTAAGAGAGATGAAATAAAAAGGAATAGCCTCACTCTATGTCCATCTTTACAAATAACAGCCAAATCATTACATGCTGCTGCTTCTTGCAGCATCAGCTTTGCACCACCCAAGGCTGACTTGTCAGAGACATGAGGCTTTTTTAGATAATATATACTAATAAAACCATTCAGCGTTCCACTCAGGCACTAGACAATCTGGTGAAAATTTGATTCCTAGATCAAACAAATTGATATTGCATGGCAATTATTTATGCTTTGTTCTGAACTCTACATGGTGCATAATAATCACATATGCTGTTGCTCAGTATCTTGTCACTTGAGTTAGTCATCAAAAGGGTGGGTCAGAAATAGTGCAGTTAGAGATGAAAATACATTTGTCTGTGTCACCTTCACACCATATGTGTAATTTTACTATTATTTATTCCACTTTTCTAGTTCTTGCTAAAATGCTTTCTGCAGATGTTGGAACTGCTGTCAGGAGAAGAGCACAGCCCAAGATCCTTATGCTCTTCAGGCTCTCCCACCATCAACAACTGACAGCAGTTACTAAGTACATGCCAAAATGTTAATTTTATACCTAATGGGAGCCCCAGCACATGTGTTTCTTTGGCTTCACTTTTCTACAGATGCAGTGATCAAAAGAGAATCTCAGTGTCTAAGACTAACGTAGGAAATAAACCAGGAAGGCAGATGATGAGATAATCAAAGGGACAAATAACTAGGGCTCCAAAATGCTTGAATTGTTTCCCTTTGATATGCCAGTGAGGCCATATGAGGTGGCTCAGCAATTTTCAAGCCATTACTAGGAGAATAAATCTCACTTTTGAACTATTTACTGAAAAAAATGCTTATTATATGTATCAAATCCTTCATTATCACACTGGATAACCAAGCCTCCAAAATGTTTTCTCTGGTTTTTTTTTGGTGGAATAACCTTGATTGAATGTCAGGTACCCACCAAGCCTCTCTGTCACTTCTCTCCTTGGAAGGATAGGGGCAGAGAAAAATAATATGAATTATTAAACAACTCATGGGTCAAGATAAAGGCAGTTAATAAAGCAAAATCAAGGTTCATGTACAAAAACAAACAAAATAATTAATTTTCAAACAGAATCAGGCAAGGCATATAAAACCCCTGTTGCTTTTGAGTGCTTAATATCACTGTATTTACCCATAGTATTTAGGATCTATATGCTTTTATAAACACACATTGTCTCTGGGGATTTTTTGAGAGTTGTCTAATTGAAGAATTACTGTGAACCTACAATTTGAGATTATTGGCAGAAAAGAAACAGTACAGCACAAGGACCTCACAGACCCCACTCATTCATAAACAACCCCTACTAAATGTGCACACATTTATATGAAGGCAAAATAAAAAGGGTCAAAGTTTCCTACATGTTCAGGATCTCTGAATTAATAAAAAAAGGAAATCAGCCTTAGACTTGGATGAGCCAGATTTTTAATTTTCCAGCAATATTAACATTCAAGCATTGTAAGAATATTAGAGAGAATGGAAAACACAGCTCTCATCAGAATTCCATTTCATACAGTAATAGAGAAATGAAAAATAAATAATATATTCTTTGGAAAGCTTTTTCAGAAGTATCCAGCAGTGGCCCAACAGACTTCACTAGATTTCAGGTGACATTAGAAGATTGTTTGGTCAAACCTTAGAAAAATACCTTGCACCACCCTTTTTTACCTTCTGCCAACAACACATGGGGAATTAAATCCTGGCCCTAAATAATGCCATGGGAACATTGCTACTGACTTCAGCAGAGATAAAATTATTTTTACCATAGTCCATTTATGCTGATGGAAATGAGACAAATGTGAGGAAACTCCAGTTATTCTAGTTATTCATTGCTCTCTTCAAGAGAGATAGAAAATCAGGGCAAAAATTATTGGAAATTGAATTGACTTATTTAAGAAATCAGAAGTTTAGCCTTTTTTCCTACTTATAATTCCTGTTTGATTTGTTTTTCATGGGTTTTTTGGTTTTTTTTTTTTGATTGATTTTGTTGTTGTTGGTTTTTTGGTTTTGGTTTTTTGTTGTTTTGGTTTTTTTTTAAATTTTTTTGTTTTGGTTTGGTTTTTTTTTTGTTTTGTTTTTTAGCCCTGGCCTATCAACAAACAGGGATTGCAGATAGACTCATTGTCTAAGTAGAATTGTCACAATGTGGGATGTGATGAGAAGAATAATGAAGAACATGTCAGGAACATTTCATTATTGTCTGCTTGACTGCAAAGAACTCTTGGACACTCTGCCAGAAAAAGATTGACAAAACTGCCAAGTAGCAGAGGAGAAAACACTGCTGAAAAGGAGGATTATACCCTGAACTATCTAGGAAAGTCATTTTTGGGAAAAAGATGAGAAAGATGAGAAAGAAGGGATGAGAAAGAAGGGATTCCCACAGGTCAAGATGTGCTGACAACCCCCCTGGCACAGGCTGGTGATCTCTAGGAAGCCCAGAAATGTAGCACTGTGGGCTTCATCAGGCAGAAACAGGAGGTGTGTGGTTATCCTGTCATAATCTGTCACTGACCCCAAAAAAGGCTTGTTTGCATAAAGTAGGTTTTTTACCAGCATTCTATGAGATGGGCAAAATTCACTTTTCTTGGGGCTGGAATTACATCTAAAAACTATGAAGGCTTCTAGCAATTGCCAGAAGAGGAAAGCAGTGACACTGCTAAAAGAGCTAGGCCTTTTCAGGACTCTTTAAAAAAAAAAGTACAAAGTAATCAGCAGACAAAGTGGCTCCTGATATCTTAAACTCATTTCAGATCAGGTGAAGCCCAACACTTTTTCCCAAACAAAATGGGTTGAGTCGGACTGAGTAATTTTTACACTTTATCTACAATATGTCCCATACTGAATCTAAGAAAACTCTAAATGCATTATTTGCTTGCACAGATTTTTACTGCAGCACTGTGTGAACTGCGGTACTGAGGCACCACTTTCCTATTTGTCAAAAATAGCTAAAAAAAAAAAAGAATTGCTAACTGAAAGTCATGTAGTCTCACTTTCATTCTTATCAGAGATAACTGGAAGATCCTGGATTTCTCTTACAGAAGATCTTGCTAAGTCTATAAATTTCTCTCTTATACTCCAATTTGGAACAAAAAGATCAAACAGAAAAGTGTTTTTTTAAAAAATCAGAAGTTCAGAAATCTTGCATGTCACAATATTTTTTTCTGAATCAGTTTAGTAGCACTGACTGAACATCCAGAGTTTGGTGCTCACATGTTTCTTCATGCTGAGCTCTTTGATCAAATGACATTTATCTTAATCATCATCTTAAAACAGACTAATTTCCCTCATTCAAAGGACAGATGTAGCAGAGACAGGAACCTTATGCAGAATCAGATGGACTTGAGTGCAGCTCACTGGAGACACTCTGGCAGCCCCAACAAGTAAAGCATTGCAAGTGAAACTGATTCAGACAGAATTTTTAACTTTGGTTCAAAGAAATGAAAACAAAACAATCATGTAAAAATTGACATTTTCCCACAGAAAGTATCAACTTTAAAAGGAAACCTCAAATCCACAGTGGGAAAACACAAGTTCTGATTAGCTTTACTAATTACTAATGACCTAATAAATAAACCTGCAAAATATTATGGCTTTTGTTTCACCAAAGTTACATGTATCTGCATCCTAGCAGATATATGTGCTACTGACCTTTTATGTAGTCCTAGTTTCTACTGGGGTTGTAGAACAAAGTTTACTGATGAATTTTATAACCTAGTGATGAAATGTTGATACAGAGTAGGTATTCCTAGTTCTCTTTGAGGAAGCACAGCTTCACGTGGCTGTGATTAGAAATGATCAATTAACCTTTTTTTTTACTGGTTTCTAACTTATGTTTGAGAAATGACTAAGAAATACCCAAGAAGAACCAGGAATAATAAATTACTACCTACACTAGTACTGTGTCTACTTTCAGATTTGTAGCACACTCTTTAAGACTGTAAAACTATGAAAGCATCAAACTGTTCATAGTGATTTGTTTTGTTTATTTAGGACAGGAGCTCTGTAAATGCTGAAGGAAAATGACCCTTGGTCTATCTATCAAAAGGTATTAGCTCTGGGAACATACCTTGCTGGACTAAATCCAGTTGAAAATGATGGAAAATTTTACCAGACAGAGTCACACAGGGTCTGGGAACAAATTAGATATTTCTTTATTTTTACATTTTCTTTTTCTTCTCTTTGTGTGTTTTTTTTTTTTTAATTATTTTTTTAATTTCCTTGTAACTGTATGTGTGCCTTTACCTATGCTCTTATTAGGATGATACCATTTTCTTATTCATGTTACACTGTGGTTTTCATCTTCCTTAACTTCAGAGTACAGCTCCACATTTGCCTTCTGGCCATGTCCCTAAATGCCTGTTCCAGATCCAGGGAGTATCTGTAACATGATAATGCTTTGGCTCTGCCTCCTTTTGTCCTTTCACCCAAGGACCAACCTAAGGAATCATCAACAGGTGAGTTACACCAATCTCTAGGCTATCTTAAAATATCATAAGTCTGATGAAACAGTAGGGATAAGAGATGGGGAAGATGTTTTATAATTACGCACAAATAAAACTGATACATGAGCATTTTCATATGTTTAGTAGGTACCACAGTTAAAAAAAATAATCAGGAGAAGAAATCCTACTTTTCCCTCCCTCTTTCCAATGGCAGCATGGTAGAAGAAGCACATGATTTTGTTCATCTCTGTGCATCATTTGGACCAAACAAGAATTTTCAGTGAAATGAAAGACAAATTGTCCTTACTCCTGCCGTGGAGGACAGAGGGGAAGCCTCAAGTAAAGTCAGCACAGGGCTTTGCATGGCTTCAGTAGAGGTCAAATGCAAGATGGTCCACATAAACACCTTTAAAAAAATTGATGCTGTATTAACAGTTTATTTCCTATGTGTATACATATATATGTAGGGAGGAAGAAGAGAGATACTCAAAATTATGAGGTAAAGCTGGATGCTGACTTTATTTTGCCTTAATATAAGTGAAGGGAAAAAAAAAGCTTTGATCTTAAAACATGCTACAAGCCCAACAGATTTTATTGATTTTTAAACATCCTTTAAACTACAGGAAATAACTTAGGGGTATACTACTAGACTTCCCATTTTGAAAAACCTTTGCATGAAAATGATATTTGGATTTCCAAAGTTTGTTGCCCTGATTTTCAAAGACACTAAACACATGTCTGTTCACATTGCAGACAGAGGGTGAAGTCAGAATCAGCTGTGGGTAATAAGCATTTATGAAGAGCAGACCACTAATTTATATGCCTAGAAATGGACAGCAATTTAAATTAAATGTAGGTACCAACACTGGAAAATGCCTGCCCTGGATCACAAACATGAAAAAGACTCTAGGGATGCCATTAACTGAATTGACCTCTTGTGTGCATAATTGGCACTAAGGCCAAAAAAGCCAACAACTGTACTTTTGGAAATTTAATTTAGTAAGGACAATGGAGGATGGTTTTGTTATGAACTTCTGATTATTATGAAAACACTGATTGCATAGCCTGTTTCCTTAGAAACTAACCAAAGGTGACACATTCTGTTGACTTTCTATTATACATTCATAACATCATCCTTCAATGCTATGTCATAAAGAATTTATGTAGGACATTAATCATGCAAGACCATTAAATTGTTATCTCATTTCAGTGATAATTGTTTACTGCTATAAATGGCTTGTGTTTTGTTCCAACAGTTGGACTGTGACTAAAATGTATCCTCAGAGTAGTGTTGGCAAAGAAGATTAACTTCTTCAGAGAAAAGGAGTTATGAAAGTAAGGGAGTGTTTTATGACTGTGTATGAGAAAATATAACTTGTAAAAACTTGGTAATTCAATCACCAAGTGGATCAAATGAAGCAGTGGCAATAAGAAACCTGATCTGCTCACAACTGTGGGCATTTGATCAAGTGTTCTAGGCAAAAGTTTTTGCAAAATCCTCATGTTAATAATACACCTGTCCCCTTTTGCAAAATAAAATGAAGAGAGCATAATTTTTTTTCCAGTTTATAGTTGCTTAAAACAGTGCCAGCTGAATGTAATAAAAATTAATTATGAAATATACGTGCA
>VZTN01009878.1:31271-46524 GCA_013400515.1 Erpornis zantholeuca
CTTCTGGACGATTATGAATGTACAGATCACTTCAGATTTGAATTGGCACAACTGAAGGACAGGTGAAGTGTCTAGTCCAGAAGTGCACACAGAGAGGGACAGGAGGCTGGCTTTCAAACTGGAGAAAATGTCTAAGCAATCAGTACCTTCCCAGAAGGATGCCCAGAAAATGAGGGAGGCAGAAGCTACCAGGGGCTTAAGGGAAAAAGAGAGAAAGTTTCTTGTAACACTGCAAATGCTAGAGAAGGTAAACTTCAAGTTTCTGAAAAAGAAGACTTCTGTCTACTGCTTGTTCAGACTAAGATCACAGAAAGAGGGCTCGTTACAAGTTTCCTGAAGTAAAGAGCGGTCCAAATTATTCCTAACTTCTGTTTTCAGTTTGCTTTGTTTGATAGCATGGCTGAGAAACAGTAACATGTAGGAGCGTACTTAAAAATAACTCTTTGAAACAGGCAGAAATGGAATAGTTATCTATATTTGATCTACACCACTACATGATTTTGGTGTCACTATCTAAAGGGGTGTGTGTGTGGGGAATCCACTTTCTTTATTTTGTCCTACCTCATACACTTATCAGTCATTACACCACAACATTGGAGTCTTGGTAACACTTATTGCCATGCACAAGACGTAAAGTTCTACTGCTAGGACCTTTCAAGCATGCCCTTCCCAAAGAAGCGATTTCCTTTGGAATATGTAAGATCTGATCTCAAACTCTGTACAGGCAGTTCAATTATGTTGGCCAATTTCAGGCACAGCATCTCTTTTCTAGGATAATTGCTCTGTTGAAATGGTGGAGCATTTATAACTCGGATAGAAGGGATATACCTACCCTGCAGGTCAATAGAGGACTTCACTCTTCAGTGCCATCAATCTCACAAGGACTACATTTACTTTAAAGTTTCATGAAAATGAAAATAATGGACCAAGACCTCTTTTGTCTGGTAAAACTTCTGTGAGAAAAGCATGATAACACCTATGAGGGGTTCAGTGATCTCAGTGTCTTCATCTGCCTGAGTCAACAGCAATTTCTGGCATTGACCACTACACAAGGATGCCACAGCATCCAAAGTTATTCATTCTGCAGAAGGAAATCTCAGGCTAAAGTCTTCCCCAAACATGCAGAGCATCATTCATCCCCCTCATCTTCTCCTGACCAGTGACATCCTTGTGCTCAGTATATGTTATTTGAAACATCAGAGAAGTCAGTTTGAGAGTTTACAAATTATATTTGAATGGGAATACTAAAAGGAATTATAATGTGGCATGCAAACGTTCTATGGAATGACCACCTCTCTCTCTCTCCATTTCAGACCTAGATTTTATTCTAAATAGTGTCTTTTTTCCTGCCTAGGATGCACATAATTCTGATGGAATGTAATTAGCAAATAAGAATATTTGTAAATATAAATTACTAATAAAGATTACTTCAGAGTCGATGAGATCACAATTTTTTAACAGCCATGAAATAAGAAAAAGGTAGGCTACCTCCCCCCCCCCTAATTATCATATGGATACTGGAAAAGACAATAGCAAATAAAAATTAAGTAATTTATTTAAAAATATATTAATAATAAAGACCTCTCCTCTGAAGGGGTCATGTTAAAGCACATTTAAAATATCTCCTTTTTCTTCTAGGATACTGTAGATCACTACAGACTTTCTCTTGTGCTCATCAGAGAAACGTGTCAGAGTGTCTCTTGTCCTAGAACACAGTGCCAACACAAAAGTTTGAAGTCTCTATTTGCATGGCTTTATGCTTTTCCAGCCAGTAGGTTTCCCAAAAATATAGGTCTTTTGTGTTTACAATTAACTGGTACCAATGTTTTGGCATTTCTGAGCACTAAAGGCACTACTCTCTTACTTTTGTGGCTTAACCTTGAACAACTTTGAGGTACTTGATATCAAAATACTACTGTGTCTACACCAAATTTGGCTCCAAAAATATGGCAGATGAAGACAGAATTCTAGACCCAAGACACAAAATTTCATAACACTTAATGCTCATATTTAAAATATTTTTATAAAGAATAAAAAGAAACAAGGATATTACAGACAAGAGTAGCACATATAACACATTAGTACAATACACTATTGCTAATGCATTGAATGTATGCTTGACTACAATGTGAATATTTGAGTAATAGTTTATCAAATCATACATTAAGATTCTTACTAAACCCTTAAAATGATTGATTACTACATTTTTGAAATATTCTACATTCAAAATTTTGAAACTATTAGGTATAGAAGTAGGACACCAAATTAAATTAAAAAAAAAATCAATGAGGAATATTCTCATAAATGTGAAATCAATCAAAATGTCCACCTTTTCAAGGTTTTAAGGGGGAAAAAAAGGAGTATTGATTTATCGTTGCAAACTTTCACAACCATAAATCAGGATCAAAGAACGGCTGATGCTGGATGGGTCCTCTGAAGGTGATCTCATCCCACCACCCCTGCTCGAGCAGGGCCACCTACAGCGTAGGATATTTTCCAGGTGGCTTTCCAATATCTCCAAGGATGGAGATACCACAGCCTGTCTAGGAAACCTGTGCCAGTTCTTGGTCACTATTACAGTGAAGAAGTGTTTCCTTGTGCTCAGAGGGATTGGCTCTGGTCCTGTCACTGGAAAGAGCCTGGCTCCATCCCCTTTACCCACTCCCTTCAGGTATTTATACACATCAATAGGTTCTACCCTGAGTCATCTCCACTCCAGGCTGAGCAGTCCCAGCTCTCAGACTTTCCTCATTAGGAGGGAGACACTCCAGTCCCTAAATCCATGCCCGTGGAAAATACAAAACATCCTTGCCTATTCAAATTTCCATCTGGATTACATGGCCGATTGACAAATTTGTTTACAAGGATGAAGCTATACTAAAGCCATTCTTTACAAACTAGTTGGACCTGCTCCTTCTTAGTCAAAAAGATAATTGCAAGGCCTGATGATTAATTGTTATTTCTATTCATAAGAATGGAAGTTGCTAGGGTGGTATTTTTTATTATTTTTGTAGTTTTACGAGTGGAGTATGGACAACCTTGTGTCTGAGAGAGATCAGAAGCATAAACTTGCCAAAGCTCTCATCTTGTCTAATACACTTCCTGTGTTCCAGCTAAGCTGATTCCATTTTTCTCTGTTGGCATCAGTTTATGTAAGGAAACACCACTGTGTCCAAAGAGCAACACCAGATTTCAAAGATTTGCTCAATTACCCTTTCAACACTCTTAAATAACTGATATTTGTATTTTACAACAAAGATCATAGATGATAAGCTTGAGCTGTTATACTGTTTGTTCGTTCATAGCTACATAGTTAATGAATTTCCTCCTTTGTCTAGTCCCATGATGTGTCCCCCAAGGGAACTGACTGTTTAATTCCATGGCAGGTAATTATTTACTGCTTGCTGTATGTTTGTTGTGGTTTTGGTTCTGATTTTCTTCTGTTTCATTACATTCTGTGATGTTGTGTCTCAGTGAAAATCCTGATGATTCCCTAAGCTGAAAGTGATGGAGCCATTGAGAGCCTCAAGGCTAAAGCTGATAAATGGATTTACCAGAAGAACAAGCTACTCTGAATTTTGGTTATGACAAACACTTGAGAGAGAAGATATTGGTCTTAGTTAAATGTTCATAAATATAATTAAATTCAGACAGCCTTTTCAGGAAAATGTAAATAAGCATTTTTTAATGCTTGCTCCCTGATTGAAGCACATCTATATATTTTCCATTTTCATATTTTAACATCCTTTTTCCTCCCTAGGGTGTTTTTTTTTCTAAAGCTGTGTTGAAACAGACACACTGGTAAATTAAATAGATTCAAGGCATTTCTGTGATAGGAAGGATATTTAACATCACAAGGCCTTTCCTTGTTGTATAGTTTTAACAGGTTCCTGCTCACCAAAGCAGAGCGAGTTGAAATGAGAAGGTTGTATTGCCACTGGGCAGTGTGTTTGACTTCTGAAGGCAATAGGAAGGTGCAGCTGCCCCCAGTCTGCATTCTGGGACTTCCCTTCCAGAAATCCAGAGGTAGACCATATCCTCCCAAGCATTGCTGATGAGCTTAAATTCCTGAGTGGTCTCTCACTTTAAAAAAATTAATGGGATTTTTGCTCCTAAGTGACTAATAAACATTTTAAAATGGCATGGAAACCTGTTTTTTAATATATATATAATTTGCACACTGGTACCTTGCATTTCATGCAGTGGGTGCATTTTCCCTTTTATTGTTAATTGTATGTGCAGAGGGAAAACAGTTTTTTTGCTTCCTATTTCAGGTCACCTCTGGGATGTATGGCTATTGGACAGCTTGGCCACCTATTGAACTAAGTTAGATTTCTATATATACAGTTCATTTATGTGCATCAGGCACAACCACAAAGGTCATTTCATATCACAGGCTCCCCAGGGAAGTGGTCAGGTTCCATAGCGTGGCAGAGCTCAAGAAGCGTTTGGCAATGCTCTCAGGCACAGGTTGGGGTTCTTGGGGCATCCTGTGCAGGGCCAGGGCTGGACTTTCATGAGCCTTGTGGGTCCCTTCCCACTCAGGATACTCTAGGATTCTATATGTTCCTCTGGTAAAACAGTCTTTATGCAGAAAGAAGCTTTGCCAAAGGCATTTGTTTTCAAAATAACTTTTGTAGAGCTTATCTATATGGGCACAGAGCTAAGACAATAAAACACACCGAGCCTGCCAGACCATGAAAATAGCACTGCCATCATTCTTGCATTCCAACTCTTTTGTTTGCTCTATGAACTCTGCTAAAAAAATTACAGTTATGGTGGAGAACGGATGGATGGATGGATGGATGATAAGTCTATAGATGGACAGCCAGTGGCTAATGGATAATACTCATCCGTAATGGAGCTTAGACAGCATTTTAATAAATCTGCAGCATACAGAACTTGCCCATTCCTGAAGGAAGAGAAGAAAACAATCCAGTGGCACATTGTCATAAGTCTGTTGAGGTGGAACTGAATGGAATGGTATAAACGTCATGCACTGGGCAGACTGTGACAGGTTACAGACAGTTGATAAAATGAAATTTCAAATATAGGAGCAACCTTGTTCTACTGTATCCTGCAATTAAAGCCATTAGGCAAAGGAAAGACCATTTTGATTTACACCTTTATGATTCTGGAATGTATCTCTTCATTGTGCTGATAAAATGTAATATGTTGTATATTTCACCATGACAAAATATAATTGATGTCATGAACGGTTTTAAATTATTGCTTGTATAATGTATGCTTTTAGCAGAAGTATATTTATTATTGTAAAATTTCTGAAACTTGTTCTAAATTACCATGAAAAGCACCAGAGTGGAAGAAAAAGATTTGTCAATGACAGGACCAGTTATTTGAAAGATTTTAACTTTCAAGTCAATTTCACAATACTTTCAGCTCCCATCTTCTTTTTCTTAGAGGGAAGGGGAATAAAAGGGATAAGGGAAGAGAAATACCCATTACATTTATGAAACTAGAGAAAAGCAGCCATAAGCAGAATGTTACATGTCATAGCAATAAAAATTTAGAAGCGTGTAATTTACAGCATCTGTAAAAAAAAGTAAGATGTAGAAAAGATTTTCATCACCAATACCAACATAAAAAAAAAGTCAAGCCTCTTCCAAACTAATTGGACAATGTTATCTTTTACATTCATAGATGTGTCTGGCAATGATGCATTATGGCTGAGGCTTAAACACTGGATCATTAACTGAGCAGAAATGTTACATGCATTTGTGTATACAGGATTAAATGCTATACATTCCTGCAGTGTTCCATATTCTGTCATATCACTCTCACCGGTCTTTTATCTCTCTGTCACTTTCAATGAGCTGTAAATTTGATAGCATGTTTACAGATATTTTTCTTCCACTGACTAAACTATCAAAAGCCTGTGTGATGATTGTATCATTTCCTTGGCCCCTTAGGATTAGAATGTGCAATGCTTTAAAATGCATTTCTATGGAATGCCTACTCAACATATTCTGCACTGCTCTTTGGTGTCCCTTAGAAAGACATCCCCACACCTCCCAGACTTGTTGATCTTGACTGCAACAAATAAAATACGACAGAAACCCACCAAAGATCATTCCAACATGGAACAGTATTTCAGAGCAGGTTGAACTGCAAAAGAACCTGAGGTGAAAGAGGTAAAAAAGAGATAATGAAAAACTTTTCCTAAAAGCTCCTAAATGCTCTAAGAAGTGAAGTGGGCATTTTAGAGTTGAATGCCTGCATAATCTATCCAGAGTCATAATCAGAGTAGACCTCACAATCTAGTGATTTAATAGCTGTTATAGTATATAATGGTACTATAAAATACCATTTTTCAGCTTAATAGAAGGAAATAATCATAGACTATGCAATGTTCTACACAATCAAATGACTAATATTTACAAAACACAGAATGGGAGGATGTTTTACCACCGATTTTAATGTTTTTCTGACTCCCGAGCAACTCAGAAATGCAAAGCAACACCACACAGCTACAGATGGAGCAAATAATTGACAGGGAGACTGAGATTGTTCTACTGAGCATCGAGCCGAGTGCAAGGTGTCCCTGCCCATGGCAAAGGGTTGGAACTAGATGATCCTTAAGGTCCCTTTCAACCCAAGCTATTCTATGATTTTATGATGATTCTATTACCAATACTTTTTCACTTTGTCCCAGGATATCCTGTGGTGGTGATACCAAACACATCTAGGTTCACACTTCAGTGCCTCTGCAGTAAGGAACAGTAATGCCAAATGAAGGATAAAATTATTCTCCCAGGTCTCAGAAAAGCAACCTCCTAGCTCAGCCAAAACAATTAGAGTCTTGAGAGAGAAAATCACCATTTTCAGACACTATTACGGGAAACAAAGTACTTTTCTGCACAGATCACCCCTCTTCCCACTAGTGAATGATTACAGGAGCAACCACAGCAATTCATTATCTGGAAAACAGATAACGGAAGGGTATTTAAAGTACTTTAAGCTGTCTTTTTAATCAAATTTAAAGCTGGGAATTAAAGAATCAGAATTATACCACTAGGCAGATTCGCAGACCACCAGAGAAGTCTCCAGAGAACACAGAGTTCGCTCTTGTTCTGGCAAAAAGCAAGACAGAAGTGAGTTTAGTGACCACTGGAAAGAATTAAAGGCTGAGTTTACCCTACCATGTGCACTGCAGAACAATTAGAAATCTGTGAAACACTAGGGAGAACAGCAGAAAATCATATCTGTCCAGTACAGATTCAGAAAGTTAATAATAGGACAAGTACTATTTACAGAGAAAATGTTTACATTTTAATATTTTCATAGGCACCAAAATATAAAGCTATTCAATCACATTTAGATTGGCTACAGAAACAAAGTTCATTGCTGTCTGCACATACAATTTATTTTATCCAAGCTTCAGTTTCCCCTTCAGTGATTAAAACACAAATGTAAATGTGTGTCTTTACACATTTAAAAAAAGGCCTCTTAACCTTTTCCCTCAGCTTAAAAAAACCCCATTTTTTCCTTTTGAAGCATTGTGAAATAATTTTTTCGTTTTGAAAAAGACCTGTTAGCATCATTGAATCACTGACTCTTTATTGTAAGCAGTAAACTTTATGGGTTAACACCAGACAAGCAAAAAAATAGAAGTTACTAAAATTAAACCCACCTAATAGTGCTTTCTCACATACATGATTCAGGTCCTGGTTGGTCCTAAAAGATGTTAAAAGGAATCCTACAGTCAAACAGATACATGGAATAAAATAATGAAAATATCATAAAAGAGATTTTTGAAATGTTAAATGATGTAACTGGAATACTTTTGGCATCTGCAAATGTTCTCAAGACCACAAAATGAGGAAAAGCAGCTGTTTAACACAGATCTTTTTAATATCCCTGTTGACCAGGTAATTTTTTAAGGTTTTGGGTGTTAAATTATGAAAAGATCTATAAACAATTCATCTCATCAAAAATTCTTTGCTGATGAGGAAATTTAGTTTTCATCCCCTTAGATTCGAGATGCAACATCAGGAAGAGAAAAAAAATAGTGATTTTAAAGGACATGTTCCCTGCTACACATTAAGTATTTTAAAATATGAGCTAGTAGAGGGAAACAAGGTACATATATTCTGTATTTCTGGATTTCTCTGTAATTATGAGAAGATATTGAGAAATTATGGAGGAAAAAAAAAAAGAAACAGTCAACTCTAAATATGTAGACAAAATTAGGAGAAACATAGGGTTTCTGCTTGCTTAATTCTTTCAAAGGTTGATGAATAAGGACTAAAAGTATAAGACTTTCACCAATTCCAGAGGTAACACTGATGAGAAATACACAATCTAGCTTTGTTTTCTGTGACACAATTACATTAATAGATAAACTTTCAGACCCCTTATAGCTGCCTGGTGTCCAAAACATGACACTTCAGGCCTCAGGTCAGCCGATGGTGGCAGCAGGTCTCTGCCACAGCAGGTCGTGGTGCCTGCACCCTTCATGTGCAAAGGGTGGCTGTGTTCCTGCACCTGGAGTCACTTTTCCCAACAGCATTCCCCCACATGAGAAGTCCTGGCTGGACTTGGTGAAGCACTGCATGGCTCAAAGGTGTCTCAGTCTCTTAGCCTTCATGCCAGACACCAAAAATGGTGGTTCCAGGTGAGGCAGGGCTGGCATGTGCCCCTGGGCAATCAGTCACACAAGGGGAGAGAGCTGCTGCTAGAGCACAGCAGCTGACAGAGCCAGGCAGGGACAGAGGGATGAGAAGCAAGGTCAGCAGAGTGAGTCTCACACAGATACCAGTCTGAGCAAAAACTCTTCCACTCCTGAACAAATCCTGAGTTGCGTTCCTCAAAGATAGATGTGGCCCTACTGCCAAAGTTTTGCTCTGCTGGATCTGAGCACATACAAGGGAATACATCATGTGTGCTCATTCTGTGTGCTGATCCATCCTTTTCACACTGCCACATGAAGAGTCTTGGAAATATTCCTTGCAATGTAATCCATTATGTTTTGGAGAGTGGCTGATTTTCCATTGCCTTGTGTTACCTATGATTAAATATGTTTAAAATATTTCCAAATTAAGAATTTTATAGATAGAAGTCTTAAAAGCTTAAAAGACTATAAAGCCTGGGAAATTATAGGAAAATCAATCCAAAATGATAGAGAATTCCTGGCTTGGGAATGTAAACTGTTAAAGAACTCAGCTGTGAGATCTATGTTGGTCTGAGGCAGGTCAGGCTGTTGTGTGAACCATGAGCCCATTTCTGTACTTCAAAGTACAGTTTGAAATAAAGTAAAGTTTGGAGTGCCCCAATTTTCAGCTAAAGAAATGAGGACTCAATGCTGTCTAGATTTATCCAAGTAAATAGGTTTGTGGATTTCTCACTACATTCATAATTCATTGGGATTTTACCATTGTCAGCAGTTCATTTTAAATGCTCTTGCCATCTTTGAAGGACCAGCCAAACAAAATCCTCTTAACTAAGAAGACAGCTGCTGTTTAATATAATTTCTAGACTAGCTAAGTGAAACTATCTTTTTATTTTTTCCTGTATCAGCTGTAATTTCCTATAACAACTTTCCTCAATTTACTCCTAGGGCTTTGAGGTTGGGAAGTTTGCTAATTTTTAATGCAGATCTTAAGTAAAGGACAAATTTTCCAGGTTGACAGGTCTGACATATTTTGCAAGAAAAGTTACGATATTTCTGACATGTACACACAGCAAGGCTGCACCTTTCACAAAATTTGTATATTCAACATTCATCCCTAATGATTACCAGCCTTTATTCCTAGATGGGCACACAGTACCTCCAGTTTCTGCTGGCATAAAATGCTGAGTAATCTCACTGTATATTTTCTGATTTAAATATTCACAACAGTGCATGTAATCATACTTTGATTAAAACTATGAGTGTAGCACAGAAGCTGGGTTGTTCTGATTTCCACCCAACAAAAATCTCTTTATAATTCACTGCAGTAATACCAATATAATCCTGAATAGCAATGAACTGGTAACAAGCAAGGAGAGAAGTTTGCAAATACCGGAGCTTTATGACTTTATTTCTGCTCAAAAATCAAATCTTTCCCAAAAAAGAAAAAGGCACAAAAAGAGAGGAACTAATGTTCCATAGAGTGCAACTTCTTTTCTAAGCAGTAGCCACTCAAGGCATTTAAATGTATACTGTGTGGAGCAATTATAAATTGTTATCTTCCCAAAAATCAAGGCATTTAATGTTTAAAGGCCATCCTCACTAGAAATTGCACCTACCAATTACCTTTAACAGCCTAACCAAGACCTAGCCAAGTTTTGTGTGCACTGACCTGTAAAACAAGCCACATAACTTCTGTACTGTGAGGAGATCAAACAAGAAATTACATTTCTTCTAGTTGGCAAATGTTTAAAACAGGTAAAGGAAGAAGGTGCTTTTAGCCTTTATTTCAATGGAATCCAGTGACTTTTTTCTGTGGAGCCAAAAAGGAGAAATTTGAGCCTTTCATCTTCCATCTGACATATTCATATCTAGTGCTACTACCACTGTGATATCCATGCAGAATTAAAAAAAAAAAAATTCATCATGTACATTCCCTGCTAAAAAATATTAGCATTCAAGGACATTGCATGGCTTTGAAAGAGCTTATTTGAGATTTAAACACAGGATTTTCAAAAGAAGACTCCCTGTTACTTAGAATTAAATTCAAGTATTTGGGCGTGATTCGCAGTTTCCTATGGATTATTTAAGCTAATAAAGCACAGCACTGCTGAAGCTGTGTATGTGGGCCTTTGCATAAATGACAGTCAGCCTCATATTTTGTCTAATGATGTGTTTATTACACATTGCCTTCTGACATTGTTCATTTCTATACCGAACAAAGAAGCTTCCTGCTTTTTGCTTTTAATCCAGCGTGCGAAGCTATGTGTGAAGACATGCAAACCGTGTATGAAAAATTAAAGAGCTGCAGCCTTTGATGACAAATAACATGTTACAGCTGAAAAGCAGGTACGTGGCATGACTTTTGCTTCACTGACATGCGTTTCCAGGGCCATATGCTGCAGATGGTTGCAAAACATGCTGCTTTCTTTCAGGACATTACCTTGTTTTGACGGCAAACATGACTTGACAGATGCCTCAGCAGAGGAATTGCATGATATCTGACCTTTTTGTGATATGTCATTTCTAGAAAGCCTCGGTGCAGGTGATCCATCATGGGACACATAACAGAGATGCACACCAGAGAATGACATGATTCAAAACCTTTTATCTGGTTTCTGACTTTCCTGCATTATATTTGGTTTAGAGCATGTCATCTACTGCCCTTTATAAAATGAGATGCCAAATCTCCAGATATAATGTTTAGGACTGCATTATCCTAAAGATTCGCATCCACTCTACTCCAGGGAATATTCTCTTAGGTTTGTTTTTTGTTGCCTAATGATTTAATTCAGGCAAAGCTGAGGTTGAGTCTCAATTACTACGCTTCAGACAAAGACAGATAACTTTAAGCACCTTCAAAGGTCACTTCATCCTGGAGTTGTTCAAGGCCCTGTCTGCCTGCTGTAAACAAATGCAGTGAAGAGCATTTCTCATCTCCTAAAGCCACAGTACAAGGAGAATAGAAGTCTTACAGTGCGCTATGACCACACACCTTATCCCAGGCTTAAGTGGTGGGGATAAGGATATTTAAACACACACTTTAGACTACACCTCCTCTATTCACACCCCAAAGCAGATTGTTTCTTCTCTGGGGGACATCTCTGCCTTTCTTAAAATCAAATTCAACCCCTATGAAGAAGTTCAGGGCTAAAAGAATAAACTCACTCTTGTTAGCCCAGTACACATTGGCCTAATTTCTGTTCACACCATGTATAAATTCAAGGCATGGAAAAAACCATAATTACATGGTTTTGTTTTACCATGGAAAATAGATAATTATGGGTAATTCATGGCTCAATTACACTGCAGGTTAATTAGTACTCAAAGTAAGAAACACTGCCTGGAGATTATGGGGTAATCTGAAAGGAAGTTACACAATTTATTCTAGTGCACTTAACTTACTGGTTATTTGCCATACATGTGCTTTGTTCAAAGATTAAAATATTCATGAAAGCGTGGCACACCTCTATTACATTTGGAAACAGAGATACAGAAAAACAATCCAAGAGATAACAGTTCCTCCAGAATTTTGAGATCCCAATCTATTTCTTTCATCTACAAAAGCATTAGATTAAGTGCATCATTCCATCTGCAAAAGTGCTCCTGACAGCAGAATGAAAAAAAGAATTTGCTGACTTAAAGCAGGACTTATCAACTTTCAAGTTGAAGAAGCCCACCCTGCCTATCTCTAGACATGAATGCAAGTGCTTTGCAAGGCAGCTCATGAGCTCGACTCCCAGGAGAAAACACAACGGGACATACGAGGAAACTAAACCCTGGGTTGGTAGTTGGCATGGAACACTTACCAGGGCTTCCAGAGCTGGCATTACAGAGAGACAGACATTTCAGCTCTGGAGCAGAAACATCAGAGGAGAAGATGCACACAGATTTAGCCTAGAAAAAATATCTACAGAACACTGGAAAGAGTCATAAAAAAGGAGCATTAGTCAAGCCTGTCTTGAGGGTTTAGGCTATATTAATTAGAAATGTCTCTTATGTTAACAAAACAGAAAAGTGATTCTTCTAGCCTTTGAAAGTATGAGATAAGGAGCTAAAAAAGAAAAAGGAAAAGAAAAAGGCATAAACTCCAATGGCTATGCTGAGAACAGTCTGCAGAAAATACATATTGAAATAAAAACATTATGCTTCTCTCTGGCCACAATCTCATTTGTGCAAATCAAATCCTGTGAGTATGGCCTGTATTCACTTCTTTTGATGAACTATTTCAATTCTTATACAGAAAAGTTGCAGGAAAGACTCTCAAGCTTTTTGCTAAAGAGATGTTTATGGTAGAGCCTGTTTTGCTAAAGAGATGTTTATGGTAGAGCCTTTTAAAGTGAGAGGGTTCATTTTATCAGAAGAAAAAGATTTCAAATGCAAGCCTGTCACTTTGGTGTTACTACTACTGTTTGTTTTTTAAAGAAAGGTCAGACCTGTGTACGTTTCATGCTGTGTAGTCCAGTTGATCACACATTCACCTGTCTACAAGAGATGGAATTTACTCTGTGAGATTGGCTCCCACTGGCACCTCCCAGCAAAATGGCTTAGACAACAGAGGATAAGAAAGGCAAGGCATTGCAAGGAGTGTGAGAGACCTCACACCCAGGATTTCAAGCATCTACAGTGCAGGGAGCCCTTAACTTGGTGTGGGTGTGCTGAGAGCTACAGAAAGGATGCCTAGAAATTTCTGGACATTACTTAACATTGCCTGAATGTTTAATATTGTGGTGCACTGGCAGAATTGGTGATATTGATACTTAGAGTTTAATGATTGCATGTTAAATATGTGTTATTAATATGTCAATAAACTGCTTTGGTACAGATTTGGTTAAAAGTATGTTAACTGAGTGTTTTTACCCTGTGGTGCTACTCAAATGTTACCAGGAAATTAAACAGCATCTCATGAAATTCTTAGGATGTGGGACAAGACTCTTTATACCCCTTCACTAGTAGAATATCCATGGTGTGACTTTGTTGCAGGACAGGTGGTAATATCTGTGCTCATTTTGGTTGGGTACAGTAAATTTTCTTCATAGTAGCTGTGTTTAGGATTTGTGCTGATAACACAGGGATGTTTTTGTTATCACTGAGCAGCGTTTGCACAGAGCCAAGACCTTTTCTGCCCCTCACACCACCCTACCAGCAAGTTAGACTGGAGGTGCACAAGGAGTTGGGAGGGGACACAGCTGAGCCCAGCTGACCCCAGGGGTATAATAGTTGAAAAGAGTTAAACCAGGGAGGGGGTAGGGGCACTCTCTCATCAGTTGGCCTCAGGAACTGGACCATCATGTTTTTGCATTCATGTTTAACTTACCAGTATAAGCAGAGCCCCATTATTAAGAGAGAAGAAAACTTTAACAGCATTAAGATGAACTTTTAGATCAAGAATTTTTGCCCCTCATTCTTGGAGGCAATCAAGAGCTAAATGTAATTTTCACCTCTCTTACAGGGAATTACAGATCTCTCCAAGTGCAGAAAATTGTGTTGCATGGGGCTGCTCTTGGTCTCCCATGCAGATGGAAAACCCCAAAGGATCTGGTGAAAGAACAGCCTGCAGACTGTGGAACCAATCCCAGAAGGAAACTTGTTATATTTAATTAGCCTCATGGTCGTATTGAGAGAATTAACAATATTTTAATAAATTGCCGTTGTACTCATGCTGTTTTAAAATGATAGTGTGCAGCACCCTAAGTTCTCTCTGAGAAGAGACCCTCAATAGAGCAGACTCATTAACAACACTGCTGTAGAAGTACAGTGGCCTTTAATTATAAAACCACATGCAGTCTTCTGACAGTTTGCTATACACATGATAAACTGAGGACTTAAATTTTTCTTTTTTAGCCCAAATTTCAAGGCAGCTTTTACTGGTGCACACTGCAAGCACACTGTGTATTCAGAACTGTTAATGTGTCTCCATTAAAATGACAACATACATCACCAGTGATGTCTTGGTCCCTAGGGTGCCCACTTGGCTCTTTTCAATTCCCTCTATGTATGAAAATTAAAAGTTGATAAAAGCAGGTTTTCAGGCTTCCACAAAGAGGAAAGAAACCTAAGCAGGGAACAGCAGGGTTAATAATGAAAGACCCTCATGCTTTACCTCTGGAACTCACCAAAATAAATGGTTATTGCTTCAGTGTAGCAAATGGCACTGTTATGGAGTATTTATGCAGTTTCCTGCAACATACAGAATTTCTTGAAAGAAATTAACTTCACAAACTGATCTATGTTGCTCATACATTATTGCAGGATCTCAGAGGAAGCAATATTTCACAAGTCTGCATGATATTAATAAATTGTTGCTTTCTATCCTTTCTTATTGCCTTTTTTTTTTTTTTTCCTATACAAAACAAGAAGAAATAGAACTTCCTGAAGTAGCCTAAAATCATCATCCAGGAGATCCAAAAGACAGTGGTGTGACAGCTGTGTGATGGAGCAGCTTATACATCACGGGGCCACAAGTGTGTTGTTGACAGTGCCAGCTCCTCCACCACAGCACTTGTGTGAATAATGCAGCAGAGCTCCCTTTTGTGGCTTACACCAGGAAAAAAAAAAAAAGTGCTGTTTGGGGCAGAACATCTGTAATCACCTGCAGAAAATACTCCACCCCAAGCCATCTGA